>CM052810.1:108038856-108055298 GCA_028533885.1 Nasua narica | reverse complement strand
TCCTATTGTGTGCCCATTGTTAACATATCTTTAGGTCCTGGTCTCCCGAGTGAAGGGCATGTTGGAAAAGAAACAAGTCCACCTCCTCTTTGGATTTCCGTGCTAGGTTTATACTGCTAATGAGAATCACGTGCAAGACAGAATCATAGTAGCAAGGCAGACATTAGATTCACACACATCAAGTTCATGCTCTCTCAGTGCTGCCGTGTGGGGTTTTAGGAGTTTCAAATGAAATAACACATCTTTAGCAATGGCAGGCATTGCATGAAGGTCACTGGTCCTGAGGGAGCAAGTGTGACTTTTGTATCTCTAAGAAGTGCAGGCTATTGTTCTGTCATTGGCTTCTAAAAATGGGACCCGGAAGACCGGGTGAGAGAGAGGGAAATATTTGACTATTTCTATCCATAACGTTGGGGCCTCTGTCTTTTCTTCTCCATCCCCAACCCACACATTTTACACTGGTTGCAAGAATATATGTCAACTGTGTAAATCAACACATTTCTCCGTCCCTCTACTCACTTTGGTCACTGGACCTGGAGGGTGGATGTTCACGGCTAATGAGAATTGCTATGACAGTGTTTTTCCAAAGGAGTGAGTGTTAGCGCTCTGGTTCATGTACCGCATGAATGGGACCACCTTTCCATTCCTGGAAGGGTCCGGGCTCCAGCAAGAAGATTTCTTGGCAAAAAAGCTGTCTCTGAGATGTCTCTGCCATAAATGATCTTTAAAAGGTCCCTTCTACCTTTACGATATGGGGATTCAAAATGCCTTGCAGAGAGACTAGAAATTCCTTAGACGTTAACAAAATCAAGTTTCTAGGAGTTGCTTGCATGTGATTGACTTCTGGTTCTGGATCCTGTATGTCTGTATCATAAGAAGCAATGAACATCGGGCATTAACTTCACAAGGAAGTGGTACTATAATGTGGTTTAATTTTAAGAATCAGATTACTTAACTCACGTGCTGATTTTGATTCTCAATGGAATGAGGCTTCATAATGTAAATGTGTGAAAAAGACAAATATATTTGTTATAGGTCATTGGGCCACTCTATCTAGCAATACTTATGCAGTGTTCTTGGTACACTTTGACAGAAAAATAAAAACAAAACAAAACCAAGCTGCTTTTGCCAAACTGAGGCAAGAGATGAAGCATACATTTTTCTAATCTGGTTGGGCGGCTAATGAACTGGTGAGTATTCAGGGCAGGCATAGCAGAAAGCACTTAGACAAGAAGGTAATCGAGTCAATTATAGTACTTTTGAAAAAATGCAGGGCAGATTGTCATTATTTGCAGAGCTCTGATTTAAAATAATTATTGTTGGCATATCTCCCTTCCTGGATGTGTAGGGTTCCATATGCTGCTTTAAAGGGTGCTTTAGCCTGAGAGAACTACACAGAGATTTTTCTCTTTGCTTTTGGCTACTATTGTTTTATCCCATTGGGAAATAAGAAACCTGATTTTTTTTTAAGATTTTTTTTTTTTTAATTTGACAGAGAGAGAGCCAGCACAAGCAGGGGAAGCGGCAGGCAGAGAGAGAAACAGGCTCCCCACTGAGCAGGGTTCAAATCCCAAAACTCTGGGATCATGACCTCAGCCCATGAGCCGAAGGCAGACACTTAATGACTGAGCCACTCAGGCACCCCAAGACCTGATTTTTCTTAATAGATATATAATAATGAGAGCATCAGGTGGTCTCTTAGGTTCAATCATACAAAATCTTGAATCAGTCTTATCCAATTTTCTTATGCTTGGATTTTTTTTTAAGACATTATTTACTTATTTGAGAGCAAGAGAGCCCGAGTGGTGGTCAGGCGTGGCGCGGGGGGTGGCAGGGAGTGGCAGGCAGAGGGAGAGGGAGAAGCAGACTCCCTGCTGAGCAGGGAGCCCCATGGGGCTGGATCCCAGGACTCTGGGATCAGAACCAAAGCCAAAGGCAGATGCTGAACTGACTGAGCCACCCAGGTGTCCCTCCTCCTCCTTTTTTTTTTTTAAATGATTAACAGAACCAAAGTCTTTTTTTTTAAGATTTTTTTTTTATTAGAGAGAGAGAGAGACTGAGAATGAGAGGGGAGAAGGTCAGAGGGAGAAGCAGACTTCCCGCAGAGCCGGGAGTCTGATATGGGACTCCATCCCGGGACTCTGGGATCATGACCTGAGCCGAAGACAGGCGCCCAACCAACTGAGCCACCCAGGCGCCCCTCCTCCTTTTTTAATGAATGGGTTTGGCTACATATTGCATCGTAGAATTTTAAGATTGGTATCTTTGATTCAGTCCATATTTAAGAAAGCCTTTCCAAATTATTCTTTCTACCTTACCTACCATACTGCTTAAAGTAATCAACACCATTTTATTTTTTGACACATAGATTTTGAGTTTTGTTGAATAGTAATTATGTATCACTTTGATTTTTACAGACTTACAGGCTGCAGAACCAGAACTTGTGCTCCTCAGAAATGTGCACTCTGATTTGCAAAATCCAGGAGGATAGCCCAGCACACTATGCTGGCCTGCAGACTGGTAATTTGTAACTTTGCCCTTGTTAGGAATTATTTAAATAGCAAGAAAAAATTTTATGATGTCAAAAGTTGAGATATGATTGCTGTTGTGAATTTTCTTCGCTCCTTTATGTTGCTAAGGTTTGGGGCTTGCCTGTTTTGTTTTATTTGCATGTCAGGAGGGGTTATTTAAGCAACTGTTCTAACAACTCACTTTTCTTGGCATCTCCCAGGTGATGTCCTTGCAAATATTAATGGCGTGAACACAGAAGGCTTTACCCACAAACAAGTTGTTGACCTGATCAGATCTTCGGGAAACCTGCTAACGTAACTATCCATCTGCTTCCTGTAGGGGCTTCAAAAATGTTACAGTCTCTCATAATGCCTGTTGAGTGAATGAATAGGCTTTTTGTTCAGGATCACAAGAAGGGAGGCAGTGCACCATAGCTTTGGGACTGGGTACAGACATTCTTAATCAGTTCCTTTTGTTTCTCAAGGTTTCCTCGAATTTGAACATACTGTCAACATCTGAAGTCAGAGGACATCAATAGCCCAAACGTCTGTGTGGGAGGGATAGCATTTAGAAAATTTATTTTTTTTATGTCAAATTCAATGAAACTGGCACACGTTCTCTTTGGTCAGAGAGGAACTGGTCCAATTTCCATGGTTGATACAATCTCGTGGTTAGAACAAATGAAAGGTCAGAAGGGCTGAAGTTTTTACTCTGAGACCACAAGCCAATTGTTTTTCTTTTCTAGTGTCCCATTTGGAAGGACGAAAAAAGTCTACTCAATCCTCTCTGCCCTGCAGCACACACTTAAGACCTACTAATATTCCAGACTTACTAATGGGAGAGTGGCCTCCTCAACTAGAGATTTGACTGACCTTTCCATCATACCATCCTTAGAACCTAGTAAGACTTCAGTAATTAGTTGAAGGATGGAATTTGCTCAATCATTTAAATGATATTTATTGAGCAAATATTACATTCCCAGCTTTGCAATAAGCTTTGGAGAGACATAGGCAAAAACTCTTGTACTGCTTTATTGATTGTGGGAGGAGATGGACAAGGAAAGCCTCCAAAAGAAGTAATTTTGATATTTCAGTTATTGATAACTGCTGTTAAGAAAGTGAAATAAGGACTGAGTAAGAGGACTGCTATAGCTTAGGTGTTGAAAGGGATCTTCTCTGAGGAGGGGAAATCTGAACTGAGACCTAAAGAAAGAGAAAGGATGGTCATAGGAACTCCTGGTGAAAGCATTTCAGGCCGAGAGAGAGAGGTCTCTGAATTCTCAAAATGGGGTTGGTGTGTCCAGGAGATAGAGGGACCACCAGTGTAATGGGTGGTTGACCCATCTGACCACCTGCTCTGGATGCCAGGATCCATTCTCTTCAGCTACCCCGCAGCTGCTCATTGCAAGCTGCCAATAGAAAATCGGTGGGATGCTCTTCAGTGATCCTACTCTAAAACTTCAGAGATGCTGTGGGTGTGCGTGGGAGTAGTTTTAAAAGATGACTCCGATGGTAAAGGACTTAGTCCAACTCTGTGGATCTTGTGAGTTCAGGGTTGAGGATGGGTGTGCTCTTTACTCCAGAGAAACTTGGATCTATGAGGTTGGAGCCATGTAGAATCCAAGGGGAAATGGTGGCAGTTAGAATCAGAGAGGTACGTTCCAAATGGATGAAGTGGGCAGAATGCAGAGATATAATTAAGGAATAACGGATGGAGACAAATGGAGATCCAGAGATCAGGAAAATGAGAGACATCTGTCTAAATATTGACGAGAACAACCAATGTGTGCCTATGAGTCTGCACGTAGACATCGCTTGCTTGGGTGGGTCAGGTGGCCATTAAGAGCCCTATTGAAACAGATTCATAGGATCCTCACTAATGCCCAGAGACAAGACCACTCTCGTGAGAAAGCAAAGAGTATCCTGGCTTGCATTATCATCTTGTTATCTTGGGAATGACGCTATTAGAAATAGAGAAAAATAGGTCTTGGTATTTAATGCTATTGTTTTACCATGACTTGAAAAATGTCTGCATCTTAATATAATATTTACAGCTTACTTATCAGAAGGAATTTGAACCATTATTTTAAAAACGCCTAGGTGTGTGACTCACACATGAAATTTGTTATCTTATTCAGATTGCTGACTTAATAGTCAAAATAAAGGCGTCAACATGAGCCCACAAAATAAATCACATCAGTCAGGCTAGAACAAGTCTTTTTATTTTTAGAAAGACATTTGGTGTACGGAGAAATGAACACCTTTACACTGATAATTCTGGGATTGAAGTTTATAAACTTAGAAGGTTCTGAGATGTGAGAATGATACGAAGGTTATTATCTCATAGTGATTTTGGCTCTGTTTGTTCTAGCTGAAAAAATTAAGGCAATTTACGGAGGTACAATTTCCTAGAATCCTAGGAAAGAAAGGACTTCTCCCTTTTCCTGGAAATGGCATGTTGATTCCACTGTTTGCAGATCCCTATTACATGCTGTTTTCATTGCTGGACCCCTCATGCTTAGCACAGTGTCTAAAGTCGGGCACGTGGTAAATGCCCAGGAAGCATTCACTGAATAAAACAGGTGATTCAGCCAGAGCCCATAAGGGTAAATTCCAGGAGAGAACAAAAGTCATTGCTGTATAGTGGTGTCTACAAAATGAGCTACAGTTTACAAGTTAGCCAATATCTTTTCTTTCAATGAGCCTCTCCAGGGACTTTTTGTTTTGTTTTGTCTTTTTTGTTTGTTTGTTTGCTTTTCCGTTTCCTTTCCTTGAATATTGTCAGGAGATTCGGCCTAGGTCCAGATACTTGAAGTGCCATGGGAATCATAACATTTATGTTGCTTTTTTAAGTATAGTCTGTGCTCCAAGTGTAGTACTCCATAAGGATGGTACTTGTTTGAAAGGATCACTCATGCTGTTCCCGTCCCCCACCCCTTTTTTTCTTAAAACAGGATAGAGACTCTTAATGGAACAATGATTCTCAAAAGAGCAGAGCTTGAAGCAAAGCTGCAAGTTTTAAAGGTAATTTAATTTAACACAGTGAGGCACATTTTTCACCCTTGAATGTGTGAGTGGTAGAATAAAAATGTATTTGAGGGATTGAAATAGCCCTTGAAGATGAAATGTTGTGATGAGTCTAAACTGCTGAATTATCAAGAGCCACACAATTACCTTTACAGGAATATTAAATTCCACAAACCAGTGCAAATCACTTCCTTCCTTCCTCCTTCTGTGTTTCTAGGAGGTTCAGGAAGGCAACAGGAAGGCACATCACTTGAAGAACTTTTCACTAGTGCACCTGTGATCTCTCTTGATTTACATTTTGTTGGGGGGGGGGACCTAGGAAGGGAAACAAAGGAGGAATTGCTGGTCTTGTCCTCATTTTTCCAAGTTCTGCATGTGTGCAGGAGGGCCTGGAAGCTTTGCGTTTCCGTTGTCCTCTTCTGTGTCCTTCTGTCCTGCTTCATTCTTCCTACATCAATCACCTCCCTCTGCTCCTGTGGCTGTCCTTGAATCTACTTTTATTGGCAAACATGCTATCAGCTTTGAAGTGGAAAAAAAATGAGGAGTTTCCGGGAGATAGTACACAATGCAGAGAGTTCAGAGAAAATTCCCTGGGAAGGCTCTTTGAGGATCTTGAAATTCTGTTTGCTAGACTGATGAGGCTCTGCCAGGCCATGAAGTGCAGACCCTCATTCATGTGCATTTGAGTCCCGATCCTGCAGACCCCACTGACCTCTTTCTCCCGGAGATCGCCCCTGTGTGGGCAGTGGGCTGTGAGGTGGCCGGGCTGAGCAGGGACCACATGGCTTACAGGCAGGCTGCTCACTTGGACTGTGTTTAGCAATAGCTGGTGTTTATGAATTTTCTTTATGAAGTATGTACTTATTTATTTATTTATTTATTTGACAGAGAGAGAGATCACAAGTAGACAGAGGATCAGGCAGAGAGAGAGGGGGAAGCAGGCTCCTCGCTGAGCAGAGAGCCCAACATGGGGCTCGATCCCAGGACCCTGAGATCACGACCTGAGCCAAAGGCAGAGGCTTTAACCCACTGAGCCACCCAGGTGCCCCTGTACTTCTTAATTATTGAGCCCATGAGGGTAGAGTTACTATGCTTATCTTTTATCTTGTATTCTTCCTCCCCCCATATCTAGTTCATCCATGAGCCCTGTTTCCTTCTATGTCAGCACTGATTTTATACTCTTGTCATTTTATTTGTCGTTGGGATATTTTGAATTAATTTGTAAAACTTCTTGGAAAATTCCTCTGTTCAGATTAGGACAGGAATTGACATTTATAGAATAAATATCAATTGACGTCTTTATGGTTTTCACCTCTCCTACTTCAAACACAGTATCTTGACCTCTTAATTTAGGTCTTTTATGCACTTCCAAAACATTTTATCTTTTCTTTTTACACTTTTATATAGCTTTTATTATATTTATTCTTGGGTGCCATCTAAGTTTCTTGCTATAATAAACATGATTTTTTAATTTTAAAATATCTTTTAATTTGTCACTATTGATTCTTGTGTAAATTTTTAAATCCGATAGTCTTGCTGAACGCTCTTTATTCCAATGTTTGTAGATTCCCTTAGATTTTTTATATAGACATAATATAATCTGCAGATACTGAAAGTTTTGCCCCTTTACCCCTGGTTATTCAACTGCAGTTGGTCCTTGAACAACACAGGTTTAAACACATGGATCCACTCATATGAAGTTATTTCTTGTTTATAAATGAGGTACAATATTACAAATGTATTTTCTCTTCCTTGTGATTTGTTTAAAAACATTTTCTTTTCTCTAGCTTACTTTATTGTAGGAATACACTATATAATATAACATAAAAAAATCTGTGTTAATCAACTGTTTATGTTATTGATAAGGCTTCCAGTCAACCCTAGGCTATACTAGTAATGAAGTTTTTAGGAGGTAGAGTTATAAATGGATTTTTGACGGTGCAGGGGTCAACACCCCAACTTCCTGTATTATTCAAGGGTCAACTATATATAATTTATTTATTTTTTCTTCTCTTACAACATTGGCTAGGACTCCTGTAAATAATGATAATCTTATTCTTGACTTTAAAGGGAATGCGTCTAACATTTTATCATTAAATTACTGTATGGGATAAACAGGGCGGCGTATTATAGTTAAGTTTTATAACTGTCAAAACTGAATTTGTTTTTATAAAAAAGAGAGTATTAGTGAGGATCTTATTTTTTTTTAAGTAAACCTGGCTTTTTGACCTTCTCCTGGAAAAAGGAAAGAAATGTACAAAATACACTGGTGATGTTACTTAAAACATAGCTGAGCACACAGGTCTATATCTCATGGAATAAAGCCTTCTCCTGCAAAAAACACATTTCATGTTTCTATGCAATTTCTACTCCTTTAGTGTTTTCTCTTGAAGTTTTAATATTCGTACCTACCAATTTTTTCAAATGAAATATACGTTTTTCAGTATACCCATCCTCTCCCAGAACATCATGAGGAACTTAACATATTTAAACGTTCATCTTAAGACCCCATCTTTCTTATTATTGCTTTACTTTATTTGGAGAATGTATCAATTTTTAGAATGAAAAACTATGGGTTTTTGTTCTGAGTAGCTTGTAGTGAACACATATGCTAACGAGTTGGATTGACGTGCTTGCTGTTTTCTATTCCTTCCCTCTGGGTTTACTTTCTTTTTTGCTGTAGTACTTCCTGCAAGGGTAAGTAGGGCTTTCTTCGTCCAAACAAATCTTTCACTGCTCATGTTGAAGGAGAGTTTTATTAGGTGACTGAATTATTCTCAGTTGATGTTTTGCTCCTTAGCCTTTTAAATGTATTGTGCCTTTGATATTTTTGCTTGTGGAAGAGCTCTTATTGTTTATCCTTTGTAGGTAATCTGCATTTTCTATATTTTCTTCCAAAAGTTTTAAAGTTTTTCCTTTTTACACTTAAGTCCTGGATTCATCCAGAATTAATTTGTATGTGCAGTATGAGAGGATTCTAATTTTTTTTAATTTCCCTGTGAATATTCAGTTCTCCCAGTACCATTTCTTTACCCTCAAAATGACCTGCGCGAAGCCTCTGTTTTTAAGCAAGTTTCGTCTGTGCATGGATTTTGCTGTAGGTTCCATTTTCTGATCCATTGTTTCTCTCGAACTCAGTTATTCTACCTTTGTAATAAATACTGGTATTTGGTTGAACAAACCCTCCAGGTTATTCTTGGTTCTTTGGATCATCTATATAAATTTTAGAATCCGATTATCAAGTTCTATAAATAAATTTTGGAATTTTGATTGATACTACATTTTATATAGATAGCTCAATTTGAAAAGACTTAACATCTCTATAGTATTGAGTTTTCTTAGTGATAGACGATCTCACCATCTTTTTTTGACCCATCCCCCACTCCCTTCCCCTTCCAGCAACTACTAGTTCTCTCTATTCATGAATCTCTTTCTGCTTTTTTGTTTGACTGCAGGGGGTTTTTGGTTTTTGGTTTTGGGCTTTTTTTGAATTCCACATATCAGTGAAATCATATGGTATTTGTCTTTCTCTCTGACTTATTTCACTTAGCATAATAGCCTGGAGGCCCATTCCTGTTGTCACAAATGGCAAGATTTTATTCTTTTTTATGGTTGAGTAATATTCCATTATGTATGTATATCATATCTTTATCCCTTCCTCTACTGATGGACACTTAGGTTGTTTATATACCTTGGCTATTTTTCTAAATGCTACAGTAAACTTAGGAGTGCATATGGTATTTTAAATTAGTGTTTCTGTTTTCTTTGGGTAAATACTCAGTTGTGAAATTATTAGATCATATGGTATTTCTATTTTTTATTTTTTGAGGAAAATCCATACTGTTTTCCACAGTGGCTGTGTCAATTTGCATTTCCACCAATAGTGCATGAGGGTTCTTTTTCTCTACATTCTTGTCAACACTTGATATTTCTTGTTTTTGATATTAGCCATTCTGACAGATATAAGGTGATATCTCATTGTGGTTGTGATTTACATTTCCCTGATGATTAGTGAAGCTGAATGTCTTTTCATGTGTCTGTTAGCCATTTGTATGCCTTCTTTGGAAGAATGCCTATTTAGGCCCTCTGCCCATTTTAAATGAGATTATGTGGGGTGAGGTTGAGGGGTGTAAGTTCTTTATATAGTTTGGGTATTAACCCTTTGGTTGGATATATTATTTGCACATATCTTCTCCCATTCAATTTGTTCCTTTTTGCTTCAATGATGTGCAAACCTTTCAATTTTGTTGTAGTCCCATAGTTTATTTTTATTTTTGTTTCCCTTAACTGAGGCGACATATCCAAAAATATGTTTTTAAGACCAATGTCCAAGAGATTGCTGCCTATGTTTTCTTTTAAGAGTTTTATGGTTTCATATCTCACGTTTAGGTCTTTAATCCATTTTGAATTTATTTTTGTGTATGGTGTAGGAAAGTGGTCCAGTTTCATACTTTTGCATGTAGCTGTCCAGTATTCCTAATTAATGAAAAGACTGTTTTTCCCTCACTGTATGTTATTAATTCCTGGTGATAGATTGATTATCCATTAAGTGTGGGTTTGTTTCTGGACTTTATCCTATTTATTGATCTATGTATCAGTTTTTGTGCCAGTACCATACTGTTTCGATTACTTTGGCTTTGTAGTATATCTTGAAATCTGAGATTGTGACACCTCCAATTTCATTGTTCTTTCTCAATATTGTTTTGTCCATTTGAGGTCTTTTGTGGTTTCATACAAATTTTAGGATTATTTGCTCTAGTTCTGTAAAAAAATACTATTTGGATTTTAATAGGGATTACATTGACTCTGTAAATTGCTTTGGGTAGTATGGACATTTTAAGGATATTAATCCTTCCAAGCCATGGACATGGTATATCTTTCCATTTGTTGTGTTGTCTTCAGTTTCTTTCATCAGTGTCTTCTATTTCTCAGAGTATAGTTCTTTTACCTCCTTGGTTAAAGTTATTCCTAGATATTTTATATTTTTTGATGCAATTATATTTTTGATGCAATTTTATATTTTTGATGCAATTATTTTATATTTTTTGATGTGATTGTCTTCTTAATATCTCTTTCTGCTACTTCATTATTTGTGTATAGAAATGCAATAGATTTCTGTACTTTAATTTTGCATCCTGCAAATTTACTAAGTTTATTTATTAGTTTGATTAGTTTTTCGGTTGTATTCTTTATGGTTTTCTATATATAATATTACATCATCTACAAAAATTGACAGTTTTACTTTTTCCTTAATCAATTTGGATTCATTTTATTTCTTTTTCTTGGCTGATTGCTGAGGTTAGGACTTCTAGTACTATGCTGAATAAAAGCAATGAAAGTGGATATTCTTGTCTTCTTCCTGATCTTAGAGGAGAAGTTTTCATAATTTCAACCATTTTTAATTTTTTATGTCTTTCAATAGTGTTATACTTTTATGCGAATAGATCCTATACATTTCTCACTAGATGTATTCCTTTCTACTTAAACGATTTCTGTTCATACTATAGTTTCTTTATAAAGACAATAAATGTTTTGATTGAGGTTGATGTATAGATTCGTAAAACCAATTTTATGCTGTTATTCAAACTATTTCTAAACTATATAATTTCTAAGAAATTATCTGTAGATTATTTTGGGTTTTCTGTGAAGATGATAACTGTTAAGGATGACATAAAATTCTCTTTCTTCACTACACTGGGTAAGGCTTACAATACAGTGATGAATAGAAACTATAATTATAGGCATCCTTGTTTTGTTCTTGATTTTAAAGGAAATTTCTACTTTTTCCAGTCAGGAATGAGCTCTCTCTATGAATATACTTTTAAGATTTGGGATGCTATCTTCCATACTAAATTTTCTGGTAGTTTTTATAGTGTGTGTGTATTGAATTTTATCAAACACTTTTTTCTGCATGGGTTATTCTCGCTTATTTATTTTAAAAATATCTGTCAATATGGTGAATGACATTTAAAGATTTTCTAATGTAAAACCACCCTTGCATTTCTAGAATAATCCAACCTGATCGTAATTTATAATTGTTTTTATATGACTATAGATTTGATTTGCTAATATTTTCTTTAGGATTTTTGAAGATAACTTTATTTTATAGGTAGAATGGCCTGCAATTTTCTTTTCTCAAGCTATCTTTCTTTAGTTTTGGGTGTATCATGTTTACTGGACTCTTAGCGTGAGCTGGGGAGAATCTTCCCCTTTTTCTTCTCTGGTAGAATTCTTGTAACTATCTGAATCATCTGGGCTTAGGGTTCTTTTTTGGTGGGAATTCGTCTAAACTCTGTTTCAGTTTCTTTATTAATTATAAGATACCTCAGTCTTTATGTTTCATTTGTTTTGTTTGAACCAGTTTTATTTAATTAATGTTTTTGTTAATAATTTTTTAAAATTTTCAAATTTATTGTATGTGTTGATAATAAAAATTCTGTTCTCATATTTTTATTTTTATGCCTTCTATCTCTCCCTTCCCCCCCCCGCTTGGTAAGTCTAACTAGAGGATTTTCTATTTTTGAGTCTTTTTGAAAACCAGTATTTCAATTTGTGGCAATCTTTTGTCTGTTTCTGGTTACTTGTAAGATGTTCTTTTGTCTTACTGATCTAAAAGATACACTGAAATGTGATTAGGTCTAGATTCACTTCTAAATTTATGCTGCTTAGAAATTGTAGTACCTTTTCATTCCAAGGACTTGTGAATTTCTTCAGTTTTGGAAAGCTATCAGTTTGATCTTTTTGAATGTACGTTCTTCACCCTTCCTTGAATTATCTTCTGGAATTCTTGTTAGGCATATTTTTAAAGCCTTTTGATTTATTTTCCTTGCTTCCTAACCATTCTTTCATATTTTGTATAACTTTATCTTTTTTCTTATGTTCTTGTTGAGTTCTTCAGTAATGTCTTTATTCTGTATAGAATGAGTTTTTTCCATGAGTTTTAAGAGTTAATTAATTTTTAATTTTCAGATCATTCTTTTTCATGTCTATCTGTTCTTGTTTTATTTCTTTGTTTCAGGTCTCTTGTTCTGATCAACATTGATCTCATTTCTTTTTCTAAGGATTATAAATATTTTTGTTTTAAAGTCTTTTTTGGACACTGTTCTGTTGTCTTTCTTTCTTTTTTTTTTTTTGAGATAATCTATGTACTGAGTATCAATTTTGTTGTCTTTCATACCTTTTGGAATTCATATTGCTTATTTCCCATGCATGGGGGTCTTTGCCTTCTACTCAGTATCGTTGCCTCCACCGTGCATTTTCAAGGCTCCCAATCCAGAGCCAGGTCTGGCAGCTAGCCTGCCTTCCTGAGGATTCATGTGCTGCTTGGCTCAGGTCATAGGCTGCATTTATGTACTCCTGCCTCTCCAGGCATGAGCTCTACGTGAGTCATGGCCACCATCAGCAGGTTTTCTCACCCTGCCTTCATGGTAGTAGAACTTAGCCAAGGTTCAAGCAGGAAAATTGTCTCCGTCCTCTGCCTCTGATAAATAAGTGCATTTAAACTATATATTGCTGTAGGATCCAAATTCTTAGCTACCTGCTTCTGCTTCTCCAGGTCTGGCAGATCTTTGGGTTCATTCTTGCTTATCTTCTTGCATTACTTTTCCTTTTCTAATCTTGAAATTACGTGATTTCCAGTTTATCTCTTGAACCAGAAATGTCTGGATCTGACCTGTAACCAGGGTCCAGTTGGCTTCCCCTTCACACAATGACATTTAGTTTGTAATTATACATTCATCTTTCAAAGACTCCATGAGGCCACAAGCTCTTCTTTAGAAATGGTGGTCCCTTCTGAATCATCTTATCAGGGATTCCCTTTCTTATAATCTATGATTCAGTTGTTTAACATGAAAGTAGCATATCCACTATGTTAGCTTGAGGAGCTACTTTTCAATCTAGCTCTGCTTTTTGCTGGGTTTGTAGCCCTTGAGAAGTATTTTGCTACATCGCACCTTTATTTTCTAATCTGGAACTTTGTAGGACTGTTGGGAAAATTAAACAGCTTGTTATCCATGAAAGCACTATAGAAGTAGTAAAGATGGAAATATGTAGCTATATGTCTCATGTATATTGAAAACATTGGAAATATATCCAACTCCAAATATCCATCTGTGATAGTTGAGTTTTATTTCAGGAAGCCATTCTTTGATTATTCTTTCAACCAGTATTTACTGAGCAATTGCTATATTCCAGGCTCTGAGCCGGGTACAATGAGGTGATAGGGCCCAGTATGGTTAGATCTCCCACGCGCTTTAATTTTCTTCTAATGGTGAGAGGTCTCATTTGTCCAAATAACAAATGTAATGTTAATAACAAGTAGAAACAGATTGGGAGGAAAATGGGGAAGCTGAGATAGAGACTAAAAACTCTTAGTCACTTTGGCACATCTGCTCTTTACACTGGTGTTTTCTTGGTTTAAGTGATGACGTACTTAGATGACTGGGCCAAGTCAACAGATTAGATATTTTAAAACCTTTATTTTCACAAAAATTAGCTATCTGGCAAAGCCCGACTTTGTATTTCTGAATAGCTAGTGCAAAAATACAATTTCCTCTTCTCTCTGTATTTAGTTTTGACTGACATTTATGCTCCTGTCTTGGACTCTATTCTCTTGCAACAGAAAGACCCCTTTAAGAGAGAAGGAAGGGGTTACATCCTTGCTAGTTCTGTTTGTTCTCTGTGGATCCTTAACTCTGACCTTCATAGGACCACAGTTGGCACAGATAAAAGGAGCTGTGACTCAGATAGCTCAGCAGTCTCATAGCCATACTGACTATCCTACAGTGCAGAAAGAACAAGAAATTAACTGAGCCAGGCATATGGCTTTGATTTAGTGCTTGCAAATTATATAGATAACCGTAAAGATTGATACTAAATGTTACCGTGATCAAGGCTTGGAAAATCCCGCCCAGTGATTGTTCTGCCCCAAACTGAGGAACCAGCCATTCTTCCCTTAAGCATTGGATGACATTCTTAAAATGTTGTGACTTTCTTTTCCTTACGTCTTCCTCTTCCAAATGTACTTCTTCCCCCTTTTTCCTTTTTAGCCTGCATCTACCTTTCCCAGAGTGCTTTTTACAAAGGAGCGCTTGTTTCCAATAGGCTGTCTTTCCATGGGATTAAGTGTCCCTAGGCAAAGTTGACCTGTGCCTGCCGGCTGGGCTTGCTGTGGGGATCTGAGCCGGCAGGGAAAGGGGCCAGGCACACGCCAACGGATGGGAGGGAGAACGAGCCTCCAGCTGTCCTTGACAGATAGCCTCGTTGCTTTGTCTCTCATCACCTCAGTCCCTTGGGTGGGCTGGGCCAGGCCTTGTGAGCAGTCTGGACCGTGACAGCAGCCCTTCATTACCATCCTGGGCCACTGCTCACATGTGCTGGGCAGCAGAGGAAGGAAGCAGTTAAGAAGTCAGGGTGCTTATCAGTGTTCTAAGTTTAGCCCTCTAAGGAAACCTTTCAGACAGGCTGGCTTCCGTTTTTTGCTGTGAAAAATACATAGGTGTGCAGCAATAAACACAGCATTCATGCCCCAGGCTTACGGTATGATGATATTTGCTGGACATTTACTAAGCTCTAGTCACTGTTCTGAACATCTTACATCTACTAACTCTCCTAATTCTCAGGACAATCCCAGGGTTTCGATTCTGTTACTGCCTTGGTCTTATACATGGGGGTGGGGGGAAGCCTGAAGCGTAGCTCCTTGCCTCAACAGCTAGTAAGTGAACACAAACCCAAATAATCTGGTTCTCTAATATTTTTAAAAATATACAAATAAGTAAATGTCATGGTTTCTCTTGTCTGCTGTTTCTATTGAACCAATGTCGTTGTTTCAACTTGTTGGTGCTACCAGATTATTTCTTGAGAAAGTAGGATTCCCAGTATCTCCCTTTTGTGTAGAAAATTATCTTCCAATGAATGGGAGGGGGTTTTTAGTGCTAGAAAGAAAGGGAAAAAAAATTAAATGACAAATCTCATCATCTAGAAGTAAATTGCTATCTTCACTGGGGATTCCCAATTATTTTTTTTTTTTAAGATTTTATTTATTTATTTATTTATTAGGAAAGAGAGAGAGTGAGAGAGAGAAGGTCAGAGTGAGAAGCGGACTCCCCATGGAGCTGGGAGCCCGATGTGGGACTCGATCCCGGGACTCCAGGATCATGACCTGAGCCGAAGGCAGTCGCTCAACCAACTGCGCCACCCAGGGACCCTGGGATTCCCAATTATTAACACTTTTTTTTTTTCTTTTTTATCAGCAAACCTTGAAGAAAAAATGGGTGGAGTTCAGATCTCTGCAGTTACAGGAACAGCGTCTGCTTCATGGTAAATGTGATTTCCTGTTCAGAAACCACACTAACATTCATCTTTTTGGTATTTCTGCCTCTAAGTTGTTGTGAGGTTATCATCATCATAAGAAAAAATTGCCTAGCATGGATCAAGAATACTAGTCTGTGTTTTTTGGCCTGAACTTTGGAGTGACCTATGTTTTTAGAGGGTGAATAGTTCAAGTCACATGCCCTCCTCCATGCAATAACACACATGCACACAAAAACATGCATGTACTTGTATGTGTGCACACACGTGCAAGAGGCACCTGGAGATTTTAGAAGAACAGTAGGAATGATAGCCTGATTTTCCTACTACTGCCATAGATGAATTAAATTTCTGAGAATGTTTGTGGCTCAGACGTTGTGTAGTTCTCAGCAATTATTTGAGGCAGGAATGGTAGCATGCTTCTTTGGTAGAGCGCCTATCATTTGTTCATATATATAAGTTATGTGAATGCAGAGAAATGCTTCTTAATGGCCTGCAAACTCAAGTCAGAAATACCAATGATCATTCTAGTAGTAAAGGCATGGCTCTTGCCATTGTGTGCATTCTGAAAGGAATGGTTGAGTTTAAAATTTGTTG
>CM052810.1:107905252-108038756 GCA_028533885.1 Nasua narica | reverse complement strand
AGATCACAAGTAGGCAGAGAGGCAGGCAGAGAGAGAGGGGGAAGCAGGCTCCCTGCGGACCCTGAGATCATGACCTGAGCTGAAGGCAGAGGCTTTAACCCACTGAGCCACGCAGGCACCCCGAGTGTCTGACTCTTGATCTTGGCCCAGGTCTTGATTTCAGGGTCATGAGTTAGAACCCTGCATCAGGCTCCATGCTGGATATGGAGCCTGCTTAAAAAAATAAAATAAAAACTTGTTGATCTGACATTTGCTATGTGACTGGTGTAACCTGAGGAATGAACTTGTTTGTACAAATAATTCACTGAAACCACTAGCTATGTGGGTGTGAAATGTAGGTTATACCTTCTTAAGATAACATTGAGCTAGTCTATTTATAACCTAGAATGTTTGTTTCAAGTAATAATTTATTTACAGGAAAAAAGAACATTTAATTCATAATTAGGCACTAATGTATGGCTTAGAGGTTTGCGCTGAAATTTTGTTTTTTAAAAGAAACTTCTATGTAAATTACTTCTCTTTTGTATGTTTTAAAATTAATATGCTCAAAAAATCTCAGGAGGTTTTTTTTGGGATCTGAAATAGGATATTTCATAGATAGAGGATGTATAGGATAGAGGTATAAAATCCAGTCACTCCTGGATTTCTGTAGACTTGAGGATGTTTGGAAATACTTTACCTCCACTTCTGGAACATTCTGGAGTGGAGATGGGGTTTGCCCTAAAATGTATAGGCAGTCCTGGGGTTCTATGGGAATAGCTTGTATAGACAAGGTCTTTAGTTCAGGATTAAGGGGAATGACTCCTCATTAAAGCCATTGTTGTACACATTTTTTCGAGAAATTGAAGGAGTTCTGTAGTTTACTTTTTTAGACCTAGAAAAAATATACAGGGGTTGAGATTCTCAATTGCTTTCTGATCAAAAGAAATTCATCAACTCGTTGCCTGTTGAGATAAAGTAGGTTTTATTAGTAAAAAGGAAAGCATTCTGACTAGTCAGTGCAGAGCTGGCTGTCTTCAACCTTGCAGATTAAGTGGAAAATCAAAGTCTCTTTTTGTATTGCTAATCAAGGACAAAGGAGAGCAACAGTAGAGAAATAATCAGCACAAAGCAAAACCATTTCTGAGCATGCAATGTTCTAGTACTTTTCCTGAAGTAGAGTCACCTTCTAACTATGTTGTTCTCAGGCTGGTATAACAATAAATAATCCCCTTCCTTTTAGTAGCATACTAGACAGCTCAGATAGTACCCAAGCAAGTAGGGGTAGGGACAGGATGTTGGTGGTACGATTAAAATTTGAGTTTGGAGAGCCCAGATACAGGTTATGAAAGGGTGATGGAAAAAAAAATTCAGCTAAGCAGATAAAACTCAACTTCTACAGATAAATTGTTACTTGAGGACAGGGTTGTTTTCTGGGTACGGTACCATTCCAGAGCATTTAAGTATTAAAGTATTCTAGGAAGAAACACAGAATATTGAGACTGGAAGATATCCTCTCTGTTGTAAACACCTTTGAAGTCTCTATAATCAGCCTACGCGTGCAGGTTATATAACTATGTTTCCCATGCACTTCGAGTGATGTTATAATTTTATAATTATTTAAAAATTACAGTAACTAAAAATCAGAGGAACTTAATGGAGGAAGTCCATAGGATGGCATTCCCTCAAGTATATTATATTCTTTATTTTTTTTTCCCAGTACATCCTTCAGAATGCCATTTCTGTGAGGACTTTAATGAAAGGTTGCAGGGTCACTTCAGTTTAAGAAATGATACTTTTGGAGATCGACAAGTCACACTGGCATACTTTCAGAGGATTTGATTGTTCTTATGTGAAGAATCTATTTACATTTATTTAATTCAGCATGACTGTTTCTGTGACTGTGAAACCCTTTTACATGGAAGCTAGTCCATGAACAACGGTTTGGGAAACACCACTCTAGGGTTTATCAAGTGGCCTCATAAAGAGTCACTTATTCATACAGGTGAAGCTCAGTGAAAAATAATCTTCACCTTTACTCTTTCTTTCTTGCACCCTTTGAAGAGAAATTTTGGTGTATTTGCTGGTAGGGAGTGAGGCTCCTATCCATTCCACAGAAGTCTTTGTTTTCTATATTCTAGGTGACACAGGTAACTGCCCAAATTTCGAAAACATGGACATAGATGAGTCGGTTTTGTTTGGAACGCTGCCGGGTCCGAGCCCAGCCCTCCTGGACCGGAATCGACTATCCAGTGAGAGCAGCTGTCTGAGCTCCATGACGGTGGACAGCGAGGACGGCTACCAGACGTGTGTGTCTGAGGACTCAAGCAGGGGAGGCTTCAGTCGACAGACAAGCACAGAGGATGAGTGCTTTGTCCCCAAGGATGGGGACGATTTCCGGAAGAGGTCGTTTTCCAGGAGGGACCGAAGTTTTAGTTCTGCCAGCAGTGGCTCCATGTCCCCCTTGTGGGAGGGCAACTTCTCAAACATGTTTGGGACCCTGCCCCGGAAAAACAGAAGGGGAAGTGTCCGGAAACAACTCTTAAAATTCATCCCTGGCCTTCACCGTGCAGTGGAAGAGGAAGAGAGTCGCTTTTGATGGGTTGTCCTGACCTTTCATAGTAGCTTATTTCGTAAATATCTCTAGACTTGTTTAGGCTAACTCCACCCAGCTCGGTGGGAAATTGCAGATGGATTGCAAAACTGAAACCCCATACCGTGACAATAGTGACCTTTATTTAAATTTGTGTATCATAAGTTTTGCTTCTTAAATCTTTTTTTTTTTTTAACCAGAAAAGCTCAGCTTCTAAACAGAAAGTAGGGGAATTAGGTAATAAATTGGATAATATAACAAATTAATGGACATTCCTGCTCATTCTAATGCTACCTGGGAAGGCAAGGGTAAATATTTATTTTCTAGATAATGTGGGAAATTGAGAACTTTTCAGAGTCAAGTGTAAATAAAAGAGTGATGGAATCTAATTATTTGGGTTACCTTCCATATGTTCATTGTAGGTCACAAAACTTTCCCTAAGATCAGTAGCCTCCAGGGAGGCTTAACATAGGTCATTTTGAATGTTTCTGTTTACATCTGTGAAGGATTATAAACAAAGAGGATCATCAGCTTTTTTTCACATCCACAGCATCAATAAAGCAGGAAGTATAAGATACAAAAAAACCAGGAAGTATAAGATTCAATATGAGGGCTTGGGATCCAAGGGAACATGTTTAAGATGGGTGCCAAGCAAGATTATGAGGGCTTTTCAATAGAGAGCCTAAACAAAATGGGTGAGAATGTCATTCTTACTCGATTTAATTTTTGTTCTGCCTAAACATTGATGGCAAGTCTAGAATTCTCAAATCCTGCATACAGCTTTATAATTTTTTTTTGAGCAAATGTCTGAAATTTGAAAAATTAGAGCCAGGAAAAGGTTTTTCCTCCTGTAGATTTTTTCACATTATTCCTCACTTTATATTATATATTCCAAACAGTTATTGCCTCGGCACTCTTTTGCATATTGGTTATGTTGGTATCACATTACTTCTAGCTTTTTAGTCACATTTTTATTCAGTACCCATTCAAGTCCATGATTTCTCTGTTTTGGTGAACATAGCAGCTGCTCATGACCTATATTCTAGCATAGATAATGCCAACAATGTAATAAATAGTCCATATTGATTTAAAGCTTTGCATGTGTGTGTGTGTGTGTGTGTGTGTGTGTGTGTGTGTTTGGGAGAAATAGAGACATTTGATAGGTGACTTTGAGTGTAACCACACTTAAATAAATTGAGTAAAGAATGAGTCCTTTTGAGAAAAAAGGAAGAGTAAGGAAGCTTGTATGGTAAGAAATGAATATTAAATAAGATTTAATTATAATAAGATTAAAAAAGATTTCTAATTGGAACTTGCTTTCTATTAATTATTTGAACTCTGAATTATCCAGTGGGCTCAGCTTGGGATCATTGATATGAAAAGCAGGGTACAGTGTTTCGCAGGAAAAATAAAAATGCTGTCCACCATTTACTGAATACCCAGCAGATTAAAGATGCTTTCCATGTGATCCCTGAAACAACTCTGTTAGGTGTTAGCCATACAGATAAGGAGCAGGAATTCAGAGAAGTTCCCATGGCCAGTGGCAGGGCTGAAATTGGAAGCCAGTTCTTTCCAGCTCTGGCCTAGTCTCAGTCTATCTAGATATTGTTTACTCTTTTGCTGGTTTTGTGTGGTCATCTCCACAGGACTTCCCCCCAACCCTGCCCCTCATGGAATACTTAAAGCACACAATTGTAGATACTACATGGATAAAAATTGTCTTTGGTAAATAAGAGAACAAACAGACTTTTAGAATGACTCTTTTTCTTGGCCTCCACAAGCAAGTTTTCAAATATAGACACATTAATAACTTCATGGTTAACAATATATTTATTTTCAACAAAGGCTTGCAAGTTCAAGTTGTGATTGGACTGACACTCTTGTTTCCCATCGTAGATTAGAACTATCATGTTAAAGATCTTGCTTCCATGAATGCAACATATCTTGTTAATCCTGTTTTGCCAAATCCAGGGGAAAGAAATAATCATATTTATTTAAGGAAAGATGACTTTAAATAATTCTACAGCAAGATCAGTGCTTTGAGAAATTCCACAAATCATCTGGGAAAGCAGATTATAGGTCATTTGCTTTTCTCATGGCTTGAAGTATTAAATATAGTGTAATTCTTTCTCCTTACAGTAAATATCAAAACCAAAAAGGTTCAGGGAAGGGACAGAGCAAACTTTACTGTAGTTTGAGGTAAGAAGAACTAGAGTCAAGAGTTGGAGATGTTCTGGAAAAAAAAAAATGAAAAGCAGTTTTTAACCAAAGTACAGGAAGGAAGGGTATGTCATGTTTTGTGTGTTCACAAGTTATAAGAAAACTAGCTATTGTTTAGTGGAAATGTGGGTAAATTTCTCACAGCATAGCTTTTCAGACTATCTGACCTCAGTGGGACTTGAGCAGATTTCATTTCTCTAACCTTCTGGTGCACAATGACTCACTTTGATGTAACTTACTGGGAAAAGAATGGAAAAGTGAAGTGTTTTGTTTTCGCTTACATCAAATTGTTAAATATGTGATATTGGTGGATTTCATTAATTGACAATTGGTTATGAAAATGCACTTTTGGGCACCTGGGTGGCTCAATGGGTTGAGCCTCTGCCTTCGGGTCAGGTCATGATCTCGGGGTCCTGGGATCAAGCCCCGCATAGGGCTCTCTGCTTGGTGGAGAGCCCGCTTCTCCCCTCTCTCCGCCTGCCTCTCTGCCTACTTGTGATCTCTCTGTCTGTCAAATAAATAAAAGAAAATCTAAAAAAAAAAAAAAGAAAATGCACTTTTATAGTATGACATTGATAAACCAAACTGGAATCAAGCATATTGAGAATCACTCTGTCCTGTGGCTAAAGGAACACCGCCTACCATGTCAAACAGGTTGGTACTCTATTTTTTGAAATGATCTTTTGTTCATCACTTTCCACTTTTCAGTACTTCTCTATCTTAGTTACGTGTAAACAGTATTAAAAATCCTAGTTTGAACTGAAGAAATTAAACTTGGGTACAGTTTGTGTGTACTGATCATATAGTCTAAGTATTTATGGATACATATAATCTAAGTATAGTAAATAATACATAAAAACTATATGGAACCCTCCATATCACAAGATTATTGGTACTTTGTATCCATTTCCTTACAGAAATATGGGCAGTAAAAAATAATATTTTTCTGAAATAAAGAATACTATTTTTCAGTGTGAGATCTCTCTTCTCTCCCTTTCTCTCCCCCACCCCATCTCTCTATCTTTCAGTTTCTCTCTCTTTATCTACATATGTTAAATGAAATGATTGTTTTCAAGGCAGATTTTTTAAAAAATCTGGGGCGATGTCTTGATACTTACCTCTTTGAGGTTTTTAAAAGGCATGGCCTACTTAATTGAGGCTTTGCACTTGTATTAGCTTTCTGATGTTTAACAAATTACTACATACTTAGAGGTTTTAAAACACATTTATTACCTCAGAGTTTCTGTGGGTCAGGTGTCTGAGCAAATTTTAGCTTGCTCTCCTCAGGGACTTACAAGGCGGCAGTCAAGGCATCATTCAGTGTTGAATTCTCCCCTGGAGGCTTTCCTGGGGAACGATACACTATGGAGCTCTGTTAGGTTGTCAGAATCATTTCCTGGTGCCATAGGATTCCTCGCAGCTTGTTTAGTTAAAGCCAACAAGGGAAAGAGAGAAACTGCAAGCAAGACAGTCTTAAATAACGCAACGTAACCACAGGAGTGACATCTTCTCATCTTTGCCATATGGCAGAATATATTTACGCAAGTGACATCCTACCAACTATGTCATATTACGTTTGTTAGACACAAGTCATAGGATTGGTCCACACTCAAGGAGCAGGGATTACTCAAAGCATGAACATAAGGAGGTAGGGGTCAAGGAGGTAACTTAGGATCTGTTCACCACATAATTCAAGGAGTTCACAAACTTAATAAAAATATTGAGTCTTTTCTAAACTCCTTTGAGCAACTATAAAGGGTGAATGTTATAATTTTTAATAGAAAAGTAGCAAGATCTTTGAAATTAAAGAACCTGCCCAAGATTGTATAACTAGCCAGAATGCTGAGTAGGAAACTGAATCCAGGTCTGTTTCTGATCTCCTGGCTTTGTCTGTCAAGGGCTTGAAATGATAGGAAATTTTAAAAGAATATTAAAGTGTGAGCTAGTTACTTGCCTTAAAATTCTTCTCAGGGAATTTGAGTGTATTTAAGTGAATTAGTGATTGGCATGATGAATTTTATCACTTCTATATGGATACATCTTTATGAGCACAGGACAGGAATTTCACAGAAAAACAAAATAAAATTCTCATAATCAAAACTACAAAGCACAAAAGGAAATGATCAACCATGAACAAAAATCAGGAGGTAGTACAAACACCAGAATTATCAGAAGTAGAGAAAGTAAAGCAATTTGAAAGAATATAGACATGTATTTCTTAGGACTAGAGGATAAATAAAGAACATATGCAAAGACCATGTGCAACTCACTAAAGAACATATGCAAATATCATAATGGTGAGAAACTGGCTGCTTTCCCCCCAAGATCGAGTGTAAACCTAGGATATCCTCTCACCTCTTTTATTTACCATTGTACTGAAAGTTTTAGCCAGTGTACTAAGACAAGGAAAGGAAAAAAAAGGTATACAAAGTGAGAAGACAGAAATGAAACTGTTTTTGTTTGCTGATGACACAATTGTCTATCTGGAGAATCATGAAGAATCAACAAACAAAAAAATCCTGGAAGTAATAAGTGAGTATAGCAAGGTCACAGAATACAAATTACTCTACAAGCAATGAGCAACTGGTATTTTTTACATCCAAACAGTGAACAACTGGTATTTTTTATGTATAGGCAATGAACAACTGGGATTTGAGATTAAACAAACAGTAACTGTATAATAGTACCCCCAAATGAAATTCTTAAATATAAAATATGTACAGTATCTACATGTGAAAAACTCCAAAACTCTGTCCAAGAAAATCTAAATAAATAGAGATTCTGTGTTCATGAATTGGAAGACTTAGTAGTGTTAAGATGTGACTTCTTAACTTAATCTATGGATTTAATGAATCCCAATCAAGATTCCAGTAAACTGTTTCATAGGCCTTGACAAACTGATACTGAAGTTTATATGGAAAGGCGAAAGACCTAGAATAGCCAAAGTGAGGAAGAAGTAGGAGAATGAGGAGGAGTAGGAAAAAAAGGAGGAGAAAGTTGGAGGAATCACAACACTCAATTTCTAGACTTTCTATAAACCTATAATAATTAAAACAGCATGGTATTGGCAAAAGAACAGCATGTAGATCAACAGGACAGAATAGAGTGCCCAGAAATTGACCCATACAAATATAACCACTGGCCTTCGACAAAGGAGTAAAGGCAGTTAGGAGAAAGAAAGGAGAAAGGATAGGGTTTTCAACAAATGGTTCTTGAACAATTCGACATCCGCATACAAGACCTTGCACATTTCATAAATTATAGACCTATATATAAACATAAAAGCATAAAAATTCTAGAAGATAACATAGGAGAAATCAAAATCAGTTTGGTTATTGAATATTGAGTTTTGTGATGAATTTTAGGTATAATAAACAGATGATTTATGAAAGAAAATGTTGATATATTGTACTTTATTAAAATTTAAAAAGTTCTGCTTTGGGAAAGATACTGTAAAGAAAACCAAAAGAAAAGGCATAGACTGAGAGAAAATGTTTGCAAAAAACATATTTGAAAAAGGATTTGTGTGTAAAATATTACAAGAACTTTTAAAATTCAAAAATAACACAAGCAATGTAATTAAAACATGTTCAAAATATCTAAACAGACACATCTCCAAAGATAATACATAGATGACAAATAAATGCATTGAAAGAATTCAGTATCATTTGTTATTTGGGATTTGCAAATTAAAACAACAATGAGATACCACTATATGGCTGTTAGGGTGACTGAAATCCAAAAAACTGACAATGCCAAATCATAGCAAAGATGTGGAGTAACAGAAATGCTCCTGCACTGCTGGTAGGAATGCAAAATAGTACGGCCACTTTGAAAGAGAGTTTGGCATCTTTTTTTCTTTTCTTTTTTTTTACAAAGCTGAAGATAGCTTTACGATATGGTTCAGCAGTTGTGCTCCTAGGTATTAATCCAACTGATTGAAAGCTTATGTCCTCACAAAAACCTGTGCACAGATGTTTGTAGCAGCTTTATTCATAATCACCAAAAATTGGAAGCAACTGACATATCCTCCAATAGTTTAATAAGTAAACTGTGGTATATCCGTATAGTGGAATATGATCCAGGTCTAAAAAAATGAGCTATCAAGACAGGAAAAGACATGATAAATCTTAAATGCATATTGGTAAGTTAAACAAGCTATTTGGAAAGGGTTATTATTATATGATTTCATTTATGTGATATTCTGGAAAAGGCCATACTATAGTAGTAGTAAATAAATCAGTGGTTTCCTGGGGTCTGGGGGTAGGATGGGGTAGGATGGAGAAAGTTGACTAGATAGAACCCTGGTGAGTTTTATAATGTTGCTTAAGTCTATTTGGTCTACTGAGATAAAATACTACACACTGAGCAGCTTAAATAAGAGAAATTTATTTTCTCACAGTTCTGGAGGCTGACTGTCCAGCAGCAGAGCTGTGGAGAGGGGCAGGTAGGAATGGCCATTTGATGACAAAGCAGCCTTCTGCAAGCCAGGAAGAGAGCTCTTCCCAGAAACCAAACCCTGTGGAATCTTAATCTTGGACTGGATCTGGAACCAGCATCCAGAACTGTTATAAAACTATTGTTTAAGCCTGGATTGAAAGCAGAATGGGACAAGACACTCTCAATGTATAACTAATGTATGAAACAGCCTACTTAAGACAATAGAACGACTTGGGAAATGATTTGAGTCTGTAACTTAAAGGCAAAAAAAACCATACATAAATATTTTAGTCCAGTTGAGAAAATTGTTTCCCATGGGGGTAGCTGTTAACCGTTCTGATAGTGCTATACATATATATTGGAATTGAACTACTAATAAATGACTGACTAATGAGAGCCCAGGATATTTTCTGTTGGAGTGGTAGTTTATAGGTAAGTAAGGGAAGAGGCTAGGATGATCCATGTGGAAATGGGTTAGAGACAGGAACATCAATATGCACTCAATATTAGTTTAATATAGTGGCGCCTGGGTGGTTCAGTGGGTTAAAGCCTCTGCCTTTGGCTCCGGTCATGATCTCAGGTTCCTGGGATTGAACCCCGCATCGGGCTTTCTGCTCAGTGGGGAGCCTGCTTCTCCCTCTCTCTCTGCCTGCCTCCCTGCCTAATTGTGATCTCTCTCCCTCTCTCTGTCAAAATAAATAAATAAAATCTTCAAAAAATATTAGCTTAATATAGATACAGATGGTTACATAGAAAAATATTTATGTTATATACAAGGGTTAATATACATACCCATACTAATTTGCTGTCAGCAGAAAAGACATAGAAGGAATGAGCAAACTTAGTACCAAGATCTTGGTTTCTTCTTCTTTTTTTAAAATTATGTTTAGTTAGCTAGCATATAGTACATCTTGGTTTTAACACCATTTCCAATAAGAGAAACCAAGATTCCTTGGGTAAATGATTGATTCTAGGACTAGGGCAGGAAATATGCAAGAACCTGGATTATTTTACAGTGCCAAAATTTAAAGAAGTATTTAAAATATAAAATAAAACCTCACAACAAGAGAGATACATCAAAGGGAGACAGAGTCAATTGAATAAGACTCCAATCAATGGCCAAATTTGGAAGTCTGAGCAACAAACTAAGTAAAAGAACAGCCTCTTTTACTGTAGCCAAAGATATAAAATAAATACCCATGGATGGGTCCATACTGATATAAATAGATGAATATTAACTATATTTATTACATAGTATTTACTATGAAATAAATAATGAAGTGAAGAGACAAATCTTCTGTGCAGAAGAATTTCAAGTAACTTGTGTAAGATATTCCACTCTCAAAGAGATGAAGCATTATACCTCACTCCTTAAACATGGTTACTTCCTTCCAAAGAGTACTGCACAGAAAGGGGAGAAAAAAAGTACCTCTACAGCAAAGATACTTGACAAACACAGTCAGGTGATCAAGATCAATATCAACAGTGGCAGGTTAGGTATGCTTGATATGATGTAGCGAGAAGGGATATATTTGTGGTCTTCTGCCTCAAACCCATAGCCTGAGTCTAATAATGAGAAAAACATCAGACAAATCCTAGTTAAAAGACATTTTACAAAATGCCAGGTGATGCTTCTCAATGTGATCAAGGTCTTTAAGAACAACTATGGTCTAAGAAGCCGTAATAGCGAAGAGAAGCCAAACTAGGCATGATGACTAAATGTTATGGGGTATCTTGGATGGCAACCTGGAACAAGAAAAGGACACTAAGTAAAAAGAAATTCTGAATAAAGTATGGACTTCAGTTACTAAGAATATATCCATATTGATTCATTAACTGTAACAAATTTACTGTAATAACTTAAGATGACAGTAGTAGGGGAAACTGGATACAGGGCATATGGGAACCCTGTAATAACTCCAGAATTTCTGTGTAAATTCAAAATTTTTCAAAACATAAATTTTATTAAAAATAAGTACGTAGGAGGGGGTGGCACCAGGGTGGCTCAGGGTGGCACCAGGGTGGTTGAGCTTCTGACTCTTAGTTGTAGCTCAGATTTTGATTTCAGGGTTGTGGGACTGAGCCCCACCTCAGGCTCAGTGCTTAGTGGAAAGTCTGCCAGAGATCTCTCTGCCCCTCCTCCTGCTGCTCACCTGCATGCATCTGCTCATTCTCTCTCTAAAATAAATAAATAAATCTTTAATAAAAAGTACAGGAAAGTTGATTAAAGAGAATAAAAGGAGGGAGTAGACACTATTGTGGAATTTTAAAATATCAAGATTAACTGGGAAAATTTAAATAAATATAAATACATTTTTATTCTAAAAGCATTTTCATTGAAATTAAGTCCTCCAGATGGGAGGAGGAGCACATCCAACATAGACACAGAGAATTTGTGAACTAAAAGATCTAGGTAATGACCTTAATGTAGAGAGAGAAAGAAAAAAAGAGCAAAAGGATTAAAAACAGGCTACAGATAAGGAGGGGAGAATGTAAACATCTAATATACATTGAATGAAACAGAAAATGAGAGAGATGGTGTATTTGAAAAGCTGATGAATAAGAATGTAATGAGAATCCCTTCAAAAAAAGCAAACCATGAATTATGAGAGTGAGGAAGACTGCATTTTAATGGGCGGGGTAAATAAAATAAACCCACACTCACACATTATTAGTGGAACCATGGAGCACTTAAGTCAATGAGAAAATTTTAAAAGCAACCAAAGAGTAAAGGCAGATTACAAAGAACGATAATGATGCTGGCAGAATCAAGTTTCTAAATCTATAGCAGTGAGGACACCCACTACTAACGGAATCCCCCGTGACAAAGAATGCCACTTTGTGATATCTTTTATGAGACTGTCTGCTAGACTTTTGTAGGTGCACAACTTAATTTACCTTTGGTGGCATGTGCTATTTTCCTTCTTATAATTCTATAGCCACTAGCTGAAGAAACTATTTATTAAAGGGACAAGAATTTTGATTAGCCAGAGTGCTTATGTTCAATTTTCATTTGTTTCTTCAATCACTTAACAAATCAATGAACAACTGAACAATTTTAATTAGCGGGAACTGTGTGGCAAACTCAAAACAAAAGTCTCTCTCTTCAATTCTTAAGAGTTGTGTCAGAAGACACAGGGTATGATAAATTCTAAAGTAAAGAAGATATATAATATATTTTAAGAGCCTATCCAAGGGCCACCTAACTCAGTTTGAAATTAGAAATGTGATCATTTTTGTACATAAACCCTTTAAGGAAGGAATGCAAAGAACTTCACTTAAGCTATGACATCAAGTCAGATATATGATAAGGGAAATTACAAAATTGTTTATCCAAGCAAATAAACTGGATTTGGAGTAAGCTTTCCCTTTTCTTTACAATAGTGTCAATTTGGTTGTTATAATCTGAGAACAATCTGGTCGGATCACAAATTCATCACTGATGTCCATATTCAAATTGATGAACGAATAAGATACTGCCTGTTACCTACTTCCCTTTTCCATGGATGTTTGAAGACAGTGTCTTCCATTCTTGCTACAATTGTTTATAACCCGAATCTCCAAATGCTAATGAACCCATAGTGCCAGTAAGGAAATGAGAGGAACAGTATTTACACTGTTTGGAGAGTGAAATTTTCTAATTGCTTTTTCCTCAAATGTCCAGAATCTAGTTACCATATCTTTCAACCTCATCACTATTTCAACTGAAGAGTGGAGAATGATAAACTAATTGACTAGACAATGCAGTTTCATGCTATAAAATTCCATAATCATGCTTAATTATGGTAACTATCATTTTGACCATCAATAAATGATGTCTAGGCAATTTTTTATAGTGTTTTTATTTTAATTTTCCTGATGGCTAATGATGACAAACATTTTTTCATGTGTCTGCTAGCCATTTGTATGTCCTCATTGGTGAAGTATCTGTTCATGTTTTCTGCCCATTTTTTGAAGTGATTATCTGTTTTTTCGGTGTTGAGTTTGAGAAGTTCTTTATAGATCTTAGATATCAGCTCTTTGTAGTGTCGTTTGTGAATATCTTCTCCCATTCCGTGAGTTGCCTCTTTGTTTTGTTGACTGTTTCCTTTGCTGTGCAGAAGCTTTTTATCTTGATGAAGTCTCAAAAGTTCATTTTCACTTTTGTTTCCTTTGCCTTTGGAGAAGTGTCTTGAAAGAAGTTGCTATGGCTGATGTTGAAGAGGTTACTGCCCTTCTCCTCTAGGATTTTGATGGATTCCTGTCTCATGTTGAGGCCTTTCATCCATTTTGAGTTTATCTTTGTGTATGGTCTAAGAGAATGGTCGAGTTTCATTCTTCTATACATAGCTGTCCAATTTTCCCAGCACCGTTTATTGAAGAAACTGTCTTTTTTTCCACTGGATATTTTTTCCTGCTTTGTCGAAGATTATTTGACCATAGAGTTCAGGGTCCATATCTGGGCTCTCTGCTCTGTTTTTATTAAATAAATAGGTAAAACACAGAAGATAATAATGGGTAGGAGTCTGATCCTAACTAGCTTGAAGACACAGTTGTCATTTCCTCACCACAATGTGTGACTCTTTTATTTTAGTTTTAAAACTATAGACAGCCACTGAATAAAAACAGGATGTGGGTGAGTAGTCATGCATAAGACTTGCTGGACTAGACATGAACTAAGAGTGGTTCTAAAACAACAGTCTTCAGACAAGTGCTGGCTTGTTGCCTAAGAACCACCTGGGAAATTCGTAAAATGCAGATTCTCAGGCATTAGAGCCCAGAAATTCCATCAGATAGGTCTGGGTGGGGTCCAGGAATCTTCTTTTTAAACAAGCTCCCCAACAGATTCTTACACAGGTAGTGGAAGAACCATGCTTTGAGAAACACTGCTTTAGAAGCTCATTATTCTCTGCCAACTCTGTTATTGGTAAAAAAAAAAAAAAAAAAAAAAAGGAAAAAAGTATAAGAAAAATTATGAAAAATGTCAAAAATTAAGTGTCTTTAGAAGAAAGCTACACCCTAGTAGTTCCCTATTAGATTTCCCATCATGGTTGTATAAAACTTTTACTCTTTCCAACCTCAATTTTTCCCTCAATTTTCAACGAGGAGTGATTCTGACTCCTACTTCATTGAAATGGAAGGCATCTGAAAGGAATGCCCTCAATTTTTTTACCCCCCCAAGATTTCTGTCTTCCTTTCCCTCTGCCCCTCTTTCTGAAAAAAGGTACTGACTGATGTGAATCCATGTTTTTCTCACATCTCACATTTTTTTACTTACCCACGGATTCCTTCCAACAAGCCTATAAATATTTGCCATTTTTCTTTGTTTGAATTTAACCTGCTTTACCAACATAGAGTAAAAAGAAGGTCATATGTCTTCAACATTGAAATTAATTTTGTGAGCCTCTAATTTGCTCAACCTAGCATGAGATAACTATCATTCATGGATCTTATTCCATCTTCCTTCCAAATTCCCTGAGAATGTTGGGGCCTTGGTTGTGCCTCCAAACTTCCTGAAAAGAGAAATGGAGAATGTGAAAAGTTAGTAGGCAGCCCAGGTTCAGTTACTGTTGCTTCTGCTGGTGTCACAAAATGTCATTACTGGCATCTTGCCTTCCAGAGTTCAAGGCACTGATATTGTTTCTGGTCCCAAGGCTTCAATATCTTGGGATTTTTTGGAAAGAGGCCAGTTTAGGTCATCTGGTGTTTAAATCAGCCAAGAGTGATTGTGAGCTCCCAAGATAGCAGTTCTTTTAAGCTTTAATTTGCATGCTTAGTCTTTTGTCCTCAAGACTTGTTTCATTATGGATGGCTGAATTGGAAGGAGTTATGGTCTAATTTCATACTGGAGCAACCCTCTTCGAATGCCTACCAGGGTTCTGGTATTGAGCAAATACCATCTGTTGAGAGTACTCCTTCCCTTGTGTGAAATCTCTTTTGGATACTTTTCATGTGAGTGGATCTCATTAAAGACAATCTCAATGCATCAGAGGTCTTAAATCACTAATTTTAGAGCCTAAAGAGAGGGATCACTGTTTCTTTCCTGATTTCTTGACTCAACAGCAATATCATCCAACTTTGCATATCAGGGACAGCTGTTATTAGTTGATAAAAGTTCTATTATTTCTTTACATCTAGTACAGTAGGTTACATTTAGTAATTAAAAAGCCACTGTAGTGGCTTCCCTTAATAAAAAAATCATACTTGAAGATAACTTGTCTCTCTCCTAGGTTTAAGGAATTCTGTCATAATTTTATATGTTTTAAATATGTGTGTATATCTAGAGATGTATGTAAATACAAATACACATAAAGGCATGTATATGTACATATCTGTATATATGAATCTTCTCTTGGCTGATTTCCCCTTGAATCTGTTACTGTATCTTCTTTCTTCTCTTAACATAACCCATCTTCACCATCTTCACATCCTTCTAACCCAATTACTTGTTGGCTCATCCTCTGTGATCTAGTTTCTCTCCAGCTCAATGTCATCATTCATTCTTGTCATTGATCACCTTCTAAAGAACGATGCTAAGGGTTTTTATTAATCTAGGTCTTTCTCAACCTCTTAGTATTTGCTGTCTGTGATCAGACTCTCTTCATTATGAAATGCTCTACTCCTGCCTTATTGATTATTCCTTTTCTAATTCCTCTTTCAGAGATCTAAATGGAGTCATTCCTTGAGCTGTATCCTCTGTTCTCTGCTTTACCTCTCTCTGTTCTTTTCTCTGGGGTTCTCATCTTCTGTCATTATGTGAAATATCACTTGTGTTCCTCAGCCATTTTCCCAGGTCAGAATTCCTTGCTTCCATTTTTTTTTTTTAAGATTTTATTTATTTATTTGAGAGAGAGAGAGAAAGAGAGAGAGAGAGAGAGAAAGAGAGAATACAAGCAGGGAGAGAGGCAGAAGGAGAAGAAGGAGCAGGCTCCCCTCCGAGAGGGGAGCCAGATGTGGGGTTCAGACCCAGAACCCTGGAATCATGGGTTGTGAGCCAAAGGCAGACACTTAACGAACTGAGCCACCTAGGTGCCCTAAATTCGTTGCTTCTAATCTAATCATCTGACCCCATCATTCCCTGTCTCCCCAGATATCTTTTCAATTGTATCAAATGGACAAACTTTTCTGTAACTATAAAGATTAGGGAGGTTACAATACATGAGTGTGTAGTGTGGGCAAGAAAAAAACAAATCAGCCTCTGTCAGGACAACAGAGAGACATGGGGACCGCAGGGCTTCTGGCTAGAAGGCCAGCTGCTACTCGGCTCCAGTGAATTGTTTTCCAGGTTTTCTGTTTTTAATTTAACTGTACATGGTTTCTAAACATTGACAACTCAATTTTGAATTTTAGAAAACATAGTGGAAGCCAAAGAAAATATATTTGTCAGCCATATTTAGCCTCCTGGAAACCAGTTTGCAATTTCTGACCTAAATCTAGATTGTTGAAGAAACTCCTTATGCAATCCACACTCCTACTCCACTCTCTGCCTACTCCTGCTTGCCTTACTCAATTGCTAGATTAATCTTTCCAAGGCTAAAGTGAACTGCAGGACATACTGTTTCCCAAGTAGAATATTCCACTGTCCATCAGATTAACCACAAAACCTTAGCAGATCTCTAAATGCCCCCTTCAACATAGTCACAATATTATTTCCCCTGCTTCCCTACATGTATCTCATGCATCTGGAGTGAAGTAGAGGCTTTTTAAACAAACCTCTGTTAAGTGCCTCATCAGACCAACACAAGCTCTCCACGCCCACATTAATTCAGACTTGGTGTGTTCATTTGACTTCTGCTTTCTCTTGTTGAGGTGGTGTATGCTGTCCCAGGTTTGATTATCTTCCCAACTGTACTCGTCGTTTAAGAATTGTTGCTGAAATTGGGCAGGACAATATAAAACATAGGAAGAAAGGAATAAAAATCCAAAATTCTGCACTTAGATTTCTTCATGGGGGTATTTAAATTCTCCTCTCACTTTAAAGAAACTGGGACTGGATATTCTGGATAACGCTTCATAGGAGAATGATACTGTTGGCATTCCAATTCGCGAGTCCATACTCAAAGGAGAGGACATGGTTTTAGGTCAAAATGTTGGTAAATGAATCTACATCTGTATATTTTAGGTGAAACCTTCAGGTTTTTATGATTACCTGCTTTAACAAACTTTGGTGATTGGTGAAATGAATGTCAAATTATCTTAGGTTAAATGTGGTATTTTGTATCCTCTTTTTACCCCAAGCTTTCTTGACATTGTTGTCTTGTTGATGCTGTTCCTGTAGTCTGTAGGTTCCCCCTCTTCATTTCTAATTTTCTCAAATTCAGCGAATTGTTTACAAATTGGCTCAGATGTCACCTTCCCCATCACCCCACAGATGTGTAAATACACACATGAACACACACCCATACACCCACAATTTCCCCCTTGATTTCTCCTCCTTGATGTGAGCTCTCCATCCTTTCTTTAGCTTTCCTTGGCCTTTACACTTTGTTTTCCTAATAGCACTATAATATAATAATTATATTATATATATAATTATATTCCTAATATAATAATTATATTCTTATATTCCTAATATAATAATTATATTCCTCTTTGTTATATTGTATATAACAGTGTGCAATATATATAGTCATACATGTTCTTATGCCCCTAAAAATGTCACCTTCTTTAAAGGCAGATTTGTTTACTTATTCATTTTCATGTTTCCCACAGTACCCAGCATTGTCTATGCACATAGAAAGTATTGGTTTCTTGTGCCTCAAAACTCTTTCTTACTTGGGATCAAATAATGCTGACTGGCAGTTCATCTGGGCCTCAGACAGGTGCTCAAACCTATTATTAATCAGAAGGTTTTGAATAGATTGTATTTGAATACTCAGGAGACTTAGATCTGTCTCAGAGCTTGCAGGCCAGTTATAACAAATAAGTGTCTCCCCTTTCTCTGTTATTGGTGATGGCAGATGAACCAGCTCCTGGTGAAAAGACACACTGAAATTAGAAATGGTATGTTGTCAGACCAATGCTGAGTTCATTGCTTTTAGCAAAATCTTTGGATTTAGTGTGTGATAAAGACAGCATGTTTGCAGTCCATGCTGACTTTAACCTTTGCGGAATTATAAAAAAATCCATATACTTTACCTTTGTGTAATTGGAGGGGTTTGATCATTGCTATTTTAGGGGGAAATTTTAATACACAAAATGATCTAAAAGATATTTATTGACATTTTTGCCTTAGAAGCAAAAAATTTTTTAAATGTTGTGTATGCTTCACTAAGCATGGAACACATGAAAATTTGGCAGTCATTTAGAAAGCAATAGAAACATGTGTGCCCTTTGGGCTTATTTTGGAAACAAAAAAGAATTCAAAACGTCAGGTTTATAGAAGCAAAATCCCCTGTAAGGTGCCAGAAAAAAAGAACAAGCATGGATTACTTATCGGGAGTCAAGCATGGATTACCAGACTATCCTTAAATGAGAATGTCCATGAACATAGTTGCTTGGCAGTGACAAAATAATTTTTATGCTTTTATTAAATAAAATTAAAAATGTTTCCAGGGGGGCGCCTGGGTGGCTCAGTCGTTAGGCGTCTGCCTTTGGCTCGGGTCATGATCCCAGAGTACTGGGATGGAGCCCCACATTGGGCTCCCTGCTCCGCAGGAAGCCTGCTTCTCCCTCTCTCCTTCCTCCTGCTTGTGTACCTTCTCTCACTGTCTCTCTCTGTCAAATAAATAAATAAAATTAAAAAAAAAAATGTTTCCAGGTAATTCCAACTCACGTCCTCAGAGGCATTGTTGTTAACGTTTTAGTGAGTTTTCCTACAGACCTTTGGGCATTTATAAGTTAAATGGTACTTAAACATATTTATAATTTACATATTAAATTGCAGTTTTTAACATCTAAAAACCATAAAACATTTATATACAGTCACATAAACTGAGTTTTATTATATATAATGTCCCACAACTTTATTGTTAAACTTCATCAGATGTGTGTTTTCTGAACCTTTGATATATCAAAATATCTGCTAGGGTACTAGCAGAGTACTAGGACGGCAGCCCTTTCTGAGGATGGTAATAAATATTGTTGCTCTTTTGTCTTCTCGTCTTGCATGTTAGCAATCCAAAGCCAGGTTTGTTTTTTTTTTCTCTTACAAAGTATATTTTACAATACTTATTCTTGGAATTCTTGGATACTTATTCTTGGAAAATTTTCTTGGAAAAATATTACCTATGAACCAGACTAAGGAGTGTGAATGGTATGTATGTATTAAACTTGTTTAGATTGATCTTTTGATTTGAAAAATTCATCTTCTTTTTCACTTCACTGATAGTTTACTCCTAATTTGTTTTTAACTATTGGCTCTAGTCTATCTTTATTTTCTCTTTTTCTTGAATTTCCACTTTTTATGGTTTAAAAATCTGAGTATTCTGTTTTCCAAATCTTTTCTCTTTTTTCCTTCTGGATTGACATTGTTTTTCTTCATTTTTTTTTTTAATTTAAATGTTTGTGTTTCTTCATAAATCAAGGCTTACTTTTCCTTTTGGTACACTGATTTATTTTTTTAAAACTCAGAATCAAGTTCTTAATATCTAGAACCCTTTAAAATTGAATTACATCACCTTGAAATTACTAATTAGCTTTCTATAAATTCTTTTCTAATTAGTATATTAATTTGATCTTAGTTAAGAGTCCTGTGTTCACTGTGATCATTCCTGCACATGCTAATGATTCCTGATTTTCTTATTCCTTGTTGATGTTGGAGATATTCAATCACACTCATTCTCCCATCCCATCCAAGGTGTAAGATTATCCCAAATTTCCTGGCACCTGCCATGAACTCTTCTCTGAATTATCTTCATTTTTCTTATTGTAGCCTTGGGCACTATCAAAATGATACTAGTCTAATGATTGAATTAAGGAATGTTCCCTCTTTTTCTCTTCTCCTGGAGAAATTCTGAAAGATTGGCATGATCTGTTCCTAAAGATTGGCATGATCTGTTCCTTGAAAGCTTGTTAGAACTCAACTATAAAGTCATCTGGGTCTGCCATTTACTTCTCTGAAAGACCTTTAAATTTTTATTTGATTTTTCTTCACTAAGTTATAAGGCTATTCAAGAATTGTATTTCTTCTTGGGCTGCCTGGCTGGTTCAGTCGATAGAGCATGTAACCCTTGATCTTGGGGTTGTGGGTTCGAGCCCCGAATTGGGGGGAGATTACTTGAAAAAATAAAATCTTAAAAAAAAAGAGTTCTGTTTCTTCTTGAGACGTTTTTAATAATTTACGTACTTCTGGGACTCTGCTCCTGTCACATAAATTTCCAAAGCTTTTCAGTATAATAATTTTCACAGTGTCACTTTATTTTCTTTTCAATCTCTGTTAAATATTTGGTTATGCTATCTTTAAAAATCCTAATATTTGTTTTTATCTTCTCATTTTCCCCTTCAATTGTGGATAAGGCTTGCCTATTTCAGTATTTTAAAGTACACCTTTTATCTTCGTTGTACTTACTGTATTTTGTCTTTTATTTTATTCATTTTTGCTTTTTTTTAAAGGCTTTATTTTTATTTATTTGACACAGAGAGAGAACACAAGCACAAGCAGAGGGAGAGGTAGAAAGAGGGGGAGAGGCAGGCTCCCTGCTGAGCAAGGAGCCAAATATGGGATTCAATCCCAGGACCCCGGGATCATGACCTGAGCCTAAAACAGACACTTAACTGACTGATCCACCTAGGCACCCCTTGATTTTTGCTTTTTAAAAATGTTCTCCTTTCTGCTACTTTCTTCTAATTTAGTCTATTTATGTATTTCTAATTTGTTAGGATAGATTTATCTTTTTTAAAGTAATCATTTAAGGCTAAAGATGTCTTTCTAATTCCTAGTTTGGATGCATCCCATGGGTTTTGACAAATATTTGATATGTATTATTTTTATTATTGTTCAGTTCTAAATATCTTAGATTTGCATTATGATTACTTATTTTGTGAATGGCTATACAGAATTGTGTTTTATATTTCCAAATGCATGGGCTACTTTATTTAACTTTTGTGTTATTTAATTCTTTAATTACAATGCAAATAATACTTTTTTCATGATACTTACTGTTTAGGAATAGCTGGGATTTGTTTTTAGCTTGTTACATGGTTGCTTTTTTTGTTGTTGCTCCATGTGCATTTGAACAGATGTGTAATCTCTAATTTCTGGATGCAGAATTAGCTATAATTCAATTTTTTATGCTTGGCTGTTAAAAGGAAGCAAATACTTAGAATTTTTTCACTTTGTATTAGGTTTGTCAATTTCTCACATCTAAAAAAATTTTGCTTGACATATTTTGAAGTTATTCTATAGATGTCTAAGTTTCTAGAACTATTATATTTTTCTGACCACTGGAAACTTCTATCACTATGTAGAGATGTCTTTGTCTCTAATGTTTTTTGGAATAAAGTCCATATTTCTAACATAGAATAGCTATTATGGAATTTTTTGTAGTGGTTATTTATTTGGCATATCCTTTCCCATGCTTTCCACATAGTTAGATCTTTATTTTTCCAATGTCTCTCTTGTAAATAGAACATAGGTGGATTTTTAGAAGTCCATCCTTAAAAAGTCTATCTTTTATTTGGAATATTTAGTTTTATTTTATTTGTTTTGATTATTTTATTAATATGTGTCCCACTACCTTATGTTGTACTATTGATTTGCTTTTTCTATGCTTTTAAAAATTCTCCTTTTAGAAAAAATAAATACGTGCATGCCTAGGTGGCTCAATTAGTTAAGTGTCTGCCTTCAGTTCAGCTCATGATCCCCGGGTCCTGGAATGGAGTCTCACGTGGAGCTCCCTGCTTCTCCCTCTGCCCCTATCCTGCTCTCTCTCTCTCTCTCTTTCTCTCTCAAAATCTTTAAAAAAATAAATACACGAAAATAAATAAAATAAATAAAAATTCTCCTTTTTAAATGAATAGGTTTTGTTTTTGTTTTTCACTCTATTAGGTTATTAGATTTGAAGGTATACATTTCTAGTTTGTTCTTTCAATGGACACACTTGAACTTGTACCATGTGCAGTTAATAACCTAGGAAGGTCTAAAGTTAACACACACAGTTAACCTCTGTTTTTGAAGAAAGCAAGGATATTACCCATTAACTGTGATCCCACTTCTCTTGACTTGTATGCTATTGTTTCCCAGCATTTCAATTCTATCTTCTACAATACGAGTTAAATAATAACAATGATTATTTTGTAAACATTTTATTACTCTTATTTTTATTAATTCCTTACCTTTTCTTCTTATATCTCAGGCAGTCCTTCTGACATCATTTTCTTTCTTCCCAATATTGGTTTTTTAGTAAAAGTCTAATGAAAAACTCCCATTTTTTAATATAAAAAAATTTCACCATTTTTGAAATGGACTTAGCTGTTCATTTCTTTTGTTTATCCTGAATGCCATTTATATCACTTTCTGTATCTAAGGCATCTTACCTCTCATCAGATCAGGGATTTTTCAGCCATATCCCTTGAATATCATCTTTCCTTCATTCTCTCTATTCTTCCCCTTCATATATTGAATTAGATGTGTGCTAGAGAATCCCATTCTATGTTTGCATGTCTTTTTTGCATATTCTTGTTTTGATCTTGCTTTCTTCAGAGATACCTAATTCTTGATAATTTCTTCAGATGATACTTTCATCTGTGCTTATCTCTTATTTAATCCATCCACCAAATTTTTAAGTTCAGTGCTTCTATTCTCTAAATATTCTACCTGGTTCTTTTTCAAATGTTCATTATGCTTTTGTTCCTTGTATATTAAAAGAGAAGTCAATCTTTTATTTGTAAAAATACCTAGTACACCGCTATTTTATATTCTGTATCTGATAGCTCCAATATCTGAAGACCATAATGATACAATCTGTTGCTTCTCGTGACTCTTACTGGGGGTTACTTGTCTTTACGGTATATTCTTGATCACTGTAGCTCTTCATTGACCCCCTTTTCAAAATTCATAATTTCTTTGATTTTATAAGAGCATGGAACATGATAGCTTGTCTTCTATTTCTTAGTTTATAATTTTATTTGCTTGTCTTTGTTCTTTTGTTCATTTTAAAAGTTTTTTGTCGCTTCTAGTTGAGGGTTTCATGTTGGAATCTTTATGTTTATTACTCTTCTTGAATGATGAAATTAATATTACTGGCACTTAGATTCAGAGCAGTGTGGAAAAGCACCAATGACCTGAGTTGGGGCCATGGACATCTTCAGATCAGGAGTATTGTCTCACTAATCCTCATCAACTCAACATTGTTTACTGACCTTGTAGCATGTTTCTTTTCAGCGTGAGCAGGTGAACTGGTCCAAGGTCATCTCTGGTTTCAGCAGAGCCTCTCGACTTACTATGGTTTTAGAAGTGATCATTCTGGACTTATTTCTGCTCAGTTGCATTCATCTTTACTACATATCTGATCTTTGTTCTCTTTTTATTCTTCTCCTCCTCATGTTACCTCCAGATGGTTTTTTGAGGTCAAATATCCCAGCCTTAGTGTCAGTTTCTCCTATGCTATTTGCATAGTGTTGACTTTGACTTTCTTAGGGCTATTTCCTAAGTCTTTTATGAACTTCCATGCCCTTGTCTTTTCTTCTTTTATATAAAATGCCATTGGGAAAGTCTTTAGCAATCCTCTGGCTTACTTTAAGATGTATTAAGTTTCTAGCTTTCTCCTTCATTTTGGCCCATATTTTACTGAAATTAGTAGGTTTTGTGTGAGTGTGCTCCCATTATTTTTTTCTAAGTTTGTCTATTTGTTTGTTGTTAAAGATGTTATTTATTTGACAGAGAGAGAGAGCATGATCACAAGTAGGGAGAGAGGCAGGCAGAGAGAGAAGGGGAAGCAGGCTCCCCACTGAGCAGAGAGCCCGATGTGGGGCTCCATCCAGGACCCTGAGATCATGACCTGAGCTGAAGGCAGAAGCCCTAACCCACTGAGCCACCCAGGCATCCCTGTCTATTTGTTTTATAGCTCTCTCTCTCTCTCTTTAGAAGATTTTATTTATTTATTTGACAGAGAGTGGAGAAGGAGCAAGTGGGCAAAAGCAGGGAGAGTGACAGAAGGAGAGGGAGAAACAGACTCCCCATGAGCAGGGAGCCTGATGGAAGCCTCGATCCCAGGATCCTGGGATCATGACCTGAGCCGAAGGCAGATGCTTAACTGACTGAGCCACCCAGGTGCCCCTTATAGCTTTTTTCAGAACTTGTAATGTTCTTTCCATTTTAAAATTTTTTTGGTACTTTTAATAGATTCCAATGAAAAATACAGGATAAATATGTCTTTAATGTGCATTATTTCCCTGAAACTCCAAATCAAACAATTTTAGAAGGATAGGGTTAAATACAAGACCTGTTTCTTTCTCAGTGTAAGTCTGCAGGATAACCATTTCATGTGGTGTACTATGAGATGCCATCTAAGGTGGCCAACCTGAACAGCAAAGCAAAAGAATGCATACACTATTAACCTCTTCCCAGAAAAACATTTTTAGGAGAGTCTCTTTCCTCCATGTTACTGTGATCATTAAGAAGTGGCATCTTGGGTTCCTGTTTCTACAGCAGTCTTATAAATATTTTAGATGACAGAAATAGTATGGGAGTTTTCACTTATGGCCTCCCGTCTCCATGGGAATTGGTTCATGTGGAGAGTGGGGTTGGACTCAAAGGACAACTCCAAGTAAGATTAACCACCACCAACCAGCTGTAGCATTTTAACAATATGTTATTGAGTCAAGGTCTTTCTAGGGAGTTCCACTCTTAATATTGCAACTAGGTGCTTCAAGGATCTCAAGAAATATCCAAAGGTATTTGTATGGAGTTTAGCATTCTATTCAAAGAACATTGTTGGATAGAATTAAAATTTTAGTTATCATTTATTTAATACTTACTATATGTTCTAGCACTCTCTAAACTCTTACCTATACATTATATCATATATGCCCATCTTACTCCGGGAGCTAGTTATATTATTATTCCCATTTTTCACAGGAGGAGATTGTGGCTCATTGAGGTTATATGTCTTGCCCAAGGTATGTACACCTAGTAAAATGTGACTTTAATTGAATTATACAATGATTAAGAGTTTGGATTTGCAATGAATCTTGGAGCACTTAAAAAATAAATAAATAAAAGTAAAAAAAAAAAGAGTTTGGATTTGTAGTCAAATAGCTCCAGAATCAAATCCTGCCACTACTTTTTGCTAGCTTTGTAATGTTGGGCAAGACAATAACTTATCTTTTCTGGGCCTGTTTCCTTAGCTGTACCATGAAGACAATAGCAGAATCTAACTGGAGAAAGCTGTGAAAATCAAATGAGGTAAGTTCTACAGAGAGCTAAGCATGTCTGGCACATACTAAGCTCTCAATAAATGCTAGCTACAGAAAAAAAAAAAAAAAACTCTTATCTCCACTGAAAACAAGAGATTACATCACAGGAAGGAATTCCTGTATATCAATCTGACAATCGGAGTTTACTGAGATTCGGACTTAGTGATACAAGAGGAAAAGAAAATGGCTCATTGTGTTTATAAATTTACTAAAAGTAGGAAGCCCAATATGGAGGCTTTCACAGGCTCTTAAAGAAAATGACAACAACAAATTATCATCCAATATCGTACTGCTCCATTTGAAGAATTCAATTCCATAAAGTATGGCTAAATACCAGGAACCTGTGTAAATGGAAAAGTTTGAACAGAGGCTCATGACATTTTCCAGTGCTGCCAAATGCTGCAGTGGAGTAGTTGAGAGTTAGGACTTTGGAATCAGATGCTGGTATCCTCCGTCTAAAACTTGCAAGATCTTGGATTCTTTTGTTAGTTTTAAAACGGATGTCAAAATATTATGTATCTCACAACGTTGATGGGTGATTAAATGAAATTGTTAATAGAAGCTCTCAGTACAGCGCCTGGTCCACAAAAAAAGATTCAGTAAATGTTAATTATGTTTAAAAACTGCCACACTTTGATATCTATCTTCCAAACTCTTTTAAAAAGGTGAAATTGATAAATTTTTTCAATTGGTTCTAGAATTTCTCTTTATTTATGGGAAATCCTACTTGAGTTCCCATAACTCAGGTCGTTACTTTCCAACTAATAAAATTCACCTTAAAAAATTCCACATTTGGTGCTCTTCTCTAGAAGCTCTGATCCCCTTTCTAAAAGTACCATTGAGAGAGAAGAAATTGCCTATCTTTTTAGCCTCTTACTTTAACTTATTCCCTTGATCCCTAAGCCTATAAAAAAAGGCAAGTTTCCCATTATCTTTTATACGGAGACTTGAAGGTAACAGAAAGAATTATACTTGTGTAAAGAGGTGGTTAATTCATTGCCACTAATAAAATCCCTCAGTATAACTACAGAGGAGGATGAAATATTTTAAAGGAAAATGAAAATACTGAATTCTTTTAGTTTTCTTATTTCTTGAATAATGCAGATTTCCTTTAAATACAAATTGATATAATTTTGCTACTTATACTAGTGAAGATACTGAATTAGATGTGAATATGTTTTAAGTATACATACCAAGGGTGAGGCGCTTTTAAGGTGATGTCTCATTTATGTCTTCCAACAGCTCTGTGAAATTAATTTTTGAACTTTAATTTTACAGTTAAGGCCCTCAGAAAGGTGAAGTAACTGGCCCTAATTCACCTGGCTGGTAAATATTGGGGTATGGATGCAAACATGTCTTTCTTACTAGATACTCTGTGCTTTTTTTTTTTTTTTTGCAATACTATATGGCCTTCCTCTAAAGTAGCATATAGATTATATAGTAATCTATATAATGCATAAAGATTATATGCATTAAGCTAGAATCTTGCTTAAGCATTTTTTTGACATTTTTTCCATATTTTTCTTTTACCATTCCTGTATACTAGTTCTTTTTCCTCCATCTATGGAAAATTTCCTTCTGGAGGAACATGCTGGTACTAAAAAAAAAGGAAAACTTGTTCTCTACTTTTATGTCACCAGAAATAATAGTCCCTACCTCCAGCCCCATTATCCAATTTACCTTGGCCATTTTACTGTTAATAGTTCTATATACTTATTTAGTGAAGCAATACTTCCAATTTTAACTCAAGTAACACTTGGTTTTATTTATTCATGTTGACAAAATATCTTCTGTAATGTGTAAAACAATGAGTTAAAAGAGTTTAGAGCTCAGAACATTTAAATTTCTTCTGCTCTTTTTTCCAGGGCTAAAAGCAGCTGACTTATTTCCCAGATGTAATAAACTGATAAAAGTTGAATATTTACAATTACCTCAAGACTTACAGAAGTAAAGCTTTATAAAATTTTGTACAACCCAGGTCTACTTTCGTGACATTCGTATTGAAATTCCCCTGCATCATTTATAAGGCTATAAAACTAGGTTTACCAAGTATCAAGGACCATGAAGTTCAAAGAAGAAGCTTTCTCTGGGAAGCTGTGCAATCATATTTGTACTTCAAGGACTTAGCTTGTGATCCCAAATTATTCTTTCACTAAGTACAACAGGTCCTGGTCATTATCCTTGTAATACAGATACAGATTGCAGACTTTTTCTCTTGATCGTTACTGTTTACCTCCAGAAATACAAAGCTTTAACAGACATAATGTGATTATTTCCAACTCCTGTCACAAAGAGTTCAGACCTTTGCATTGCCTGGCAGCCTGACCCATGGTTCCTAGATGAGCCAAAAAAGAGGATAAAAAAAAAATAGAGGGGAAAGGCTTAAAATACAGTGGCTTGGAGCCCTAACTTTCTGTAGTATTGCCCTTTCAGCTTTTCATGAAAGCTGATTAACTAGTCTCTTCTTTCACTAAGAAAACTAATGTATTGAACTTAAAGACTTAGGTTCAGATTTAAATTTTTATTTATTTTTATATATTTTTTTATTTTCTATTTTTTTGCCACTGGGAAATTTATTGGAGGACTGCTTGATCTGCTTCTCTTGAGCAGATTTGGTTTAAAATTTTTTCATTAACAAAAACACTTTATTTGTCTTGGCCACCTTTTGAACTTGCTCAGTTCAAAACTTCCTCAGTTCAAAAGTATAGGAACTGATGATCAGAAATGAACTTTCTTTATATTCCCCAGGCATGTTTCAGGCTTCTCCCCTGTATTTCTTTCATCTTCTTTGCCTTTACATATTTTTTTCACCTTTATTTTGTTTTCTCTTCATCATCCACATCAATGCTGACAAAATTTTATTGAAATTAGGTAGTAGGACTGTGTGCTTGTGTAAAATGCAAAGACAAAGTAGACTCATCTGTTATTACACAGAAAGGAAGAAAATTCGGAATCTCTGGTCTTCCTACAGTGATCGCAGAAGCAGACTATGCAATGTAGAGATCAGTATAAAATAAATTGAGGGACAAGGTTCAGAAATTTCTGCCTCCATCCCTCATTTTTCCTTCACACATCACATCAATTAAAAAATCCATTCGCTTTATCTCTATAATACGTCCTGAATCTGACCACTTCTCACCATCACCATTTCTCCCCACCTGCCTATAACAGTAGTCCAAACCATTAGCTTGTTTTTGGTCTATGCTACTAAATGTTTAAAGTGATTTCCTCAATTCCATTCCTCTCCCCCAAATAACCAGAGTAAACTCTTAAAAATGTAAATTAGATCTCACTGCTTCATTGCTAAGACTCTAATTGCTTCCCATTGAATTTAGATGCAGTACAAACTCCTCATCACCACACACACACCCATGCAGAATCTGGCTGTTGTTTGTCATGCTGACCACATCTCCAACCTCATTCTGATTTCTGTGTTAAGCAACACCGGCCTTTCTTCCCCCAATGTGCTATGTCACTGTAATTCCCTGTGCTTTGACCATTTTGTCCTCTGGTGTTCAACCAGCAGGCTTCTCACCACTCAGCTCCTCACCAATTGGGGCCCGCCATATTCCCCATCTAAAGATGTTCTTCCTCATCCCCTTCTCTGTTGCTTCTCCTTATTCTGTTACCCACTTTCTTTTTTTTTTCTCACACTTGATTCCATCTAGAATTATCTATTAATTTACTTCCTTGTTTACAATCTGCCTTCCTAAAACAGCTTTGTGAGTGTGTGGAAGCAGAAGACTCATCTGTCTTGTTGACTACAGTATCCTCCACCCTGGAAGAAATGCCTTAGCTCAGTGTAGATGCTCTGTAAGTGTTTGTTGAATGAGTGAATATCTAAAGATGATTATGTATTGAGGAAAAAAACTTAAAAAGCACCACATCTCCTACTCTGATGTGAATTCCTTGTGAGTTCGCTACAACAGGAAGACTGGCCTCAAACAAACCTATTGTCATGGACACAAAGATGTTTAAATAATCCACCCACTTCTCTTTTAGTAACCAGAAATTAACTCCAGCTTTCCAGCTACTCAGTGAAATGATTTCCAGAGGCTAAATGTGTACCGTGTGAAAATAAACATTTTAAAAAAGGCTGATGCATGTATGACAAAAACTCCACAGGAAATCTATTTTTAGTGATATGTCATGTGATTCTTAATTATTATCTCTGCTTATGCCAGCAAATAAGAAATGTTATAACAGTCTCTTGGGTATTTCCTCTAGGATTTATTGTCTAAATTGGAGCTCAATTTGTTTGTAGAGATTAATATGAAATATAAAATAATTGGTGCTTCTATACTTACGAATCATTGAGGGAAAGCAAATGGTAGACCATGAGGAAAAGAAGGTAAGAATCAAGTTTAAGCTGCTGGGGTAGTAAGTTCATCATCTAGCAGGATGCCTCAAGTTTTTCTGTTCCTTTGAAAATTTCAAATGCCTGATTTCCTTCTGAGCACCAAACAGTCACACTGCAGTTGCCTGAAAGACTTTATTTTGCTAACTGGATACTGAGGGAAACAAAATCCCGTGATGTGAATTGCTTCTAGATTATTGGTTAAGGCATTACAGAAATTTGTATAAATTATGCAGAATTATCATATTCGTGTTATAAAATGTGATTCTTACATCCTGAAAGTCAGGTCAGAGTCTCTATTTTCAAATGAGGAAACCACATCTTGGAGATACTAAGATCTGCTGAAATTCAGCAAGTGAGAGCCAAGGTGGAACATAGAAAATTTGTGTCCATGTATATTCACATCTTATTCTCATTTCTCTCTTATCTCCTTGTTAATAAGTGGTCTGGATTAGAGGCTTTTACTGGAAGAAGTAATATTATGTTCAGTTATGTTTTCTATTAAATATGATATCAGTAATCCATTATTTCTATAAGACTTAAGATTTAGTTTACCAATATGAAGAAAAATAATGGGTTAGAGTTATGCCCTAATATAATAGAGTATTGGTATTAGAAGGGACTATACAAGAGCTATTACCCAACCCCTCATGCAAAACAGAAGTACCTTTGAGAGCATTCCTATGAGATGGTGGTATTAGATGGACCATTTAAAGTGTCTGACGTTTACATCCCCTCCTAAGAACATCTTTCATACATATAGGTTACAGTGTTTGCTATCCTGTGATCACATCACCCTGTCCCGCCGAATAGATCATGGCTGGGTGGCTGTCTCAAAGGCAGCTGACTGGTGTGCCATCTGTAAGGTCGTTGTAAGAGAAATCTAACAGTGCTGCACTCTACTGGATATTAATTAACAAGCCAATCCAATAAGATGATCTTCTAGGAGGTTTTAAGGTTAAGTCAGGGAGAAAATCATCAGAAAGCACAGATTTCAGAAGCCAAATAACAGAGAAACTAGTGAGGAGAAGCCACGAGGCAAATCCTCCTGCCTTGAAATGTGGGAAGCCATGAGAGGGAAAGACGTTAGTGGGTTGTGGGGCAGATCAATGCAGTTAAAGCAGCAAAGAGGAGAAGCACTGTCGCAAGCATGGTCAATGACTAAAGTCACCATGGGGTCAACAAGAACAGTTCTTTGATAAACAAAAGGGCTATTTGATTATGGCTACCAGTAAATAAAATTTTATTTCTTTTTTAAACATGGCTATGGCATTTCTGAGATTTCCTTTTTCACTAGTCCTGAATTTTCAGAATGTACCACTATTAAGAGAAGCAATTTGAAAAACACCTCCGATCCTTGGTGACTTTCAAAAGACTATCTAACAAGCCTAATCTTTCAACAGTCCGTTTTCTTCTGAGACAGCTTATTGAATCATTTTGTTATGTGACACCTAACTTAATCCCTTATAACTATAAATTGTTACTCCTAGTTCAGGACTCTAAGAAAACAGCAAGTCAGTCTGTACCATTATCCTTATCACAGTCTTAACTATGGGAAGAATGTTAACTACCACATCTTAGCAACCTCATACCTCTAGTCAAATATTTACATCAATTAAAATATTCCCAGATTCCCCAGTAAAGTCATGTGATGTAGTCCCCAGAACTTTCAACTTCACTGTCGATGTCTGATTTTCTTTTAAATTGTCAACATTCTATTTTAAGATTTCATTTCGGGCTAGACATACATCTAATCTCCCTTGACATAGACAGCATATTCCTATTAATGTAGCCTAAGATTTCATTGACTTTAACTTTGTCATCATCTTCAGACTTACAGTAGCCTTTCTTTTGGACATTTTAAAATGCACTGTTGGCCTGAATTTTGTTCTTTTGTCATTGGACTTTTAAAATATCTATTATCTGATTTAAATTTATCTGTATTAAATTTAGTCTTATTGGTTTAGTTTTATTATAGCCTTTGGGTGCCTTTTCCAAAATGCTTCCAGTGGAACATTCATGTGCTCACAAAGGTAGTAAGAACACAGGTACACAGAACACACGGACAAACACATGCAAACACATTTCCCATCATGTTATAAATTTGAGAAGTACCGCATTAAAGAGATATTAGAAAGGTTAAAAAGATTGAGCTCTGCATGACTTCTTAGAGCCTAATCTCTAGAAGAGAAACAGTGGGAGCTGTTTTTCAAAAAAATTTTTTATCATGGAACTTATTTTGAAGAATACTTACCAATGTTTGCAGGAACACAAGTATCTTTGTGACCTCAGGCATGTTATGAATCTTCTAGAATCATGACCTCCTAATCCATAAAGTAGAAATAATAATATTCATCTCCTAGGTTTATTATGAATATAAATAAAGTGATGTATTTGACACATAGAGAGCTCAAGGTTTCCTCTTGTTTTATTCTCTTTTGTTAAGATTTTTAGTTCACTTTTTATGATTTTTCTTCATATATTGTTATATTTAGTCATCTAAGTCCACAAAAATGCTGACATTTGTCTTCAGTTTTCCAATGGAATCTCCAGACTCCTCTATAGATCCTTTCTCAATTCTTCACGGTATTCACTTTTACCTAGAGTTATTTTCATCTTGTGTTCAAATATCGAGTTGAAATTCCACTTTGTTAGCTAGTTTCGATTAAGTTTAATCCAACAGCTGTTTCTTGAGAGTGCTTGCCAAGCATATTGACCTGGCCATCTTTGCCATGCATCATTGAGTCCTCATGCATTTCTCCATCTATTTCTCAATTCCTAGAGTGCATTCACATTGGGCCTAGGGACTTTCAGACTTTCTTTGACTATCTCAACCCAACCTCTAAATCAGACACACAGCTCTTGCTTATTGAGATGTATAGCTGGTTGCAATAAAGTAATTATTTTAATTAAGAACCCAGTCTCAAAGTGATCTTGGCCAATATTTGCAAAGGCTTTTCAGGTTTTGTTTTGATTTTTGTCTCTTTCTGTTTATCCTGTAGTAGAAATTGAAAGAAATACGTGAAAGTCAGACAGGGATTAGGACCATATTTGCAACTTCTCTGTTTTGGTGGATCCTCTCTTTATATAGAAGTAACAGTGCCTCCCTTGTATTTCCCCACCCAGGTGTCTGAGGCAGTCACAGAGAAAATGCCCCTGCTGCTCGTTCAACTGTGGTGTACAGACCAGAAAAGAGTGAGGTGGTGAAGGGAAGGAAGCCAGAGCAGGGAGAAGATGTAGCTGAGGTGGCATATTTGTTTTAAAATACAACTCACAGTTATTTGGAATATTAGAATCCATTTTATTTTACTTTCTCATTGCCTCCCTCTGGTAATAATTAGTCCACGGAAAATGTTATGTTAGGAACTCATGTGTATGGTCAGAACTCTTTTTTTAAAAAGATTTTATTTATTTACTTGACAGAGAGAGAGAGAGTGTACAAGCAGGGGGAGCAGCAGGCAGAGGGAGAAGCAGGCTTTCCAATGAGCAAGGAGCCCTTTGTGGGGTTCCATCCCAGGACCTTGGAATCATGACCTGAGCTGAAGACAGATGCTTAACTGACTGAGCTACCCAGGCGACCCTGGGCAGAACTCTTGAAATTACTCTGAGTCTACCCTTTCCTCGTCTTTGGGAATCTGTAGTTCCGAGGGTGGGTGTCACTGCTCTGGAGAATTTTATAGGTGCACATTACCTATCAGCCCTTCACCTGCCAGGTAGTGGATGCAGGTGATCTTGGTTCTTTCAAGCAGAGATGGGAAATCAGTATCCCCACCTTTTCATACCTCACAGTTTCCTTTACTGTTTCAGGGCAGTCTTTCTTCCTTAATCCTACAGAAGGAAGCTGTGTTAGAACCATACTTTAATTTCCATAAATACACATAACTGGAGTGTGTGTGTGTGTGTGTGTGTGTGTGTGTGTGTATAGTATGTAGGAAAAATTTGGAGAAGACAGAACTAATCTTTAACACATTTATCTTCCTAATTTCCTCTATAAAGTGAAGGCTCATCCTGATTTGTCTTCCCTTTCTTAGCAAGACCCCAACCTGTCCTTCTCTTGTATCTAGTCACAAGACTTTTTCTTCCTGTGTGGTAACATGGAAGTTAATGGGTTAATCAATATGTTTCTTTTTATGTCATTCAAAAGACTTGTGTTCATGTTATCACTGTGCCACTTTCTATCTGGGTGATTCTGGGCAAGTCTCTTAATAATTCTGGGCCTCAGTTTTTTCATCTGTAAGATGAGGGCATTGGACTAGAATGACTCTCAGGTGCTATCCACTTGTAAGCTAAACTTTAGATAACCAAGGAGATGGAAATTTTCTTAACTTCACAAATGTTCCATTTATTTCTTGGTAGAAACAGTATGGGACTCAGAGTCAGATAGCCTAAGTTCTCAATCTCATTTCTTATTAAATTACATCACTATATCAGTCAGAGTTTAACCAAGGCAATAGAAACCACTGTGGGGAACATAGCGGGTTCCCTATGACTTAAGACACACTGCTTTCTCTTCAGAGAGATGTGGCAGCTTGTTCTTATTGGGAGCTGAAGAGTGGTGGTAATAAGCTGTTCCAATAAATGATAATAATAGTGGAATTTCCGAAAAATGTGGTCCAAGGACTTCTAGAACTTCATAAGAACATTGTTGGTGTAAGAGATCCTGTTGGGGTTTCTTTCAACAATTATTTTTTTGGAATAACTCAGTGAAGGGTGGCATAAATATAGAAGGAAGGTATGTATTGGAGAGTAAATAGAGTTTTGACCAAAAAATATGGTGAAGAAAGAAAACACTATTTAGGAACATGAAGAAATATATGTAAATATGAAATCCATATACTCCAGGCTGCCTTTAAATGCAATAAACAGATGCTAACATGCATTCCTGGTCAGAAAATTTGGGAGTCACAGACTTACATATGGAAGCTTTCAGAAGGAAGCCAATTGTCCCAAGCTTTGTTTTTCTCTAGCTGAAATCTTGTCTTCTTTGAGAAAGCTGAAGGGAGTATAGGCTATTTCCCAAGGCTTCATATACATTCGTGGGAGGAAAATTATTTGCAGACTGCTCATTCTTATTCCATTTCCAAGTGCTGTTATTGGTCTGTTCAAAATGCTGATAATGAGCTCCAGAGGTATGACTTTCTTGAACTTGACAAAAAAGAAGCAGTCAAGAATTATTCATGGTAAACACACACACACACACACACACACACACACACACACACAGAAGGTAAGTAGGAAAATAGAACTTGAACAGAAGAAGCTTGGGAATCTGAATGATGGAGCAGTTATAAGCATTAGTAAGATGTGGAAGTCCATTTATTTTCTGTTTGCTGCAGAAGAGACAAGAGCATATTAACCATCTTTGATTACATACCTATAAACTAACAATAATAGCATTTTAACAGAGGAGCTATTTCGCCATCAAAAGTTGTCAGAGAGGATACTAAATATCTTTTGAGAGTTGAATTTCTGATTGGGCAGAAGAGGAAGAATAGTTGCTTCTTAAGGCAAATGATAAGCTAATATTGGATGCAAGTCAATTGAAATACTCCTTTTAAAATTCTAAGACATTCTTAAGATTGACATTATGAATAACACTATTATGGAGCTGGCTGGTGTAATAGAAAGAGAATGGATTTTGCATGCAGACAGACCTGGATTTTAACCTTGCTCTGCCCTTCACAAGTTCCATAACCTTGAGTAACTCACTTAACTTTCTAAGTTCAGATTTTTTACTCCATATAAAGCAGCCAGCAACACTACCTCACTGGGTTGTTGGGAGGATGATGGGAAAAATTGTTTAAGGGCAAAATGCTGCTTGGTCTTTCACAAAGTAGTTAAACCAGATTCCTACTGGAGGGCAGATGGAGACTGGTAGAAAGCTTGTTATCAGCAAGCAGTCAGCCAGTCCAATGTTTAGAGGATTCAGAAATTGAGGCTCCAATGAACAACCTAGTATGCCAGACAAATGACAGAATTTTGGATTCTAGCCAGTTATGTTATTTTTGGCAGTCATCCATGTCACTCTTTTATGAAGGGCCTTAAGACCAAGAGTCAGAAATAAAGGAAAAACCTAGTACTAGTTGAGAGGATTATATAGGCTTAAAGGAGAAGCTAATCAAATGGAATTGGTATGAACCCTACTAACCTGGCTTCAAGAGCAGAGGATTTTAAATCTACCTCTGGCTGGCCTTCCTCTGCAGCTTTTGGATTTCCTTTTAGATATTCTAATGAAAAATAATGCTTCTCATGAATATTTAAATATCTTCCACAATGAGGTTCTGGAAACATTTTGCATTTCTTTTTGGCTTAGGACTTTGAGCAACTTTCTTTGTGATTAGAATGTCGAGGGGTTATTTTCCCTATCTTATTGGTTATATAGGATTCAGGTACTTCAGACACTGAAATGTCAGCAGGCTACAGAGAATATGGACATGGATGAGATCCCTAAAGAGTAACATCAAAGGTCTCACCTTATAACTGTTGATAAAGGCTCTCTTTACAAGATATGTGTTGTCATGGTGATGGGGAGCAGGGACTGAATTGAGAAGGAATTAGAGAAGACAGTATAGCGTGGTAAAAAGGCTTAGCATATATAAACTACGGAGAAAAGTACACTTCCTTGATCTAGTCTTAGACATCATACAGACTGTTTTCAGGATACTGGCAGATGTTAGAGAATCAACATATAGCTGAAGATTCTGTGATTTCCAATTGGTTTCTTTTGTCTCTACTTTATCTGACCTATAACTTCAAATTTGAGAGTGAAGATTAGATGTAGAAATTGTCCTGGTAGTTAACATCTGGAGGTACTTTGAGGAGAGCTGAGAGGCACTGATATCTTAAACATAAACTTTCCCTATATGCCTAAATGTCAATTCAAACATTTGAATATTTATTTGGCAACAATTGTGCACTCAGCACTCTGATGGTTAATGTATGATGTGTGAAGGAGGCAGGATATTACCACTAACTTAAAGGAGATAAAACCAGATATCAAATACAAGTTTAATTTTTATTATTTATTGATGAATCCTTTTAAAATTATGTGTAAGAAGTTCTGAGATCAGTCTAAGAACCTGTACCAAGCACTAAAGAACCATTTTTTTAGTAATAAGAAATAATTGATAACAAGAATATAACTTCATTGATAATACTAGTATAATACATAAAAAACATATACATTGAATTATAGACTATTTCCTCAGTCTTTTGTATACCAAGTTCATGACTTTTGTCAAACCCAACACATTTGTACTAGGTTTTACTTGTTATTTAAATAAATCAATTTGAGGCACCTGGGTAGCTCAGTCGTTAAGTGTCTGCCTTTGGCTCAGGTCATGATGTGAGGGTCCTGGGATAAGCCCCATGTCGAGTTCCCTGCTCAGCAGGGAGATTGCTTCTGCCTGCTTGTGTTCTCTCTCTTTCTGTCAAATAAATAAATAAACCTTAAAAAAATAAATTGATTAAAAAATTTAAATTAGTTTATTTGAAAAAGAAATGGGAAATTGAAAAAAAATTGCTTGCCACAAATAGAAGATAGTGTTAAAAATAAACACAGCTAAAACAAAATAATGTAATTAAATTGGAGATAAATGCTGTTGCCAGCTGAAGGGTGGCCTGTGACCTAGTTTCTCTCTGTTTAAAAGAGAGATTAACAAGTGCTAGACAGGTGTAAAACCATAGTATAGCACCAAAAAGATATTTTCTTCTTTATATAATCAGAAAGACTAAAGAGAACTGAAATAATTTTCTTACTATGAGACAGTAATGTTATTTAGTTCACGTCCAACAACCATCTAAAACATCAGATCTCATACTTGGGAATTCTTGAGGCTCCAAGGTCAAGTTCTTGCACACTATTTTATTCACCCATACAAGAACCTTATGAGATTGGCACTAATAGCATATTTATTTATTTATTAACCCAACTTTAGAGTTGTGGAAGCAATGGCACAAAGAGATTAAAAGACCCCTTCTATGTTCAGTCAGTGTTAGACAACAGAGAAACTCAGTTTTTGAAAAGCAAAGCCCTTTTCATTATAAGATCATTGTATTATATCATTATATTGTATACTATACAACTATTATTTCTAGCTCTTTTTTTTTATCCTCCCCTGCTCAGCTTTATTGAGATATAACTGACTTATAACATTTTGTAAATTTAAGGTATACAATCTGTTGATTTGATATACTTATATATTGAAAAATGATTACCACCATTAGCATTACATAACACCTACATCATGTCACATAATTACCTTTTTTGTGTGTGTGGTGGGAACATTTAAGATTTACCCTTTTAGCAATTTTCAAGTGTTTATACAGTATTATTAACTATAATCACCATGCTATACATTAGATCCCCAGAACTTATTCATCATATAACTGGAAGTTTGAACTTCTTCAACAATATCCCCCCATTTCTCCCACCCCACAGCCCCTGGTAAACATTATTGTGCTCTCTGTTTTTATGAATTTAGCTTTTTAAAGATTCCATATATAAGGGTTATAACATAATATTGGCCTTTCTATGACTTATTTTGCTGAGTTCTTTTATTATTAAATATCTCAAATAAGTGAATAGTAATAGAAATCAGCAAATTTTTTTATTAGGAAACAGGAAACTGAGTTTCCTTATTTCAATATCTTGATGATAGACATTTTATTAACTAGAGAGGTAGTCAGCCTCTGCTAGTGATTCATTTCAAGAGGGATCTAGATTGGAAGTAAATTTTATTCATCTGCATCTGTATGGGGGAAATAGATGTATGGAGGAAGAAGATATTTGATGTCGATGGCAGTATAGGAAGTGTACTAAACTTTCTGATGACCCCTGATTTAGAGCAATGGAAATAAGGGAGATTAAATGTTAAAAAAATAGGATGACAACAGAGCAGAAAGCAAGATCTGAAGATCAGATTTAGAAAGGCTCAGGTCCAAAATGGGTTTCAACTTATGATAAAACCAAAAATGATCAAAATACCTTAGTTACATTTAGGATAAGAATAAGATCATCATAAGAATGGGCTCAGGAATAGGACAATATGTCACAATTCAGGGATAAAGCCAGGGGTTGACATAGCAGAATAGTACTCTCTAATTCTTCTTTTGCTTTGTCTTTTCTGTGAAAGAGACTGACTTTTACACTAAACTGTATAGAGTAAGTATTGGTATGGAAGAATAAAGATAAAGATGGGAAAAAGTAGTATAAGATAAACCTGCTGCTAAAAATGAGTTCAAATTTTCTGCTGTGGGAAAAGCAAACCCCAGAGTACAATATCCTGGGGTGCAAATAAGGACAGTGATATATGAAGAAATTTTAAGGAGAAAGGGGAAATGGAAGATAGGAAAATGCAAATGTAGATTCAAATTTTAAAAAGAGGAACAAAAAAGAGTGTATTCTGCCATTCCAGATTAGTGAACTTTAAATTAATTTTGGGCAAGTTTCCAGAATGAATTATTAAAGAGATGATTCATAAAATCCTAGAAGAGGATTAGCCAAAGTTCACTATGATCAATTCATGACAGAATTCATTTTGATTTTTAGTAAAAAAAAAGAAAACCACAACACATTGCCTGCTTTCTGAGTATATCTGATGTTCTACAGGTTCACTGAAATCTTTTCATGAAGTGTCTGGGGAAAGGATGGAGAAGTATGTATTTAAAGCAATGGTAAATAATACCCTATTGCAAGATGGTTCACATATGCCCGAACAAGGAATGCAGAAAGAATGTGAAGCCTCTGGTAACTAAAGTTCTAGTGAACATTAAGGACAGTCCAACTGCTAGCCAGCTTAACACAAGTATCTCCGCTCCTGATTTGGACTTCCCTATGTATTTTTTCAGAGAGAATTTGTCTTGCAACTCCTTCATCTGTAATCCATTGTTGTTATATCAGAAGCCCATTGCTGTAGTGAGAAGGTGTGGGGAGCAGAAGCATTTAATAATTTTATGATTAAATCTGAGTCTTTCCTTATGGGGGTGGTTCTGTGTCTCTGGGCTGTCACCTTCACAACTGTTTATTCAGTGGCATGACTTTTTAATTTCTCCCTTAGGTTGTACTGGAAAGCTAGAGGGGGCTGGACTGGGGGAATGACCTCCCTTAGCTGGAATAAGGCTCAGGATGTCCTCCCCTCATTCCCCAAGAGTAGGCCTTTCTTATGGAGAAGGCTCCAGGATATTCCACAATGATGATTCTTTCCCCATTTGCTGCCACAGCCAATAGGAAATCCTTTCAGATCTTTTCCAGGAGAAACTGCCTGGGTTTCTGGAGGTGAAGTTCATAAATGTGTGGGGTCACTCCTAAGACTGTGACACCCAGAAATTTTTCCTCTCACACTCATCCTCACTCAACCTCTAGCAAATTGTCAAAATTACTCTGTAAACATTCCTAATGGTTTATGATTCCAGTATCTTCTTCTCTTAAGTAAACACATATCAACTATGTCTCTCCAGATTACAGAGTGATGTTTTGTCACAAAACCTCAGTTCTCTGATGGGTACAAGAAAAGTCACTGAGTTTTAGTTTATCCAGATATCAGAAGGATGGAAGGGATGACTTCCAACTTCATTACATATCGAAGCTGAAAGTGGAAGTCTTTAATTCTTCTGTTAAAAATTTATAATTCTTGGTCTAAACATGAAGAGAATATGGTCAGCCAGTCTAAGGATGAGTTATACCAAGGACCACACAGGATGACAGAGATGTGATACTGACAAGCTAAAATAATGGCATGATTTCAACCAAAGGTAATAAAGGAGGAATAAAATTAAATTCCTGTCCTTGGGTTTAAAACACATTTTTCAAGGATGGGACAGGTGAGTTGATCCTTAACAATGACAAGAAAAATATGTGGGGCTCTGAGTCATCATTTAGATTACCATGACTCAACAGTGAGAATCAGCTTCCAAAATAATTAAAACATCGGTTCACTAAAGTGTTTTGGGGTATTAAGCAAGAAAAGGGTCTAACCTCAAATACATTGGGTAAAACATTTTCTTTATTGAAGACTGTCTTAGAATCTTTAATGTGCTCAAGTTCATCATGATTTTGCCAAGAGGATAAAGAACTGGTAGCTTTTCCCAAATTTATTTGATCATTGATCTGTTTTTTAACTCTAACTCTGGCACTTAATAGTTGCGAAACAATGGCTAAAACATGTAACCTCTGAGGCTTTTAGTTTTCGCATTTATAGAATAGAAATAATGCTGACTACTTTATAGTCATGCTATAACAACTAAATGAAAAAAATGTTTGAGAACACTTGCCATTGTGCTAGGCACAGAAGAATTTCTGAGTAAATGCTGAAATTTTTATTTTCATTTTTTTATTTCAAGGCATTACCTTTAAAAAGATACTTAGGGATGGATCATGTATAAAATATTTAGCAACTGATAACAGTTTGGTCATTTACCAATCAATAAGACCAATCAATATGACCTTGGTTATTGGTCATAAGGATGTCAGGAGGGTCCCATGTGATGGGGAAGGGCAGTGGTGAGCACTCAGGGAGAGACTTAGAATCGTGACTTTTTATCAATCATAGTAATACTATATCAATATTTTAATACACTGGGTCTGTAGCACTGTATATCTGCCAACTATGAGCCCCGTACATGGGCAAATAGGAATATGTTCAGAGAAGAATGTTGAACAGTGTAAACTCAATATAATGTTCTATTTAGGAGTAGCCAAAGGAACCAGAGATGATTGTTCCAGAAAATGGAGGACTTGGGGGACAAGGATGGGCATAAAGGCTGTCATCAAATATCGGAGGAATCGTCATGTGAAAGACAGACTGGATTTGTTCTGTGTGGCTACAAAGGGTTTAATGGAACAGTAACTGTGTGAAAGCTTTAGGGAATGAAAGTTCAGTTCCACACAAGGCTAAGTTTTAAGAACTTAGAGTGGTTCAAAGCATGGCTGCCCCATGAAGGTGCTGAATTTTCCATGATTTAGACATGTTCAAAAAGAAAATAATTAAATGCTGGAGCAGATGTTGTAGAGGACATTAAACTATTGGACAGTATATGTCATAGATTCAACCCAAAGTTCTCTTCAACCCTGAGCATCTGGGCAGGTGACTGAAGAGGCAGAAATAAAATGAAAGTCAGATAATTACCTAAATTAACCATGTTAAGCTGCTGGTAAGTTAGTCTACAAATTGAGAACCACTTCATACCTGAAGGCCACTAACCCAAAGGAAGACAAACAAAAACAGTTTGCTATCATAGAGGTGTACAGAGAAACTCAAGACTGAGGTCAGCTTATTTTTTTAAAAAAGGTGTGTTTCGATGTTTTAATTTTCCTTAACATCAACAACATAATTTGTTACTGATTAATGCCAGTTAGTTTAATGAACAAGGAAGCAAGGGAGGATAAGAAAGATTCAGAGACATACAGAGAAAAGATGACAGAGAATTGGGAAAAAGGAGGATATTTGCCAGAAGCATGTTCTCTTTTATTTGCCTGACTCTTTGCCTCTCTCAAGCCTTAACTTCTGCTTCATTAAACTTTCCACTTCTATGAGGTTTGAGAAAGGAATCAAATCACCAATTCCCCTTAAGGATGACTATGAGTTCTGATTCTTGCCATTTCCTTACTTGTTTTCCTCTACTGGCTTGGGATTTTGGATGAAAAAAGTGACAAATTGCTCCTTAAAAGTGGTTGCAAAAGCCAGTCCTATAAATGAGTTTCATTCTCAGTTATAGAGTCTCTGAAAACATAGCCAGGGAAATGCTACCCATAAACTATGTTTCTTGCTTGTAAATGGTGAAAACGAGGTCTTTAGGCTTTTAAGTGCACATTAGCTCTTTCGCCCCCAAACAGCTTTGTATAGAGATTGCGAGGACTTCTCCATCCCTTCACCTCTCTTAACCTTGACTTTCAGTAAAGATGGGTTGGTTTTATTAGGTAGCTCATTTTTGAAATTAGAAATGCACGCACTGTTGCAAGTCTGTCCATGAACATAAGACTGAAAAAACAGTAACAATGGGACTTCAGTGTTGGGATATTGTAAGGTACAAGAAGTGGAGAAACACAGAATGAAGAGAAATTAAAAAAAAAATAATGGTTGAATGCATTAAAAGGTGATTATAGTATTTATTACTATAGTATAGTCTGTGATTATAGTATTTGTGACCTGTTCTTCTTTTGAAGAAAAGCTGTTTAGTCCATGAGATTTGGTTTGGTGAGGAATATAGCTATATATATTTTTAAAGATTTTGTTTATTTATTTAACTGAGAGAGAGAGAGAGAGAGATCACAAGTAGGCAGAGAGGCAGGCAGAGAGAGAGGGAAGCAGGCTCCCTGCTGAGCAGAGAGCCGGATGCAGGGCTCCATCCCTGAAACCAGGACCTGAGCAGAAGGTAGAGGCTTTAACCCACTGAGCCACCCAGGCGCCCCTGCTATATTTTTAGTAAAGGGTGGATCTGTGTTTAAGAGCATGAGCTCTGGAGCCCAACTTTTTTGGTTCAGAACTTGGCTCCCAGCTGTGTCCCTTATAGAAAGACCTTGGCAAGTTACTTAAACTTCCTGTTTCTTCTTCTATAAAATGATGACAACAAGAGTTCCTATCTCAAAGAGTTGTTTTGAAGAGTAAAGGCTTATTGTAGTAAAACCTCTTTGACCAGTGTTGGTGCATAATAAATGTTAGAGTGTGTAGGCTATGATTATTATTACTATTATTTTTTATTACTACTATTCTAAGAAGGTTATCTCAAGGCTTTACGTTTTAAGTCCTCCAAGACAGTTGTTGCCTTTTAGTTTTTCCTTGGTCAGGGGTGTGTAGGAGGTCAGGAAGTATAGTGCTGTTTATTGGAATGTATACCTGAATCACCCAGGTTCTCATTTATAATACATATTCGGGGCCTTAAGTAAATCAGAATATCTGACAGCTGGTAGAAATCCACATTTTAAGTGAGGAGCTCAGGTGACCTGGGGCAAACTGAAGTTTGGTGACAACTAAGTAAAACCAGCATGCCCTGCTTTAGCTCATTCACAGCAGGCCCTTTTGAGAGCACGTGTCAGACACTGGCCACTGGGCTCTCTTAATCTTCACAAGAGGCCTCCGGGGCCTGCTGCAGGTCCTATCACAATCTTAGTTTTTCAGATCAGGAAATGTGGCTTTCAAGGGTTAAATGATTTGCCCCAAATCTGCTGGTGAACAGCACATTGAAAGGTGGGATTGGGTCTATCCGGCCAGAATCTGGTCCTAAACATGTCAAATAAGTTGCATCCCGTCTGAGCACGTACTCCTCCTCTGTGGAAGCTTTTTCCTCTGGGAAATTTGACCAAAAATATTCACCTCCAAATTAGGGCTGACTTAGAAACTTCTCTACTACAGGATACGTACTATACTCTTCTAATACAGGAAGAATGTATTAGCCAATGTACATTTTAAAGAGAGGATCTGTCCAGTGAGCAGCCGGGAGGTGGATGAGAACAGCCTTCTGTGTAGCCACAGAGCTGTGTTTCATTTTCTAACTTAAATTCTGCTTATTGACCAGTAGGTGGAGTCTTCTAAATCTTACACTGTAGAAAACCCAACAAATGCTTAGACCCTGAATCCCTAATATTTAATATAAACAAATTTATAAAAGAAGGATGGAAAATTGGGTCAGGGATACGTTCAAATGAATTTTACTGTCACATTTGAATGCCAGAAACCTCTATGGCCAATTCAATGTGTATATATGTAACATAGACCATGAACCAGGTGCAATGCACCTGGAAGAAATACAAAACTGAATCAAAAAAAAAAAAAAAAAAACTTGCAAGGAACTGACAATATATTAATAAATAGCATAGCTATTATAATTTGGCTCTCACTATGTGTCAGACACTGTAACAGGTTATCCACATAGATTTTGTCACTTAAGTTAATCTTCTGAAAAATTCCATGAAGTAAGCATTCTTTGGATGCTCTGAGGTTCTGAAAATTAAGTAATTTGCCTAAGTTCATATAGCTTTTCAGTAACAAAAATGAGATTTAAATTGAGGTCTTTCAATTAGTGAGGTAAAACAATCGTAGAAATAATAAAGCAAGGCAAAATAATGAGATTTCAATTAAATAAAGATAAATTGTGAAGAAGGCTCAAAGAAAAATCTCAGTAGAAACTGTGGGTAAAAGTGTATAAAATACTTTGTAGAAGATATAATGTTTGTGATGGGCCTTGAAACGTGGCCTGACTTATGTAGAATGAAGCAGATGCTAGGTGATGTGAGGAGACAGGTGTCCCATGTATGGAAAAGAATGAGCCAAGACATGGAAATGGGAAGCCATGTTTGGTAATATAGAATAGCTGTCAGTAAGAAGGGTAGGAAAAAGAACTGGGCAAATTTTAGTAATAAACCTGAAAAAGTAGCTGCATCACATTATGAGTTTGTACTTCGTATGACAAACAATGGAGCAAACAAATGGGCAAAAGCTGAGTGAGTGAGTGTGTGTGTGTGTGTGTGTGTGTAGGAGATTATGACAAAGAGAGAATCTTTAAAAAATTATTTTTTTAGTTGAACATCTACATTAAACCAGATAATGTACTGTGGAATTATTCACAACATCTCAATTTGGAGGTGGGGGACAAAGGATTGTAGACTGGAGGTGAGGAACTAGCAGGAGATACTAAATGGTCTACATGAACAAATCTGAGGATCCAAATTTACTTTACTGTGTTGACCCCACTAAGTGAGTGTGCTGTCTAACCACTTTTGTCTTGAGTTGTTCAGGTCCTGAAGTGCATTTTCTGTTTGCCTTCAAATGCTTGGGGATGAGTAAGTAAATCAATAGAGCTTTAAAAACACTGGCCCCTACCCCCCACCCCTGCTCATCTAAAGGTCAGGAGAATCCACACAGCTTTCCAATGTTCCTTTTTTGGACTCAACACAAAGGCTTTACAAGAGTTGCTAATACATCTGAGGATTTATTTTACTCTTTGAGAATGTGTGAAAGTTTACTGAGCCAAATTATCAGAGGCACCTTAGGAGAAATTATATTTGTTCATGGTTACAATACTATCACCTTCTTTTAGAAGCAGAGATGGCTTTTTTTCTTCTTCAAGAAAAAATGTGTCTAATTATTTTGTTGCCTTTTCCACTGAAAAACAACATGCTGCTCTAAACTCGCAGTGACATTCAAAATAGTTCAGGAGAGATGCTGCTGATACTGATAGTACTTTCATACTATCTGCTTCCCCAGGAGGATTATAAAACACTTTTAAACTACCCAGTAGTCTATATGCATATACAGTTAAAAATTCTTTTTCTGTGGTTTTGTAAACACTGTGCACATTCCACCTCTATCTACTGAACACTTATGGACTCTTCATGAATAGAGAAACAATTCTTTCCATTAAAATGCATCAAGGAAAATCTCACTGTAAGCAAAATGGGATTATAACTGCCTGGCTAAAAGGCGTAGAGAATCCAGTCTGCTGGGGACGCTCCCTTATGCATTAAGAGAGTATACTCTTAAACTTATTTTGTGAGGCCCCCCTTTTCTTTATCTGTGCAATTGCTCTCCAATACCCTCAAACATAATTCATTCTCTACTGCATGGATTCATGTGGGAGATAGGTCCATGGGTCAGGATTTACAGAGCTACCCTATTATTTCATACTTTTTAAGGATTAGTTTTCATCAAGTCAATGCAATGGGGTATTTGTAGTGGCCATAAACTGGAACTCACACACTAATCTCAATCCCAGATGAGAAGGATGAAATCATGGTATTCATCCCAATGTGTGTTATTAGATGGAACAGATGCCACCATTGTTTGCAATGATCCCCTACAACAAGCCATTTTAAAGGTGCCAATAACTAAAATATTTCCAGGGATTACAGGAAGGGACAGGATTGAAGCCACATTGGATCTAAACTCCATGTATGTGCACAGGTCTCAGGAGCAAGCATGTCTAAGCCACCACATTGTCTCCTACTGATAAAAAAGAGCCCTTCAGTGATCAAACTCCTCCCAAACTGCTACAAGTTTCAGTCAAAACTGTACCATCAAAAATATAAGAGAGAAGAAAATATAATCTTATTATGAGAGGTCTTTTTGACCTATAAAAAACAGTCCAAGATAGTTGGGATTCAAAAATATGTATCTCACAAATGGCTGGAAAGTTAAATTTTCTTCCTCTAGGCAGTCAATGAAAATGAAGGCAAAGAAGCAAGAAATTAAGTATATTAGTTTCCTATTACTGCTGTGACAAATTACAACAAATTTAGTGCTTAAAATGGTACAAATTTATTCTTTTTCAGTTCTGGAGTTTAGAAATCTAAAATGAAGGTGTTGATAGGGCTGTATTTCATTTAGAAGCATCAGGGGAGAATCTGTTTCCTTGCCCTTCCAGCTTTTATAGGCTGTTCTTTAGCTTATGATTCTTTCTCAGTTTCACTCCAAATGCTTGCTGTCTCATTACATCTCCTAGTACGCCCTTTGACCTTCCTCCCTCTCTTTTATCTAGATCCTAGTGATTATTACCTTAGACTTGATCTGATAATCCATGACAATCTTCCTATCTCAAGTTCCTTAATTTAATGTCTGCAAAGTCCCTTTTTACTATGTAAGGTAACAATTCACAAGTTACGGGCATTAGGACTTAGACATCTTTGGGGTGGTCATCATTCAGCCTACTATACACCCAGCTGAGACAGGGGACCCGGAAAAAGATTGAGCCCTGAGGTTCACCCAAGTACCTCCTAATCTTCTAATATTCATCTTGTGTGTGATAGAGAGGGAAAGGTTACCTATGACATTGTTTAACTACTTAGATCCAAATAAGTAGGAAACCAACCCTGGACTTTCTAGTTAAATGATCAGTTGGGTTCGCAGAGTTTAAGATTCTTCAAATTGAGTTTCTATCAACTGCAACCCAAATAAGCTTGATTTGTACACTTGCCCAGGGTTAAAAAGCAGCAAAGCTAGGATTTCCTGTCAGGTCATCTGACGTCTGAGTCCGTCCTCTTGACCGCTATAGAAGTCACTGATGATAATGCCCATTTGTCCTTTATTTGAGGGTTCTTCTTAATTCTTGGTTGATGCTCTCCTTCCCATGTCCTACCCCTCCTTATCTGGGCCACAGGGACTTACATTGTGGCTCCTTTCTTTCAGGGTATACTTTTCTCTCATCCTCAACAAATACCCAGCCTATTTCTTCCAGTATGTTTCCTTAAAAAGTACAGTGACTTGCTGGGACTCCAGGCCCCAGAGTCTAGGACCACACAGAGATATACACTTACTGAGGTATAAGAAAGGCTTTATCTTTACAGAGATGAGGGGCATCCCCCACTCCCCAATCCTGACTTACCTCCAAGATTGGAAAGCATGCTTCTTGTGAGGTATGGTTAAATTTTCAAATTCTATTACGTTAAATTCTTAAAACTCACATGCTACCCATAGACTTCACTATTGGCTTTCTGGAGAAAAAAACCCAAAAAACTAAAAAACAAAACAAAAAAAAACACCACAAAACATCCTTTATGCTTTCAGATCTTACAGTGCCAAAATGGCAGCTATTATTTTAGACCAGGCATAAATATAAGCACAAGGTACTAAGATGATATCAGATAATCAACTTTATTTAATTTATACTGGGTGGTAGCCAATTATTTTTTTGAAGTGAAATATATGGATACTGATAGATTTTATTATATTATATTTTATATTTCTGTTCACTTTAGCTGAGTCGTCCCTTTAATTTAGAATGTTAATCCCTTAAATGAAACAATTCAGATTATCCTATCTCCTTCAGGACTGCACATTCCCTTGAAGCATTATAGAAGATTCTATGGGTTACTGGTAGGATTTTGAGCTGAAAATTTGCGTGTGGTACCACAGTGGCTCAGAGAGGTGCTGAAAGCCCACGGTGCTGAAGCTATTTGTCAAGTTGGCCGTTCTAAACTATGTTTCTCAAAATTCCCTTTCTTAATTGTTTCTAGGAAAAGAAATGTGAACCAAAAAAGACATTTTTGTATGAGATTTGTGGGGCAAAAGTGAAGTAGCAACTATTTTGTAACTCACATACTCTCATTAACCTATTTGCTTACCTGTTGCATGACAGCACTGAGCCTACGAGTGCCCCACCTTCTTCTGGATCTTCCTTCAGCTTCTCTGATTCGTAGGCCATAGCCTGGTAGATGGATCGATCACAATAGATCAATCTGTAGATCTCTTGGTTCTTCTACCTTTCTGTTTCAACCCTGATTGGTAGAGTACCCCTTTTCCAGTCATACAAATCTGTTTGTATAAGAATTAACTCCAATCTGTCAAGATCAAAAGGTGATCTTTCAAATTTATTTTTTGTTTGTATTCAGTCATTATTGGCTATCTCTTAGATACAACATTGACTTGTAGCTTGGCTTTTTACATTTTGTTCAAACTCAGGATTTTATGAATTTTTCCCAAATCTTATTTCTGTACCTAATATAGCCTTAACATCTTAACATTTATCATTTGGTATTTGACAAATGGAGTGTGGATATTTATGTACTTTTATTTCGATACTTTACAGTCCCAGGTGATGATCTTTTCATTATTATCATATATTGCTATAGACATGATAATGGTTACATTTATTTTTTAAATTTTTTTAAAGATTTTATTTATGTATTTGATACAGAGAGAGAAATCTCACACAAGCAGAGAGGCAGGCAGAGGGAGTGGGAAGTAGGCTCCCTGCTGAGCAGAGAGCCTGATGTGGGGCTTTATCCCAGAACCCTGAGATCATGACCTGAGCCAAAGGCAGAGGCTTTAACCCACTGAGCCACCCATGCGCTACAATAATGGTTACATTTATACGATGTCCTTTACCATTAAGCATAATAACTAGGAAAAAAGGCAAACATCCCACTAAACCATCTAAAAAAGTCATATTTCATGAAGTAGAGATTATGCAATAGCATTTGAAGTAAAAATCATTAGTGCAAATTTTAACATACTATACAAATCATAGGTTGTTAATGAGGAGGAAAAAATTTTGCCATGCCAACATATGATTCTGGAATATTGATTATTTTAAGCTTTTAAGAAATTATAGGAAAAAAAGATAAATTTTTTTTTTATCTTTTAAAAGATTACAGGTAGAAATTACCAGGTAGAAATTACCCTTTTGTAAGAGATATTCACATTTATAAAGGAAATTTCTATTTGTAAGTGAGTCTTGCTGCTCTACCAGAAAGAGGTGAATGACTCAATCTCTAGAAACTGTTATCAGTGGGGAAGACAATTACTTAAATCCACATAACAAACCTACCCTTATTTATTGTGCTTTTCCTGGTAAGCTTCCCTGACTCCCCACCATTACATCTTTTTTCTTTAGCTAAAGATGGTATTTAAGGTGATGGCTTCAGCTGTGTCAGAGAGTTACTTAGTTTTCTTGAGTCTCTCTTGTATATATAGGATGTATTTGTGTTATTAAACTTTCATTTGTTTTTCTCTCATTAATCTGTCTCATGTCAATTTAATTCTTAGGCCAACCAAAAGAATCTTGAAAGTAAAGGAAAACTGTTCCTCCCCAACATTACAAACAATCAGTGACAACTTAATTTTTACAGATAAAATACCTTATGTTTTATTTGGTAGATCTTGGTGATCTAGCACAGATCTTGGTGCTAAATGTATCTTGTGTTGCCATGTGCTTGTAGGAAAGATAATACATGTTGTAAACCATTTACCTGACCTCTGTTATTCCATAGGACAACATTAAAAACTATGCTTTTTATAGAGGTGAACATACTGATTAGACAGAACTCTAGATTATTTTTCTATGTTCTAAATCTGAAATAATTCTAATTGGGAAAAAAAGTCAAAGCAAGGCAGTCAGAAAGAAGATAGTCCAAAAAAGAAAAATGAAACTCCCATAAAAACTAAGGTATAAATTGCACATTGCTATAGGGTCACAGAAATCTAGAAGTAAGAGAGAGATAAACTAAACTTTCTAAACTCTGCCACATCCCTGAATCAAAGTATATGGCAGTCTTGAGGGAATTGTGAATGATTGGATTCAGGTCTTTAAAGTTAATGTGAGCATTTCTCCATTTCAATGTTTATTGCTGGACATTTCCTTGAATTTGTGTCTCTTCCTGACCTTAAGAGTCTCACAATCTAGTATATCCCCATGTGTTGCTAGCGTTGGTCTTAGTTTCTTCATTCCCCAATTTGATTCTATTCAATATTTTCTTCTTTCTCTAGATCCAGGGCTGTTCTAACTCTGTTAGTGAGGCAGCCTGACCTAGCTCTGAGGTTTTAGATTCTGATCTTGGAATTAAATGGATAACTCTGTTATTCCTGGTAGGAGGAAATTCTCTTGCTTCCCAGTATGTCTACAGCAGCTGGGGTGTCTGCCTTGGGAAGGCCCTAATATGGCCTTAGGGCTTCTGCTGCCCTCTCCTGGCTACAACTACTTCTGCTGCCAAGAAGGTTAATTTATCAGGTTGGATGGAGCCTTCAGGGACCTCCAGCCCAAGGAAACAACAGCAGTTAGGTCAAGGATGGCACTAGATTTCATCTATACTGCAAACTCTCCTCAGTAAGTTTACTAGCTATGTAACCTTGAGCAAGTTCCTTAATCTCTCTGTGCTTCATTTTTCTAGTGTGTAAATGGGGATGCCAATACCATCTACCTTATAGTGTTGCTAAGAAGATCACATGTGTTACTATTTGAGAAGCAATTTCAATAGTGCCTGGCATATAGTAAGTGCTACATAAATATTAAAGAAATTTTAAAAAAATAAATGAAGGGTAGCATATTATGCCACTTCAAAATATAACTCTTTGGCCTAAGGATTATTTTGAGCTGATTATTTTTGAGAAATACCAAACACTGAAGAAGCTCTGAAAACAGAGTAGAAGTTAGCCGTGTAGGGGAAACCGATGTTTATAAAGAAAAATTTCATTTTTATGTCTTTCTCTCTGTACCCGGAAAAGAAAAATGACTAAATCACAATGGAATCTCACAAATGGAAGAGGCATGCACTTAAATCTGCATAACAAACCTTACCCTTGTTTACCAGGCTTTTCCTGGTAACTCTTTGTAACTGCTCCTGCCCACTCCAACGCACACCTTTTCTTCTTTTGTCTTTAGCTGAAGATGGTATTCAAGTTGGTAGTTTGGGCCATTTCAGGGAGTTACTGAGTTACCTTTGGTATCTCCCTTGTATATGAGGTACACATATCAATAAACTTCTCTTCTTTTTCCTCTTGTTAATCTGTCTTTCACTGCAGGGCTCTCAGCCAAGGACTCAAAAAGGTAGAGGGACAATTATTTTTCCTCTCCTACACAAACAATTAGTGTGTTGGGTGGAGAAGAGCTGTTGATGACAAGGGAGACCATGTTTGGTTTGTTAAAGGTGTCTTCCAAGGACATGGGAAAAGGGGAGGAGGCCAGAGTGCCAGGATTTTGTCATACCTACTATAATGGGCTCAACCTTACACACAATTTTAAAGGTGAAAAATTTATAATTATTTGCCAATCTCTATTCTTCTTCCTTTTAGAAACGGCCTGATGTGTATTCTCTTGGGATTGAAATTTATTTATTCAATAATATATGTTTAATATAAATAATATGTATATTTACTGAGTACTAACCTCATTCAAAGCAGATGGTACATGAAGGAGACACATGTAGACAAGCCAAACAAGGTCCCTATCTAGATAAATCTTAGATTCTGATTGGTGAAAGAGACATTAGATGGATAATTTTGCACTTATGTGTTTAATCACAACTACGAAGAGTACTTTGAAGGACAAAGATAATGTGAAATAGGAGTCCCATCTGAATCTAGTGGATCAATGAAAGTGTCATTGAAGAGATGATATTTCACTTGAAGAATTGAGAATTTAAAAGAGCTGGTTAGGAAAAGGTTTTGGCCTTGAGGAAGAAAAAGACATTCCAAGCGGAGGCAGCAGCATGGGCAAAAGGTTCTGGAATCATTTTGCACTATACGAGATTTAAAAAAAAAAGAATTAATGTCTTCCTTTAAAAAAGAAAGTTTGGTAAGTTTTCAGAATTAAGATGGCAGAATATTAGGGGACCCTGGGCTTGCCTCACCACAGAACACAGCCAGATCAACATCAAATCATTTTGAACAACTAGGAAATCATTCTGAAGATTAAGAAAACAATCTGCATATCGGAGAGAAATAATGTGGCAGATATGAGATTTGGACACATGAATTGGGGAAGAGAAAAACTGTGGTGCCTGGGAGGGGAGGGAGCCCTTTTAACTGAGAGAAGTCAGAGAGAGAGTTGGAGCACATAGGATTCATGCAAGATGTTGTGGTGTGGGGGTCCCCTCGGTCACACTGGGAGAGATCATTCTCTTGCTGGAGTACATTTGGAATAGGGTATATTACCTCTCCAAGGACAAAAAGCCTGCTAGGTGCCATTGAGCAGCTAATCAACACTAGGGGACAGAGTTGCACACAGAGGGCAGATAACCTGGTCACACCTTTTCTCTGAGCTTCGCCATAGATTCTGAGCATGTTTTCAGCACTATGACTGCTTTTCTGGGAAGAATAGTACTGGGTGCAGTGCTGCAAGGCTCTCCTTTGGAGATGGGAGTGAGTCTGCGCCTTGCTGGGTCCTTTGAGATTTGGAGTTTCAAATATCTGTTACCTGCCCAAGATAAAACACAGAACTATGGTTCCAGGCATGCCCACAGCCAAGTCACAGGTTGAGGACAGGTATCTGACCAAAGCCTGGCACACAGGAAGTGAAATTATTTATTTTCTGTGAGGGCATCTTGAATAGCAGTGACTGTGAGTTCCCCTCCCTGGGGACAACAGGATGGGGCGATGGTAACCTCCCTCCACCCCTACTGGGACAACCAGCACTGTAGGACTTCAGAGACAAACAAAGAACCTCCAATGGAGGTTGGAATCACTTAAACCAAACCCTACTCCCCTGGACCAGGCAGGGGCATATTTACTAGGGCAGGTCAGACTATGAGACAACCCAGCTTGGCTTCTCCCCCAGAAGACCAGCAGAGGCCTCCTGACATGTACCAAGACGACTGATGATAGAGTCCTCTAAAGTGTCAGCTTTAGTTCTGGTGGAAATAGGACCATGCTTTCTTTTTTAAATTTTTTTTTACTTCTATTTTAATTTTTATTTTATTTATTCATTTTGTTTTCTTTGGAATCAGGCTTACAGTTTTGTTGTTGTTGTTGTTCATTTGTTGGTTTGTTTGTTTCCTTTTCTCATTTTTTTTGGATCAGGCTTCCCTTTCTTCTCTTTTTGTTTTTTTCTGTCTTTTCTTTGGGTCAGGCACATAGCTTTTTGTTTGTTTTGTTTTTTGTTTCTTTTCCTTTTTTCTCGGATCAGGCTTTTTTCTTCTTTTTTTAAAATCAGGCTTATCTTAACAAATCAAAGCACACCTAGACACCTAGTTAAAAGTCCAAAGTTCCCCCTTGCAAGGAAGGAGGAACTCTGCAGAGGACTGACCTGTGGGGAAGAGCAGCAGAGGGTACACAGCATATACCAGAAACACTTCCTGAAACATCAGGCCCTGGAGAGTATAGGACCCCTTGTTAATATAGTATTACTGTTAGGAGCAGGAAACATAACATGCTTTCATAATACACAAAAGACAGAAACCTAGACATAATAACAAGATGGAGGAATTCTCCCCAAAAGAAAGATCAAGAAATAACAGCCAGGGATTTGCTCAAAACAGATATAAGCAAGATATCTGAACAAGAATTTAAAACAACAGTCAAGTCATAGAAATATTAGCAGGGCATGAAAGAACCATAGAAGGCAGCAAACAAACCTCGGCTACAGAGATAAAAGACCTAAAAACTAATCAGGCCAAAATAAAAGAATGCTATAACTGAGATGCAAAAACGACTGGATATAATCACAATAAGGATGAAAGAAGCAGAGGACTGAATAGATGATACAGAAGATAAAATTATGGAAAATAATGAAGCTGAAAAGAAGACAGAAGGAAGCTATTAAATCATGAATAAAGACATGTATATATCATAGGACTTCCAGGAAAAGAAGTATAGGAAAAAGGGGTGGAAGGCTTATTTGAACAAATTACAGCTGAGAATTTCCCTGATGTGGGGTAGGAAATAGGCATTTCAGTCCAAGAGGCACAGAGAACTCTCCTCGAAAATCAACAAAACAGGTCAACACCAAGACATACCATAGTGAAACTTGCAAAATACAAAAATAGAGAATTCTGACAGCAGCTAGAGACAAAAGGTCCTTAACCTACAAGAGTAGACACATAATGTTAGAAGCAGATCTGTCCACAAAAACTTGGCAGGTCAGAAAGCAGGGACATGATATACTCAACATGCTAAATGGGAAAAGTATGTAGCCAAGAATACTTTATCCAGCAAGGTTGTCATTCAGAATAGAAAGAGAGATAAAGAGTTTCTAAGTCAAGCAAAAATTAAAGGAGTTCGTGAACACTAAACCAGCTCTGCAAGAAATACTAAAGGGGACCCTTTGAGTGGGGAAGAGAGACCAAAAACAACAAAGACTAGAAAGGAACAGAGAAAATCTATGACTAGTGACTTTCCAGTAATACACTAGCACAAAATTCATATCTTTCAATAATTACTCTTAATGTAAATGGACTAAGTGCTCAAATAAAAAGACATAGGGTATCAGAATGGATAAAAAAGACAAAAACAAAAAAACAGAAACCCCTTACAAAACAAAACCCGTCAAAATGCTACTTACAAGAGTCTAATTTTAGATCCAAAGACACCTCCAGATTGAAAATGAGGGGATGGAGAACCATCTAACATGCTTTATGGACATCAAGGAAAGCTGGAGTAGCCATCCTTATATCAGACAAAATAAATTTTAAACCAAAGACTGTAATAAGAAATGAAGAAGGGTATATGTCATAATAAAGGAGTCTATCCAACAAAAAGATGTAACAACTGTAAATATTTATGCCCCCAACTTGGAAGCAGTCAAATAAATAAATCAATTAATAACAGACTTAAAGAAACTGACTGGCAATAATACGATAATAGGGAACTTCAACACCCCATGCACAAGAATGAACAGGTCATCTAAGCAGATGATCAACAAAGAAACAATGGCTTTGAATGACACCCTGGACCAAATGGGCTTAACAAATACATTCAGAGCATTTCATCCTAAAGCAGCAGAATACACATTCTTTTTGTGTGCACATGGAGCATTCTCCAGAATAGATCACATACTGGGTCACAAATCAGGCCTCAACCAGTATAGGAAGATGGAGATCATACAATGCATATTTTCAGACCACAATGCTATGAAACTTGAAGTCAAGCACAAGAAAAAAATTTGGAAAGACCACAAATACATGGAGGTTAAAGAACATCTTACTAAAAAATGAATGGATTAACCAAGAAATTAAAGAAGAAATTAAAAAATACATAGAAACAAATGAAAATGAAAACACGATGATCCATAAACTTTGGGATGCAGCAAAGGCAGTCTTAATAGGGAGTTATATTGCGATACAGGCCTTCGTCAAGAAGCAAGAAAAATCTCAAATACACAACCTAACCTTACACTTTAAGGAGCTGGAAAAAGACCAGTAAATAAAGCTTAAAACCAGCAGAAGAAGGGAAATAATTAAGATTAGCATAGAAATAAATGATAAAGAAATAAAAAAAAAACAACAACAGTAGAACAGAGCAACAAAACTAGGAGATGGTTCTTTGAAAGAATTAACAAAAATGATAAACCCCTAGCCAGAGTTATCAGAAAGAAAAGTGAAAGGACCCAAATAAATAAAGTCTTGAATGAAAGAGGAGAGATCACAACCAACACCACAGAAATACAATTACAAGAGACTATTATGAGCAATTATATGCCAACAAATTGGGCAATCTGGAAGAAATGGATATTTCTTATTTCTTTCCTAGAAACATATAAACTACTAAAATGGAAAAAATAGAAAATTTGAACAATCCCATCACCAGCAAAGACATTGAACCAGTAATCAAAAATCTCCCAACAAATGGGAGTCCAAGGGCTGGATGGCTTCACAGGGGTAATTCTACACAAACATCTAAAGAAGACTTAATGCCTATTCTTCTGAAATTGTTCCAAGAAGTAGAAATGTAAAGAAAACTTCCAAACTTATTCTATGGGGCCAGTATTACCTTGACCCCCAAACCAGACAAAGACCCCACTAAAAAGAAGAATTATAGACCAATATCCCTGGTGAACATGGATGCAAAAAATTCTCAACAAAATACTAACTAATCAAATCCAACAGTAAATTAAAAGGATTATTCACCATGATCAATATATTGGGATATATTCCTGGGCTTCAGGGGTGGTTCGATACTCACAAATCAATCAACATGATACATCACATTAATAAAAGAAGGGATAAGAACCATATGATCATCTCAATAGATGCAGAAAAAGCATTTGATAAAATACAGGATCCTTTCTTGACAAATATCCTCAAGAATGTAGGGGTAGAGGAAACATACCTCAACATCATAGAGGTCATATATGAAAGACCCACAGCTAGTACCCGCCCCCAATGGGGAAAATCTGAGAGCTTTTCCTCTAAGAAAGAGGACAGTGATGTTCACTCTCACTGCTGTTGTTCAACATAGTACTGGAAGTTCTAGCCTCAGGAATCAGACAAGAAGAAGAAATAAAAGACATCCAAATCAGTAAGGAGGAAGTCAGACTTTCACCATTTGCAGACAACATGATATTCTATATTGAATATCTGAAAGACTACCCCCAAAATTGCTAGAACTGATACATGAGTACTAGCAAATTCACAGAATATAGAATTAATGTACAGAAATCTGTTGCATTTCTATACACCAATAATGAAGCAGCAGAAAGAGAAATCAAGGAATTGATCCCATTTATAATTGCACCAAGAAACCATAAGATGCCTAGAAATAAACCTAACCAAAGAGGTAAAAGATCTGTTTGTTGATAACTATGGAACACTTCTGAAAGAAGTTAAAGATGACACAAAGAAATAGAAAAACATTCTATGTTCATGGATTGGAAAAATAAATATCGTTAAAATGTCTATACTACTCAAAGCAATCTACACAATCAATGCAGTCCAGATTTTAAAAACGCAGTATTTTTCACAAAAATAGAAAAAAAAAATCCTAAAATTTGTATGGAACCAAAAAAGACCTTGAGTAGCCAAAATAATGTTGAAAAAGAGATGCAAACCTGGAGACATCTCAATCCCACACTCAAGCTCTATTACAAAACTGTAATCATAAAAAAATTATGGTACTGGCACAAGAATAGACCCATATGTCAATGGAACAGAATAGAGAACCAGAGATCCAGAAATGGACCCTCCACTCTATAGTCAACTAATCCTTGACCAAGGAAAAAGACAGTCTCTTCAACAAATGTTGTTGGGAAAACTGGACAACGACATGCAAAAGAATGAAACTGGAGCTCTTTCCCCTATCACACACAAAAATGAATTTAAAATGGATAAAAGACCTAAAGATAAGACCAGAAACCATCAAAATCCTAGAGGAGAAAACAGGCAGCAACCTCTTTGACATTGTCGACAGCAACTTCTTTCAGACACATCTCTGGAGGCAAGGGAAACAAAAGCAACAAATAAACTATTGGGAGTTCATCAAGATAAAAAGCTTCTGCATAGTGAAGAAAACAATCAACAAAACTAAAAGTCAACAGAGTGGGAAAAGGTATTTGCAGATGACATATCTGATAAAAGGCTACTATTGAAAATCTATAAAGAATTTATTGAACTCAGCTCCCCAAAAATGATCCAATTAAGAAATGGGCAGAAGGGGCGCCTGAGTTGGTCAATGGGTTAAAGCCTCTGCCTTCAGCTCAGGTCAGGATCTCAGGGTCCTGGGATCAACCTCCGCATCCGGCTCTCTGCTCAGCAGGGAGCCTGCTTCCCTCTCTCTCTCTCTCTCTGCCTGCCTCTCTGCCTGCTTGTGATCTCTCTCTCTGTCAAATATAAATAAAATATTAAAAAAAAAAGAAATGGGGAGAAGACATGACTAGACATTTCTCCAAAGAAGACATTCAAATGGCTAATAAACACATGAGAAAGTACTCAGCATCACTAATCATCAAGGAAATACAAATCAAAACCACAATGAGATACCTCTTCACACCTGTCAGAATGGCTAAAATTAACAGCTCAGGAAACAACAAACACTGGTGAGAATGTGGTGGTTCTTCCAAAACTTATAAATAGAAGTCCCCTTTGACCCAGCAATTGCACCACTAGGTATTTATCCAAAGGATGCAAAATGCCGATTCGAAGGAGTACATGCACCTCCCTGATGTTTATAGCAGCATTATCAACATAGCCAAATTATGAAGAGAACCCAAGTGTCCACAGACTGATGAATGGATAAGGAAGATCTGATATATATATATAATTATATATCCATATATCCATTCCATATATAATGGAATATTATGGAATATATAATCCAACATATAATAATGGAATATTACTCAGTGACCAAAAAGAATGAAATCTTGCCATTTTCAACAACATGGATAGATAGATAGATAGATAGATAGATAGATAATAGATAGATAGAGAGAGTGTATTATGTTAAGTGAAATAAGTCAGTCAGAGAAAGACAAAACTATGATTTCACTCATATGTGGAATTTAAGAAACAAAATAGATAATCATAGTGGAAGGGAAGGAAAAATAAAATAAGATAGAAGCAGGAAAGCAAACCATAAGAGGCTTAACTATATAGAACAAACTGAGGGTTGCTAGAGGGGAGGAGGGGAGGGGATGGGCTAAGTGGGTGATAAATATTAAGGAGGGCACTTGTAATGAGCACTGGGTGTTATAGGTAAGGGATGAATGACTAAATTCTACTTCTGAAACCAATAAAATACTATATGTTAAGTAATTTGAATTTAAATTTAAAAAACCCTGATTTCTTAATTCAGTGATCACTGTGATATTCTAAGAAATTAATGCAGCAATTCTTATTTTTAAAATCATTTGGCTACATTAAACTACCCCCTTTTTGCTCCTGTTTGTCAGATTATCTCGTATGGTTTTAATCTAGATAACCAATCACTAGAAAATGCTGATCTACTTTACAAGGAATCATACTGTTTTATTATAGTCTATTCTCAAACAAACACTTTTATTTTTCAGTTGCATTTAATGTTATTGCTCTACTTGTCTCCTTTAAGTCTTGAAGGAATTTTTTCCAGTTCTTAAATTTTTGGAGTACCATGAGTCAAATTTTCATATGGAAAAGAACCTAAACTTTGAAGAAGCTGGTTTTCGTGTTGCTTCTAACAGAAAATGAATTAGTGAATTATGCACTGCCATGAAAAATTTTTTGCACATCTCGTTTGTGAATGTGTATTTGAATTCATATTTTCAATATCACAAGGAAAATAATTTGTGAATTTTTAATGTACTTCCATTGAAATTTAATGAGTTTTCATTGTGTCATAAGATAAATTCTTAAATTAAAAAAATAAAAATAGGGGCTCCTGGGTGGCTCAGTGGGTTAAAACCTCTGCCTTCAGCTCAGGTCATAATCTCAGGGTCCTGGGATTGAGCCCTGCATCGGGCTCTCTGCTGGGCAGGGAGCCCGCTTCCTCCTCTCTCTCTCTGCCTGCCTTTCTGCCTACTTGTGATCTCTCACTCTGCCAAATAAATAAATAAAATCTTTAAAAAAAATAAAAATAAAAATAAAAAAATAAAAAGGAAAAGTTGGTAAGTAGCAGATGTTTTCCATAATTACCTGTTTCCCCCAATGGCAGGCTATGTTGGTGTTAGATGATTTTACCAGCATCATGCAACATCGATAGGGAATATTGAGAATAAATCTGATTGGGGAAAGGGAAAACTCCATGGAGAAAATTAGATTAAGGATTTAAAGGACAGTTTGGACCTTAATAAACATAAATAAACTAGAGGATAAGAAGGTACAGACCAAATGAATTATTTTAAAATGTGAAATTTTTGGTATTGGGAAGATGGTAGATTTTTTTTTGTTGTTTTTTTTTTTCTTAGGTCTTTCCTCTGGGCTCTTGAAGCACCCCATGGAATCTGCTGCCAGAACCACTTACAATAAAGTTGTCCTATTTACAGGTTTTTGATAAGCTGATTTTATTCTTTAATGAATGAGAAACGATGCCCTTATCCCCTACAAAATAGCTGAGGTTTTACTTGAACAAAATCCATTTGGAAATGTTAAGCTGGTTACACAGAACTAATATGCCTCAAGGTGGTCATTCTCTCTGGATTAAAGCTGTGGAACAATGGTGGCTCCTGTTACAAGGAAAATGACAAAGGACCATTATGAAAAGGGACAAAAATCTCTGTTCCCAGAGGGGGACTGACAAGCTGAAAGTCCCCCTCTACTTGGGGACACAAAAGCCTGATTGCCTCAGATTGTTTGTTTATGTAAATCAAAAGGCTGCCATTAATTCAGCAAGTAGGGCTGCTCAGAGACAAAGAAGGTGGTGATTGGCTGGATGCTTGCTCCTGGGCTGGTGGCAAATCTGACAAATCCAATTGTTTTTGTTCTAAGCCCTATGTACCTTTAGGAAAAGCAGCTTGATACTATGTACTGAAGCTAATACTTTATCCTTAGAGTAGGAGTTGGAACTATAGAACTTGAAGGGGAGAGAACGCATCTATCAAGGATCTTTTCACTCAGTTTCCTCAAAGCTCTCTTTGCGTCCTTGGTCTCAACTGTACATCATGACAGATGTTCCAGGGACACTCAGTCAGGCTGAGTGCAATGGGGATACACCACCTGAAAACGGTCAACAACCAATCACTAAAACAAATGAGGAAGTCAGTAATGTGGATGGTACCCCACCATACTACCGGGTAGAACCCCATCTTGAAGATTTACCCACAGAAGGATATCAGGAGAAAGGTGAAAAATTACAAGGGAATGTAACTGGTTACTGTACTGGGAATGTCAACTGGTCCACCGATGAGAAGATTCTAAAAGGTAAAGCATTTTCCTTTTTCTTTGATTTGCTTGATTTAATTTGTAAACTCATTCATGACTCTTTTAATAAACTGTTATGATAGGAATGTGCTGTCCATCCTCCCACCCATGTCCCTGCCCAAATGTGGTCTCTTATTCTACTGGGGCTGGATAGCTTAGGGCCAAACCTGTGCCTCAGGTCAAATCCAGGCTTATTTATTTGATAGTTTTATGACCCTGGACAACTTCCCCAGCATCCTGAAGGCTTAGTTTTCTCAGTTAGCAGAAAGCAGAAATGTAAGTACTGATATTTGTAGGGTTGTTGTGAGGATTACGAAGTGTTGGTTAAATGTTAACTACATTATTTATTATTATTATGGACAGCCCCATTATTATTTAAGCAGAGGAAATTCAGCATGTCAAGTTTTCCTTCTGAAATACACCTGAACATGTGTGAATTCATGGTCCTATAACTTACGTAGATGGAAAAGAAGAGGTTATCCTTATATTTATAAGTAGGAACCAATGAAGAAATGAGTTGGGGGAGTGAAACTGTTTCTTTTGGTGATTACAACTGTAAACCAAATCGATCTGCCTAACTAGAGTCTAAATTGATAATTTATTTAAACTGCTTAAATTTAGTATTAATCTTGTGAGTTTTTTCCCCCAGAAAAACCAGAAGAGAATCTTTTTATTGTTCATAAGGCTATCACAGATCTTTCTCTCCAAGAAACAAGTGTTGATGAAGTGACATTCAGAGAAGGTGAGAGGAACTTCCATTTTGTACACAGACATTGTCTGATTGAATATGGACGGCAGTTTTTGCATGGGATGTTATGTGAGTGTGATGTTGAAAAAGCAATCTAGGCAATGCCTTCTAATGCTCAAAGCTGCTATAGGCAGATAAGGGAGTAGTCTCGATTATCTATGGGTTTCACCTTAAAATGTATTCCAGAAGCATCGAGACTGAGACTGCGTGGATTGGTCTAACTGATTGGCATGACTTGACCTGACAAATTGATATCAGTCACATATTAAGTTAGTCCACTAAGATTTATTTAGTGTCTCTAAATCTGTGTCAGGCACCTTGTGAAATGTGAATGTTTTAAAAATGGGTTTATCCTAAAAGCTTACCATTGACATACATTTTATTTTTTTTATTTTTATTTTTTGATTTTTTTGATTTTTTTTGACATACATTTTAAAACAATATTATAAATTTATTTGATCTATAGAAAGATTCGAGGCCTCTGTGTAAGCAGAAAATTGTTATCTAATTCTTGTTAAAGAAATCTCCCAGGTGATGAAGCTAATTTTAATTGCGTTCTTTCAGAAAATGAGAGAATAAAAAAGACATTCATTTTTTTAAGGATTTTATTTATTTATTTGACAGAGTGAGAGATCACAAGTAGGCAGCAGGCAGGCAGGAGAGAGGGGAAAGCAGGCTCCCCGCTGAGCAGAGAGCCCTAGGCAGGCCTCCATCCCAGGACCCTGAGATCATGACCTGAGCTGAAGGCAGAGGCTTTAACCCACTGAGCCACCCAGGCACCCCAAAAGGACATTGATTTTTAAGTGACTTATATTTCAAATAAACTCAAGAGACTAAGAAACACAAAATGTTTTAGATTTTACTTCTAAGAAGATACCTATGTTGAAACAATTTCCAAATCAAGTTTAGGATAAACACGTATTAATTAATCACTCATTTCCTCTTTTGCAACCATAGCATCGTATCTCAAAATTGAAGTTGGTTCATTAGACCTTGAGCAATTTAGCTTAGTTAGAACCTTAATAGGCAAAATATGGAATCTTTTTTTTAAATATTAGAACATCACATACAATTGTAGATGCCAAGGAAGACAGGGATGTGATTGGCAGTTTCTTGGGTTTGTCCACTTTGCCTGGACACCTCCCAGACTATCCCCTGTCCCTATGTAGTGGTGGAATGTAGTAAGGAACAACCATTATTAAGCTTTTACATTATCACAGGTAATTTATAAAACTTAAGTGTTAAGCCCCATGAAATGAGCTAAATAATTTCTCTGCCCTAATCTTTCTGTTTCCAATGTAACAGGTTCTCACGGGCAGGGATCTCAAAGTACATATAGAGATCCTTTCATTTTTTTTTTAAGATTTATTTATTTATTTATTTATTTATTTATTTATTTATTTATGAGAGAGAGAGAGCATGCACACACAATGGGGAGGGGCAGAGAGAGAGGGAGAGAGAGAGAGTCAGGCAAACTCTGAGCTGAGCATGGAGCCTGACTTGGGGATCAATCTCATGATCCCAATATCAGGACCTGATCTGAAACCAAGAGTCTGACATTTAACCAACTGCACCACCCAGGTGCCCTAAGACCCTTTCAAAATTCTGATCAGGGTGTCCACTGGTGACAACAGCTTACTAGGACCTCTCATTTTATCAAATACAGGATGAAAGCAGTCTGGAATTTTTAAGTAGACGGTGTCAGGGTGAATTTTTCCCTGAATGAATCCTTTTGTGTTTGGTGGAACATGTGCTTTTCCTGTAAAGGCACATGTTGGTGTCTTTTATTTTCACAGTGACAAACAGCTATAGAGTCTCCAAAGAGAATACTCCTGGGTTGAAAAATAGTAAGATGCTAAAAATATTGAGGAAAAACTATTTAAATTCAAGAAATAATTTCATGTATGACAACTCCATGCCTGAGTCATGGTGTGAGCAAAAAGATCAGTTTCTTTGGTTCTTATGGAAAAAAAGAGGATAAAAGAAAGCTTAAGATTACAGCAAACATGCTAATGTATATTTATTTATATGTAAAGAACATTGACTGGGCACCAACAACCTGACAGGAACTGTGTACAACCAGTTAGGAATGATAATCCGTTTTCACTTCTATCTGTTTTTGTGAGTTTACAATCTGATCCCTTTAGTTGGGAAAATAAAACAAAACAAAAATGAGAAGAGAATGAAAAATCCTGAATGGAAATGGACTTTGAACATCTTTCAGTGAAAGTAGAAAGCTGTGATGGAGAAAGGCAAAGACAAACATCGCCTCTCACTTTATTTAAAGACTCTTATGGTGTTGAAAGGGAATAGTGAATGGATGCCTGACAAGGCACACAATCTAGACAATATTTAAAAGTCACACATAGACTAACGTTTCTCACAGAAGTCCCTTTAAAGGTGAAAACCCGGAGAACAACCTCCACTCTAATTCTTTTTAGCATGCTCAATAAATATTGTTAAGGATATGCTGACGTGATCTGTTTGAAAAATGAAATTTGACATGAATTAAGCCTTGTAAAAGTCACTACAAGGTACGAAACAACTTGCGTTAATTAGTCGTCGTTAGGGATAAGTCTAACATGACAGGCTAATCTAGCACTATATAAAGATGACCACAACATGATTTTTAAAGCTTGGATCTCTAGAAATCAGTGGCAGACCTTAGATGACATTGTGTGTGCTTTGGTGGGCTTGGTGTCACCATGACCCCAATGTATGACTCCTGACCACCCATGGCCCCTTGCTCCTCCTTCCACAACTGGTACTTTAGCACAACTCTGAGAAGCATGGTGGCAAATACTGAATGTGCTACTCTGAGCATGCCCAGTTGGGGGAAGTTATTTTTTCTACAGCTAGAAGAAAGCCTTTTTTCTTTTGTGAGATATTTTTCTAATTTCCCTTGGGGAATGTAGTGTGTGTGTGTGTGTGTGTGTGTAAAAGATAAATCCAAATATTTTATTTTCTATGTTCACATTTCCAGTTACTACACACTGGACAGGATTCTAAAAATCTGTCTCAGGAACATCGGTCTCACTAGATACAACAGTCCACAACAAAAAAAAGTTTCAAATGAAGTAGAGTTGTCAACTTCTTAGAGATTCACAATATTTATTGGCATTTTAAAGATTTGCATAAATTCTGAAGCTTACTTAACTGTGTCTAATGTATTTTCCAAACTAATTTGACAGTACAACCCATTTTATTATGTAAAATATATTATTAACCCACAGAATAATATCCTATAAAGCATGTGTGGGGAAATAATTGTCCAGAAACATAATTTAAAGAATAAGACTTGGGTATCTCAATTACCAATTGATTTCGCTACAGGACATCAATGGGAGAAGATTCCTCTGAGCATCAGTAACCAGGAAGTAAGTAGACAAAAGGAAAGGATTGCTGAACAACCTCTAGAAGAGAAGGAAGAGGAGGATAGGAAGAACAAAGCTTACCATGCAACTGAAATTGAATGGTTGGGGTTTCGGAAACCTAGCCAAGTTGATGTATTGCATTCTAAACATGAGGAGGAGGAAGAAGTTTGGGATGAAGAAATTAATAATGATGATGATGATTGCAATGATGATGAAGATGAAGTTCGAGTGATAGAATTTAAGAAAAAAAATGAAGAGGGTTCTCAATTAAAAGGGGAAGTTGATGCAAATGAGGACTCCTCACTGAGCAGCCCCAATTCCCAACCTGTGACACCTGAGGACCAGCCAACCTTCGGGAAGAAGAGTGATATCTCTAGAAATGCTTATTCAAGATACAATACAATATCCTATCGGAAAATCAGGAAGGGGAACACCAAGCAGAGAATTGATGAATTTGAGTCCATGATGCACTTATAAACTAAATGGAACCTAGAAATTATCCTGCCCACTAAAACAAAAGCTAATTCTATTTTCCTGAGATGCATCTTTGCATGTCTTATTTGAGTCATCTCCTTTAAAGATGTGAAAGCTTAACCTCTATTTCACTGTAGAAAAATATGGAAATAATCCTAGACAAAATTCATTCTGGTAACCTCAAGTCAAAAAGCTTTAGATTCATTCATGGGCATTTGCTTTTTAAAATTTCACTAATATGGCCTTCTGTGATAAGCACTAAATAACAAACAGCAAGCACCCCTAGAGAATCTGGCATGATTTAGCTTTAAAAGTAGCAACACTGAGAAATACAGTCATCAAATGAAAGAGGACTATGAGAAATGACCTGTATTTCTTCTGGTGTCTTTCTTCCTGTACATTGAGGGTGCTAGAAAGTCTGGTATTAAACCTCTGTTTCTTTTAAACTTGTTTTTATAGACACTGGCAATAAGCTGTCCAAAATGTTTTGCCTTTCCTATTATCTTTTTTAAGATTTTAAGTGGTTTTCCTTGGCATCTACAGAGTGAAAAGTCTGTATAGGCCTCCTTCCTAGGTGTTACCATTCACTGAATTTTCTCACTAGAGGGGCTGAGCAATTGTCAGTCAGGAAAATTCTATTGACTAAATGTTGGCTTTATGCAGTCAGGATGAATAAAATCCATTGTGAGGTTGATACAGGGAGGGCCTAGAAGACTGGTGGGCAATAGACTAAGGAGTCAGATAGTTTATTTTTGCGACTGAAAATAAAATCTTGTCTAGCACAGTTAAAGTCGTTAAAAGTGAAAATGACAGCTTTAGCACAGTTTTAAGAAAATATCCTTCTCTATTACCACACTTTCTCTTATTAACAGTATCTCAGAATAATTTTCTTTCCTTAGAAACCCAAGACAACTCTAGTCATAACTGTACTAGTTACTATGAAAATGGAAATAATTATCTTATTTTCAAAGTAGAGTGTGAGCATGTATTTTTAGTGAGAAAGCTCTGATAGTTGTTGAGAATATATAATTTACTGGACCTCAGCCCAAATCAAGATGCTTAAAATTGTGCCTATGGAGTTTCACTCAAGCCAGTGTATCAAATAGTGTATTAAATATTTATGAAAAGGGAGAGTCTATATTTATATTCTTAGATAGTTTCATAAGTTTTCATTTCAGGCTTCCATATATATCACCCTGAACTTTCTGTCACCACAGATAAAGATATTTTTGGCCCTGCAAATAAAAAGACAATTCCTTATTGTCTGAATGTAATACAGTCTTCATTGTACTATTCAATCCTTTGTTTATTTCTTTTTCATTTTGTAAAAAAACCCGGGTTAGGCCTTCTTAGATTATTGCTTATTTATGTGTAACAAATCCCACACATTCTAATGGAAATTTCTTCCTGGTCACATAATATATTTCCATGGTATTATATACTATTATTTACTGTTTATAAGACTCAATTTTGAATTCGAGATTTAAGGGCTTCTTTTATTTTTTCAAACAGATATTTTGCAACCTGATCATGTAAAAGTTCTGTTGCTCTTCATCTGTAGAACCTATAGATTTCATTCTTGATAATGCAGGTTTTTAGAAGAAATCCAGGGAAATCAGGTGTTCATTGGTAAATTTAGGTAAAAGTTTGTTGCACTCAGACAATTTCCTATTTATTTAGATCCTCTAAATTGTTCCACCTGGACAAACTATTTTCTTTTCTAGATTACTGATGACCCCTACAACTTTCTCTTTAACTTCAAAGCACAGTATTGTGTTATCCATCGAGGAACAGGAGCATATTGTTAACCTACCATCAACAGAGCCTCTATTTTTAATTGTTCCAGCAGAAGTATTGAATTCCTGTGGAATTTGAGTGAGCTGGGTGGTCTATAGTGTGACATAGTCAAGCGACTGGCTCTTATGGGGATCCAGTACATAGTAACACTGGCCTTTTTAGCTTTGTGCTCTTACCATATAATTAACCAAACATGAAAGATATTGTCAACAAAGACTTTTTCAGGGTATGTTCAATGAACAAATGCTTAGTGCCTGTGGATGAGGCAGTATAGTTACAAAAAAGTACTGAAACTACTCATCGACATTAATGCCCATTGCCCTGTGCTGCCATTTTACACTAAAGCCACATAGTTAAAGTGATCATAAGTAATGTGATGGGGTTAGGTGACTATTTCATTCTTTGTAACCTAGGAAAGGCAAGGGTATGGTTCTGATTTCATGGGGGATATTTGACATATTAGACATTCCTACAGAACAAGTTAGAACACAAATTGGTAACTATACTGGAAGATTTACTGCTTTTGTGATTCAAGGTTCAGGGGTTGATGGAAGAAGGATTCTGGTACCTGGTAGGAGGGAGAACTGATTTCTTGTGAGACTGTTGCTATTTCTTACATGACTTTTAATTTTTCTTAGTTTTGGGGGTGAACAGGAATTAATAAAATCTCTATTTCTTTGTCAATATAAAATTTACCTTTCATGTAATGCCACATTGGAAGACATGGGATGTGTCAGAATCTATCTATCATCTCTCTACAGTTTGAATAAAGAACTGCTATGTCTGACTTGCTCTCAAGAAAAGTTTGTGCCCGTGTTTTTGGTGTTTAGAATTTATTTTCTTTCGTTGTCCTTTAAAATTAAGAAGAACGCTTGCATATGAGCAGCTATTAAAGAGCATTAAGAAATGCTACTTTGGAAATCAAGAGAACACCTTATTTAAATCCAAAAAGCATTATTTATTTCAAAAAGGTCTTAAAATGATTGTGTATACAATTGCAAAAAAAGAATTTCTGGCAAGTAGATACATAATGTTCATGAAAAATTTGTATTATTTTTATAGGAACTGAGTTCTTGTTTTAAATATACCTTAACTCCAACAACTAGAAAAACATAAATATGTCTTCATAGCCATCAAGGTAATACATTTAAACCATGCTGACACTTTTATAGTAATTGTTTCTGCGTATTTACATGGGGTAGTACTTTTGGCACATTTTCAAATAAAGAATGGACATTTAAGTTTTTCAAAGTGATAGGAAAAACATTTAAAATAAGTCATAATAGAGAATTATGGAAAAAGATGAAGCACCAGAGTATCATAAAAAAGAAATATGCTTGACCATGTGAGAAAGGCAACTACTTTTAAAGACTTAACTTTCATGGCTCTATAAAAACAAGAGGGCTATAAAAAGTAATGTCAAAAGTTATAGCAAGCATTTGCCAATATTAAAATATCAGACAGTAACATAATAAATATGAATACCAAAATGTGTACACAGCTCATGAGGAACATGAGGTGACTAAGCCATACAATCAATATAAACACAATGACACGGGTAGTAATCAACAGCAGAAATCACCCAACAGATACATGGCAAACTACAAAGTCAAAAGACAATAAGTAGTAATCAAGTGCCAGTGTGGGAAGTTTTGGAAATGATTTTGGAAAGTAATCTGAATTTTTAGTTAGCGACTTAAAATTACGTATTTGATTCCTTCTTTATATAACATCAGTTAGTAGAGGCAGAAAAAAATCAGGTACTTCAAAATGTTCGAATTAACTCCAAATTCCTTTCTTTCCATCGTTTTGATCTCATTCTCTCATTAACAGAAGTTTCTAGGTAATCAATAAGAAAATTCACTAATTTGACCTCTGCCTTCTTTTGTTTTTCTGTCCACCCTTTACAGCTAATTTGTATACAATTAGCAACATTGGGGCGGTTGTTTGAAGGAGGAAAATTATGGCATGTGCATAATCCAAAATGAGTAACAAGAATCTTGATAATTTAGAGTTTGGTTACTCCCTTCAAGTATGGAAGATGATACCCAGAGTGAAAGTCTACTGGAGATACTTTTGTCTGGAAGGCCAGATGCAGAAAAAGTTGTGCATTTAAAAGAATTAAAATTATCCAAAAACATTTCATAGTTTTCTTTATATTTGTAAGTAGGAAGTCTTGGTCTTATTTTCTCCCACTTCAAAGCATAAAATATAGAGACTCATATATAACTATATGTACACACATATATATATGAATACATACACATATTTATCTATATGAATATATATGTATACATACATATATATTTACAAAGATCGATATGGTTTTGGTCAAGTAATGATAATCTAGGCCTCAAAAAATTAGTTTTTATATCTAATATAAAGGTTTTATTTTATATAGATATTTATGACTAGTATCCTTGAACTGGTAAATACCAATCAATCAATAATAAAATAGAAATCTTCTGTTTTCAAAGATATTATTTGTTATTTATTGAATAGCAATTGTCAGTTAGAAATTCTCCATATTAGAAGTTGCTTTATTTGCTGAAAAATGAGAACTTTCTTGTGTTTTTGCAAAGCAATGATTCACATAAACTTGCAAAGAGACCCAAATTGGAATGGTAACTACTAGTTATCCTGTTAGGTTGAAAACAGAGGCATTGAATCTTCTTATTACGATGGGATTTTTTTTTTCCTTTCTCTTAGGTACCAACACCTACCTGACATACCATCCATTTAACCTCATCAGGAGCATTTAATATTTTACATAGCTTACTCAAACTTGTCCATGGAATGACTGTTTGCCAAAAATAAATATTTTGTACATTAGCTTTGGTTAGTGTTCCTTTTCTCATTTCAAGGCCTGTGGCTCATGGCAATTTTTAAAAAACCTACACAAAAGTTGTAAAAGCACTATGGTGACAATATACACAACGAAGTAAAAATTTATAGGTTTTGGTTTGTATTTTAAATTAAAGTACTCTTCAATGTTTTACTTCCCACCTCTGTTCAAATTGGGCAATCTGTCGGCTTTGATTAATGGTTAGAAGAAATGGTTAATGAGAAGAAAGAGTTGGCAGTATTATTTAGAGGGAAGCAATTTCTCCACGTCTGCTTCTCCTTCTTATATTTATAATAGGAAATGGAAAAGAATATGTCCTGCATAAAGTCAAGGCCACTGCAGGCACAGGGGATAGCTAAACATAAGCCCACGTTTCAGTTGATTAACAGAGAGGGTACAGCCTCTATATCACAGCCAAGGGAGACCTAAGACTTCACAATGAGGGGATTTTGACTGAGCCCACACGAGTTGACTGCCCCACTTAAAGAGAAAAACAAATCATAGGAGCATGAGACTCTTTTCTTCTCCTTCTCTTTCTCCTCCTCCTCCTCCTCCTCCTTCTTCTTTTTTTCAGGCCGATAGAATGGAAACTAGATTTTAATCTCTTACTAGTGGAATGATCTTAGATAAAATACCTCTCAGCCATCCTCTTTGTCTGCATAATGAGAAGAGTAAGACCTAACTCACAGAGTTGTGCACAACAGTGAGGTGGGAACAATTAGTGCCTAGCACATGATAGGTACTCAAAGATAATCAGCTCTCATCTGTTTTCCCTTTATTACCTGTAAACTCCTTGTTTGCACCAAAGATATTGGGACCCTCAACTGAGGCATAATTTCTTTTCTGTGTTTCAACATGGGAGTTAAAGTTGTTAAAACAAATAAAGATGGTACTATCTGGCCAGCTTCAACCCCACTCTCTTGCATGAGAATCCCTTGAAAATCATCCTAAGCCATTCATAAATTCAAGGTTGACCAGAGAATTTGAATTCCTATACACTATAACTGGTATCTTTGCCCTCTACAATACCTAAGGCAATACTATAAGCAAGGTGTTTTCATATCTAAGAGACAATTTCCAAATTAGTTGTGGAGAAACTAAGAATATATTGTGACTGTGGCATATGGTGGTTTTTGGCCCTGTGAATGACAGCTGATTGAATGTCAGCAAACAGAATTGAGCAAATTTGATGCTGGTGATAAAACATGGTTGCAGTAACAACAGCTATGTCATCTTTCAGGGAGAAGCTCTGGGTAACTCTTGAAAAACAGAAAGGAATGGTGCAAACCAAAAGGTTCAGAAGCACTCAGATGGTCTGGTTAAGTTAGGTTTTGATCAAGTACGTTCTGTAAAATATCAAAACTATGCTTTTGTTTAAAGTAACAAAATGTATAAATGCTTCTCTCAGAAAAGGCAATGACTCAAGCCAACCCAAGGAAAACTCTGCAGTCTGTCATAACACAGCCTCCAACTAAAGAATTTAAGGTTGAATAGGACCCTAATGTGTCTTACTCAGGGGTTTCTCACTAGAAGTACCAGAGGCCTAGTAGCATTTATACGTTTATTATAGTCTTCTAAAAACAAAATGTAGAGGGTAATGCTTAAAAAAGTGTTGGTAGGAGATTTCACAATTAGTCAATACTCTGAAGTTTAGGCCTATAAGATTTCCAATTAATGATTAGTTCCTTGCGTCTTAGAGTAGTTGAGCAAATATATGGTAAAAGCTCTTTTTAAAACTTTTCCCAAGAACAAACACGTCATGTATGAAAACAATCCTTTGCTATATTGACAATATAGCTTTGTAGCATGTCAAGGTGACGTCAGGAAGAGCACACACTGAACAGACTGTAGAAGTTTTTTTGTGAAAAACATTCAAATTTCTTTCATTGGTATGCCCAAAGGTAAGTGTTTCCAAACCATAATTCGTCTTTTTCTGAACAGACTTGATGTGTTTTGTGGAAACTGTTTTTGAATAAAAAGTCTTCAGACTGGGGGCAGAAAAACCTTTCAACATTTTTGCAGTTACACAAAGAATTGCATGAGGCATTCAACATATTCACTTTGGTCAGCAATTCAGTTAGTCCTTTGGCAACTGATTTGTGTTTTATCCCCCATATGGCTCTGTTTTGAAAAGAATTATCTCATTTCCTAGTCATTCTCTTATCTCATCTACAATGTCAATTATCTGAATAAGACATCTTAAATATGATGCAAATAGGCAGAACTCTCCCCTTCTGGGTCATAGCTATGGCTCTGCTTTTGTGCAACTAATAGGGAAATAAAATTAAATTTTAAATAGGAAGTCAGAACTAAAGTTGCCCAGTTTAACCCTCGGCTCAATTGAACAAAGCTTTGTTTTTATATTAACAAGCATATAGCATGGTTTTCCTCCAGACAGCCAACTGCAGCGAAACTGTTTATGTCTCTCTTAAGAATGCTGTGGAACAGATTTGTTTAGGCCACCGGCCTGGGGCAGAGGACTGAGCCTTTTCTCTAGAGGTCCAAATTCTAGTCCTCATCTCTAACTGGTGTGGGACTCTTGGGTAGTATGTTTTCTGGGCATCAATTTTCTTTTTTTTTTTTTAAATATTTTATTTATTTATTTGACAGAGAGAGAGAGATCACACGTAGGCAGAGGGTGGGGGGAAACAGGCTCCCTGCTGAGCAGAGAGCCCTATGTGGGGTTCGGTCCAAGGACCCTGAGATCATGACTTGAACTGAAGGCAGAGGCTTTAACCCACTGAGCCAACCAGGTGCCCCTGGGCATCAATTTTCTTACCCAAAATGAATATAAAGGATGTTAGGATTTCTAGAATCTCTTTTGGTATGCCTAAATACTGGCATACATAAGGTTAGGAATTCAATGTGGATTGAAGAAATATTGGACCTTTCCCCAAATTTATCAGTGTTATCATTAGACCCACATCCATGGCCTTATCTCTCACCCCCACCCCACAGAGGAGCCAGATTCCTTTTCTGGCAAGTCTGGGTCAATTTTCTTAACTCTCTTCCAGAGTGTTGCTTACCTCATTCTTTTCCCCTTTCATTATATTTACTTCATTTTATCTCTACTTTGAAATCTTTTAGAGCTTATTTTTAGCGTATTTCATCCTTGTGAATGCTGTTAAATCTAAAGTTATATTTTATATAAATCTTTAATATTTTTTAGTGCTCTATTGTTGCTTTATTTGTTTCAGCTCCTTTTATTTGGCCTTACATTACAGTATAATTAAGTGTATTTTTGGTGTATTTTTGACTATAGTGCATTATGACCCAGCCTCTTTTTTTTTTCTTTGTCTTTTTTTTTTAATAACCACCTAAGTCTAAGAAGTTACTAATATGACCTTTTTTTTTTTTAATGTAGCTTTGAAAGCACAAAATGAATTGAAACAATGTCCCTATCTAGAACTGAATAAACATTTGACTTCCTCACCTAAAGTTTTTTTCCACTGACTCAGATTGGGAAACAAAAACAAAAGCCATTATGTAGTCATCTAGATCAAAGTCCTACCTTTGAGGAGTATGATAATGATACTCTTTGAAACTGTTAGGTGAACAGGCGTGTAGCTGGGAAGGACTTCACCAAGATGACAGCTGTGTGTTTCTGAGGTCTTTTTGCCATAGGAACTCAAGTGATTCTTTTTTAATTAAAAAAAAAATAAAAACAAATAAAAGAATAAGTTCTCATTGATTATACCTACTTATGGGCCAAAAGGGCTGGTTATTATCAAACTCAGTCATCATGAATATCATTGTACTTCCTCAAGTACCTTTGGCTTCATCTCCTGTATTTCTTGTTACCTGTTTGATTGCATGGGGAAGTTTGCAGGCTGCGGTCCATCCAGCACAGGGCAGGAAGCATACAATTCAAAAGACCATCTAGAGCTGAAGACAGAATCCAGTTCAACGTTAGGTTGTTTCCCTGAGCTCAAGTTTGGTTTCTCAAATACTGTGAGTTTTTAAATCTCCTAGTCAAATGCTACTAATTTTGAAAACATAAACTACCATGGAGAAATACAGTCCCCACGTCCACTGTCATTTTCATAGTGTCTAATGGGTTTACTAGATAAAAGTATTAGTTGTTCTTTAGTCTTCATAATATTTTTCAAATTTCCACTTTTGGTATTGCTTCTCTGGGTCACAAGCGGCAACTTTCAAGATCTTCTGAGAAACATTTCCTTCTAAGCATAACAACTGATGATAGTTCCCCAAAACAATGTGATTCACCTGGAAAGAAAGGGGATCTGGGAGTGAGCCACAGAATGAATTTGACAACTGAAATAGAAAGAAATGAAAACTAATTAAAAAAATAATTATATTTTTGATTCCTTAGGAATTCTTCTGAACTAAATTAACAACATGAACATAGTCTTTGGACTGTATTAAATTTGTCTCCATCTCAAACTGACGTCTCACTTCTTTAAGCTAGAAGGCTTTTAAGACTTTTACGACTTCCTCAGGGAGGAAGCAAAAGATTTATTTTCTGATGATGGGTCTGATAACCGTATTATTTAAAGGAAGGAAATAATTCCATATGGCATTTGCTATATTTGATGGATGATGGCTCTCTAGCTGATGGTGGTCATGAAAAATAACCATCACAAAAAATGAGTCAGTTAATTTCTTAATTAAGTTCATACCTTAGAAAGCAAACTTGGAATACAAAGTGCCAGAAATGATGTATTTATTTATAAGCTACCCACCATAATATCTGATAGTATGTAATGCCTGATGTCCAGAAAATCCAGACGTAGTTAGAAAAAAGTCAAAAGTGTTTCAGAGGAGTTCTATTGTTGGTTAATATTTACTGAATATCCTAGAAATAATAGATAACCAACTTAGAATTTGCTTATGGCTTTATAATTTTTTTCACCTATTAATCCTCTCATTTTTTCCATGACTATGACAAAGATAATCTTAATTATATGTACATTATTTTGGAACATTTAAAAAAATACCAAATAGAGGTGACTTCATAATAGTTTATGTTAAAGATGTTCCTACAAAACTATTGTCATCCTTGTAGGACTTTGGAAATATGATGTTTGAGTATGCTCAAGGTTTTGTGAAGGAGTTGGCCTTGAGCAAAATCATCCTGGATTATCTACAACATTCTGCCAGTGGATTGTAAAGAGATAATTGAATAACTTGTCCCCAACCTAAAGACACTTAATGAAGGGACAAGTGGTGGAGGGTCATTCCATGTCACATTACATAGGAATCACCTATGAAAGAATTTTCTCTTAGGGGTCTATAATCCACAGCACTTGGAGTGGGGTGGCCTAGAGAATATCTTTTAAATGCAGATTAGAAATATATAATTTGAACAATTCTTTGGTATTCAGGGTCAAACTCACTGTTACCCTATTTCCTTCTGTGAAGCTCTCAATTCCTAACATTAAAGGAAGAGACATGTTCCTGTTATTCAGTTTTTTTCTCCATTTCTTTTTCAAAGACTTAACAAGACTTGGAGGACTCAGGAAGTTTAGTATGAAAATTACCAAAATACTGAAAAAATAGGGAAGACTATTATCAAGATATTAATCTCCATGACATCTAGCAGCATGGAAAGAGGAACTTAAGGCAGAAGAAGGCAGCTATGTGACGTGCCACAAATTCATAAGCACGAACAACATCGGGAAACTGAATTCTTGCCATCTTAATTAAATTACTCTCTTTACTAATTGGCTTACCATTTAGAGGGACCAAAAATTAAGCCTATATAAAAATCAGCTAATGAATTCCTAAGTTCTCAATGGGGCCAACCCAGTTTATAAATAAGACCTACGTGATTTAAGGGCTGCTGGCTCCTAAATAGTTTCTAACTAGTTTGAATTGTTTTCTGGTAACAGATTCATTTCTGGAGATGAAAAATGTGTTCTCATTTTCATCCTTTCTCACCCCTGGTCCCACCTCCAGCTTTCTTTGGCATAAGGTTAAGGATGCAGAAGGTAATATTTGATAGAAGTTTATGGATTTTTCCAACACCATGCAACATAAAATTAGTAACTGGTGCACTAGTAATTCCTAATTTTTCTAAATAACTCAATCATAGTCATTATCAGTAATGAGAAAAAAAATGCCTAGAAGGAATTAAAATGTAACAGAGAATATCGAAAGGGAGGAAGATTGGGAAATACGTTTCTCAAGCCCTGATTTTGACCCCAGGTAGGAAGAAAAATGCCATGAAGGGAGTAGTCACTGATTGTGACATCAAAAGAAACGGAGGCACTCCAAGGAGGAAAAAAAGTGCTTACTTTGGGGACAACCCTGAGCAAAATGATGGTCTTCATATATCCAGTGCATTTTGTGGATTTAGTGGTCACTTGCAGTGAGATAACAGAAAATTTAAGGAGGTTGACCTGAAATTATTTTTGTCACCTCAAGATCTCACACCAAAACTTATGACTTTGTATCTTGCTAAAATAGAATTAGGGAAACCTATCAGGACTTTGACATCTAACATCAAGGTGAATAGGATATAGCAGGGGTGGTCCAGTAAATATTAATAACTGGACCTCTGGAAAAACATTCCTGGATTAGTAGCATAGGTTTATGTAAATCCTCCCACCATGGCTGGTTTCAAGCTACCAGGGTGATGTCACTGAATGTGATGTTGGCAAGTGCACGTGGCACACCATCAGCTCCTACAACAAGCAGGTGGGAACTGTCTCCAACACCTGTTGAGGCCCAGATCTCTAGGAATGAGGGGGTGGGGTGAGAAAAAGTCTCCCTTTATGGGAAGAAGTTAAAATGCTGAAAAGCAGAGTCATACTAAAGTGCAAAGCTTGTAGGAAGAACACTGCTTCTTGCTTTCCCTAGATATTCTCCCTTCGGGCTTCTCTGGTAACCAGTGAGAACTAGTTCTAGTCCATAAGCATGATTTTTGACATTGTTAGTTGACTGAAGCAAATGACTTATAAAAACAAAGATGTTTAAAAAAAAAAAAGAAGAAGAAGAAGAAGTGAAGATGCTGATAGCAATATAACCAAAGAAACGGGTGGCTTATGTTTTACATAACAGATTTGAAATAAATTCTGTAAAAGAAAAAAAGGACTTGACAATTTGCAAACATATCCATTCATCTCTCTGTATCTCTCTCTGCCTCTTTTGCCACAAACACATTGAAAGCTTCCGACTGAGGACGCGGACAATGAGAGTTTTATGTCCCATTTAATTGGAAGCTGGATTTGCGATAAAGAAGAGGTACGCCTATTTTGCTTACCAGTTCTGGATGAAAGACTGATGTTGATTTATGCAGCCATCTTAGCCCTTTGTTTCTGTTATCACAAGGGTGCAGTCTCAGGGCCCCAGTGTCAGGGACGGGAGCTAAGCACCACTCTCCATGTTTAATAAGTCTTAGCCAGGTGTAATTGAATTGTTGAAGCTGTAAGGAAATGAATGAAGAGAAGGTTACTTCAGGCAGCACATTCGGGTAGGGGCTTTGCCAAACATTTTGGTTAGCAATGCTTAAGGATATATGCACTTTGATCAAATGTTTTGTACCCAAATCCTGGTATTGCCACCTTCAATTCTGACAGCATGAGTATATTATTACCATATCTAATTTCTTTTTTATTATTTTTAAGTTGGGTAGCAATAGGGAGTATCTCAGAGAGTTGAGGCAATGATTGTTAAGTTACAGTAAGCCCTCAATCAATGTGAGTTGCAGTAATAAAAATTATTTAGTACAGTTAGTATATATCTGTAAATGGAGGTCATTTCAGGCTGAATCCCAGACAAGCCTGGTGCTTCAAGAAGTGCAACATTCAAACCATCTGTAGCCATTAGGGCCATAAGGAGATCCAAGTCACAGTCCTAAATTACTTTGGTGGAAATTATTATACTTCTTTGTTTAAGACTATCCAGATTACTGGACTCTTTGAGGCTTTCTAGGGAAGGTTGAAAATCTTTTTTAAGACTAAAAAATGTTCCTATTTTAAGAAAGGTTAAAAATATTTCTCCGCTGATAGCGGTAAGAATCATCAGGTTCTGCCCTGTTAGCATCCCTTACTTCATAAAAACTACTCTTGGGAGAAGCCCAGTTTTGGGGAGTTGCCAATGTCTAAAATAAATACCGATTCAGGTAATGGAACCATGTTTTCCATTTTTATAAGTAATTTTTCCAGTTATTTACACCCTAGTACCATCTGTCTGGTCAATTTATTCTAAGTCTGTGGGTCTGTGGGAAGTTTGTTGTTTTGCACTAATGTGAACATAAAAAAAAAAAAAGACTTCTGATAATATCCATCTAAAGGCTTTTACCTAGAGAATCATTTGTAATGTAACTGAGATTTAACTTGGATTATCAAGTATGTCATTGGATTAGATCTCACCACTCAAAGGGTAGTCTCTGGACCAACAACAGCCTCACCTGGGAGCTGGAACTGCTGAATCTCAGCCCCACCATAAACCTATTGAACCAGAAATCTGTATTGTAACAAACTTTCCAAGTGATCTGTATGCACATTAAAAATGGAGAAGTATGGTCTTATGTCATAATATAATAAGGAAGTTAAATATTACCTTTAAAAGGGGCATCTCGAATAGTTGAATAGTTAATAGCTAAGGGCTAACAGACACATGAAAAAATGTTCGTCATCACTAAGGGGACTTTTTAGGTAAAGAGAAGGTCAAGGCTTGGTGGTTCAATCCTCGGGCTTTATTCTTTTTGAGATTTTTTTGGATGAATGCTATAAACTGGCTTGGTATTAAGCTTTGTTAACTCTGCCAAAATAAGTTAACTTCCTCCAAGTCCTTTTACTTTTTATTATTAAAACAAACTGCAGGCTAAAAATGAGGAACAAGACAAAAAGGGAGATGGGCATTTGTGGAAAGCAGGGGCTGCATATTCATACTTCTGCCTCCCAGTACCCCTTGAGAGCCTCGGTGGTTATTCAGACCACAACTTGGGTCTTTAGATAAAATCCTGGTTAATTGGGTACAGAAGATCACAAGAAGAATGAGTTTTGAAGGATTTAATTAGATAATACTTTACTTTCATGTAATTTGGACTACTTGTGGCTTTATTTTGAAATTTATGATTTTATTTCCTCTTTGAATTGTTAATATGAGTTGTATCTTTCAAATGATTTCTGACACTTTTCTCTTCTCTCTGCCTCCTCTCTTTCCTAATTAAGAAAGAGCTCCCCCAGCCTCAAGTGTAACAATACATAGCTGAGTTACAGCAACAGAGAAGACAAAAAAGTCTTTTCAGCTTTAAATTAAGAGGTAGAGAGGAGATGTGGTCAGAAATAGAAGCAATATCTCTAAGTCAAAGAAAACACGTAAGTCTGGGAAAACCCAGATTCTCATCACAAAATAATTTCTTTACCGAAGAGTGATCTACAATTTTAGGAAGCTGAGTTCTACTCATGAGTTGATGTTTCTATGAGTTTTATTTGCCATCCAAGCCAATACCATCTGGGGTGCCTGGGTGGCTCAGTCGCTAAGCGTCTGTCTTTGGCTCAGGTCATAATTCCACGGTCCTGGGATTGAGCCCCACATCGGGCTCCCTGCTCAGCGGGAAGCCTGCTTCTCCCTCTCCCTCTGTCCCTGCCTGTGTTCCCTCTCTCGCTATGTCTCTTTCTGTCAAATAAATAAATAAAATCTAAAAAAAACCAAACAAACAAACAAAACTGATAACATCTGCACAGAATGAGAATAGATGGGGAACATACGCTCAAGAGGGAGGTACCATGCCCCAGAGCTCGCCTCCAGCTCTGCAGTCCCTGCTCTGTTCTCCCTGGTCCTCCTTCCTCCCCTAACCACTGTTTTCTGAGTTTGTCAGAGATTTGCTGAAGGGTTTTCCACTGTGGATCTGGATCATGGATTATGTAATTTGCATTACTCCCCCAATATGTAGGAGAATGGGGAGGGGGGACTGAGTCAGAATAAAATGGCTCCCTCAGACTATTTAAAAATACACTCTGTTTCCTTTATTATTTTATCTTTAGATGTAATTTTTATTTTTCACATTTTTTGTCTTATTATTAGAACAGCAAACATCTACGTAGCATTCAGTGTTAAGTACTGTTCTATATGCTTCATCTGTGTGACATAATTTGATCCTCAAACTTGGTTTAGGGTAGGCTTTGTTATAACTGCTGTTTACCTGAAGGTTCAAGGATTTGGAATGTTAACACACTTGAAAGTGATGGAGCCAGAACTGGGTCCCTGGTGGGTTGACTTTGGTGCTCACAACTTTACTCCCCTGGTCACTATCTTTACATTTAGTGGTGGGCTATCTTATCACCAACCTTATGATCATGTAGCAATTCATAAGTTAATTATTGTTTGTACAGCAAAAATAGATTTCTCAAGGGAGCACTAAATGTACCATACTCAGCACTTACCAGGTACACCTGTGCCATCTATCGACTGTGTCTATGATGAGAGAGAAAACCCAGCCCAGGACATACCTTGCTGCTTGCATCGCAGTCTTCCAAAGTGGCTGTGGTGTTTTCAATGGAAATGCATTTGCCCAAGGCCACATTAATAAGCTAGGGAACAAAATATAAAATATGCATTAAGGAAAAAAATATGTTAAAGTAGAACAAGACATTCAGAAAGCACAGACTATAAAACTATAATAAGGTTAAAAGATAGTTAAGTTGATAGCTTAGCATTACTTAGCACTATACGATTTTATTGGTTGCTATCTCTAACAGAGACATAATATAATCTCGCTAAAGTACAGCTTCAATCTGTCAATTTAGGCCTATGATTCAGCCACAGAGCCAACAAACAGAAGCTTTTAATTAACCCTTGCCTGGAATGCTGAATAGGGAAAGAGCAAAAGGTAGCATGAAAAATACTTATTTTCTTGTCTCAAGTTTTTCTGATGCATACATTAAAAGTCGATGCACAGACTTGCAATTTAATCAAACCAACAGTTATGGGCTCTGTTCCCTGGCTGACCCCTTCAAGTTATTTCACTGCTTAGGCACTGAATCATAGACAAATGGAGTCCTTCAAAGAACAGCAGATTCCAGCTGATTCCCTGTCAGAATCTTCCTAATGACTCAGGCAAGCCACAATTCATTACAGGAAAGTCATGAAAGCTAATACAGAGCCAACCTTAAAGGCACTATCTGGCAGGCCCCCAGGTTTTTAATGGATTTGCAGGGTCAAATATGGAGGCAGCTTTCTATAAGTCACCATTTAATGCAGAAAAATGTTGATTCCCTTGCCCCCTTTGACATCTTGGGCAAGGCTAATGAGATGGTGAGTTAATAGTGCAATGTAGACTTCTTAGATTTCTGGGAGAGCTGTGTAGAGTCAAGTCTACACTCACGAAAGCCACTCTGAGCTGGGAGGTGGAGAAATCTTTGTTGGCAGGGACCCTGTTTGTGCCCCGTCCTGTTTTGTAGGTGCCTAACACAGAGCCCTAACCCCGCGGTGTTGTATGATATAGCTGTGTAGCTCAGAGTTGTAAGCCTTCATAGTAGCGTGCTCTGTGGGTTGGTCCTCACTTTTGCACAGATAGCTTAGTTTGCAAGAAAGTCAGGGGCATCTTCGGGGACCAGAAAATGCAAGACAATGAAATAAAACAAAACCCTTTAACAAGTGGGAAAATTGCAAATGCTGGTAGGCAAGGGACCAACAGTGCAAGGACAGGAGAAAAAAATGGCAAGCCAGAGAGTTGGAACTGCCATCTTTCACATAAAGATGGACGACTAAAGAATTAGACTCTCGGTAGAACAGAGTCCCGGGAAAAACAATTTACGCCATAGCACAGGGAGACAACAGGGAAGCTAGAGTCTCCCTTGGGAATCTGAACCTTCCATGGACCTTCGTTTGGGTTTGAGATACAAGTTTACACTACTTCCATTGGATAGGAACTCTGACAGACATAAAAAAAAGTACCAGGTTGGGTGCACCTGGGTGGTTCAGTTGGTTAAACATCTGCCTTTGGCTCAGGTCATGATCCCGGGGTCCTGGGATCGAGCCCCACATCAGCTCAATTCCAAGCCCTGCAGCAAAAGGGCTCATGCTCAGTGGGGAGTCTGCTTCTCCCTCTCCCTCTCCCTCTGCCACCCTCTGCCACCTAACCCCCCTTCCACCCTACTTGTACTCTCTCTCAAATACACAGAAAAAATCTGAAAAAAATAGTACCAGACTGGTTACTTCTGGGGTGGCTGGCAAGTGAAACAACTCTAGAAGGACAGAATTTCCATCAGAAATCTTCAAAGTCAGCTCAATTCACAATGTAGAGTGACAAATATGGGAGGAGACAATCCACCAGTAATATATGGAACAGTCAGGATGCACAAAAGGAAATCAACTCCAGAGAAGAGATTTAATAGAAATGCATGAAAAGAGGATAATCCTGGGGATTAAAGAAAGGAAATGTGCTCCAATTGTTCTCTAGATTTTAACAGAGATAAACATAAACTTCTGTATTTGTGGATTACTCAGAAAATATTCTGTCTTCCCATGGGTTTGGAAACCTGGCTTCAACACAGCCGAACAGGTCCTACTGCTCTAGAACCTCGCAGAACTTCCAGTACGTTAATGTTTAGCTGTCTGCTGCAAGAAGGAATGCTGCGTGACCATCTGCCAAGTGTATTTGGCCCTGAGATCCTATTTCCGGAAGCACAACTAACAGTGCCCAGAGCAGTGTATGGGAACCCTTGGTTTCACTGATTTCTTCATATTTATTGTGTACAGTCCCATCTGCCAAGCATAGAAAAGTATTAGATAGAAGAAGAAAATTTTTCTTTCCCTTGCTTTCTGCCACCCCTCGCTTTCTCTGAAGATTTGTTTCCCTTCTCTCCTATGAGAAATTTCTGGAGAAACTGCTTTTCTTCACATAGAAATGATTTATGAAATCTCAAGGAGTTGTTATTCTTTATCTCATTATGAATGGTTTTAAAAATTGATTCCGCATTTTATTTTCAAGGGATTGTATTTATGCTTTTATTGTAAACCATTTCAATCTTTTTTTTTTTTAAACAGTCAGCAGATAAGTTTTAATCATTCATTTTGAATTACTTCACTTTCCAAGTTAGGAGGTAGAGTTCCCTTAAGTTTATCACAGAATTATTAAACATTGGGCTATAGGCTATTTGCTAAGCATCTAATCTGACATAAAGACACATTATTAGCGAAGTTCTTTCATTCACTAAGTATTATACTTACTTATACTAAGTCTATAAAAAAGATAAGATATGTTTTTATAAAAAAAAGAAAAGGAAACAAACAATCTTGCACTGGATTTAAATTCCTCAATAGGTTGAAAGACGTGAAAATGTGGAGCAAATAACAAAAAATTGTAGAGTTTATCTTCTTAGGCTTTTTAAAGCTGTCTGTTCAAAATAATCATCAAATTAATCTTAGTTTGAAATGTCTGGAAAAGATCTTTTTTAAAAAATGATAATAATGCTCCCTACTGGTTATTTCAGAAGGGAAGAAATGATATCTTGATTATGATTTATCTAAGGAAAGCAACAAATAGAATTTTAAAAAATCATTATTATTTTTTTTTGCATTTTAATATATTATTGTTCATAATAAGTCATAAACAGGCATCAGCAGAAGGTTGTTAGAGAAGAAAGTTTCAGAAATTTCATGGGAACGCAGATACAAGTTAACCTCACAGAGGAGGCAAAAGGTAGTTTTTTAGCTCCCTCTGGTGGTTGAAATTTAGTACTGCTCTTGCTGAGAGTCTCTCAGGACAGGAAAAAAATTAGTATGCTATTTCCTTTTTTCTTACTCAGGAGTTAGAATTAAAAAAGAAAAATGTAAATTTATTTTACAGACATTTTTTGAACGGTGTATAAAACCAGGGTATTCTTTCTAACGGGTTACCTAGAAAAAAAACCCACCAGGTTGAACCACCAGAAATAGTAACTATTCTATTTCAACCTATAAAAATGACAATTTTATACTACATTATGTTACACACAAACAGGACACATATACTAGTTTGTCAATTGGATTTTTTACATTTCCTCTCTTTCATACTCCTCCAGAATCTCCCCTATAACGTTAGGAAGAATGGCTCTACTAAGTCCTTGTCAGGAAATTTCCTAGTCAGAGAGTGATTGGTTTGTACAGTTCACTTTCTAGGGAGAACTGAACTAACATGGCCTAAAACAGCAGGCTTACTGATGATCAAATCTGAGAACCTCTTTCATGAAGAAATAGAAAATTCTTAAAGAAAATGAAATAATGCCAGGAATATTTATAAATAAAAAATAAATGAGAAATCAATAAAACAGATTAACAATATGCATGACTGGGGAAGAGCTCTAGGACAAGGCTGGACTAATCACTTCTAAACCCATTTTGTGGTAAATAACCTCATGTCTTGCCATCCTCTTCAAATTAACCTCCACTCCTAGAATGGGTTTGAAATGGCTTTTGTCCAGGTTCTCTGCTTTCTTGTTTTAGTTCTTAGCTTTGTACTCCATCCAACCTATTTTAAATGGTTTCTTCCCTTTTGGTACATTACACTGTGCCCTGGAATTTTCTCTGTCATGATTTGATGATTTCTTTTATTTTCAACCCATTTGAAATCTGTAAAAATTGAATTAAATCATGTCATCCCATTCCTTAACCTTACTCAATAACCTCCTATTATATTCAGTAGAGGGGGAAGGATAGGAAGAAGGAAGAAAGGAAGGAAGAGAAAGAAAGAAAGAAAGAAAGAAAGAAAGAAAGAAAGAAAGAAAGAAAGAGAAAGAAAAGAGGAAGAGAAGGGGGAGGGAAGGAAAGAAGGAAAGGAATGAGGAGGGAAAGAGTGTGGAAGGAAGGAAGAAAAGAAGGAAGGAAGGAAGACAGGGAGGAAGAGAGGGAGGAAGAGAGGAGGATCCTTACTCTGCCTACAAGGACCAATGTGACCTGACTCCCTCCTCCCCTTCATCTGGTGCCATTCTTCTCTCCTTCACACCGTGGCAACATTCATTTTCTTGGCAGCCCCTGATAGTCATCTATCTTAGAGTTTTTGCACAAAGGGCATCCTCTGTCTAAGACTCTCTCCTTTAGAGCTTGGCTGACACTTGTCTTTCAGGCCTAGGCTTCAACATCTCACAGTTGAATACTCTAGCTTAGGAGGATTCATCACTTGTGACCAGTTCCCTAAACGAGAGCCATTCTATTTTTTATTTAAATGTTACATACTTGTATGTTGTTTTCCCCACTCAACTTTAAGCTCCACAAATAGGAATCAAATCTGCTTTACACATCACCCTATAGAACAGTTCTGAAATGCTGTCTGGTTTATTGATACCCAGTGGATATCTGCCGAGGTAATCAATGAACATGACTGCCTAAAAGCCTCCCTCTAGTTCATCTGTATTTAACCCTTAACAATGCTCTGTCTCATCTGCACTCATACTTGGTATTTACTTATAATGTAATCCTTCATTCTTTTCCACACATCTTCAAGAGTTTTTAAACTTTATTTTTATGGAGTCAGAATGTAATTGCTGCTTTAACTTACCACACCCTTAGCCCTCACGATGGGAGCCTTCAAATCAGGAAAAACATTCTCCAAGTACCATTTGAAACTTTTGCATTTTAGTTTCTTTCGAAGTTCCCGTTGTTCGGTGAGGTTTCCAACATCTAACCCTTGGTCTATGAGGTGGTCCCCATGGCCATAGAATAGCTCCTTGTATTCATCAAGCCAGACCTCAGCAACCCGCACCAAGTTGCGCTCTACTGTCTTCATCCGGTCTTTGGGGAAGGAGTATGGATTGTCATTTCTGAATATGTGGCCCACTCGGGAACAGGGAATGATCTCAATTTCACCACCACACATCCACACCTGGAACAGTTTGATAATAAGCATCAATGATCAAATCATGTCCACAAATCATGGCAGTTAACAATGACAAGGAACCACCTGGTGACCACTCCCTCCTTCCCCTAGTTTGAAGTAGGTTTTACAATAGTTTCAAATTAAACTCAACAAGTTTATTTAGTTTTGCCCATTGCTGTGGACCATTTTAGGATTCGTAAAATATATTTTTTTTCTTCCCTACCCTGCAGTGCACATCTTGTTTTATGAAGAAATTCTCACTGGATCCCAAAGTATAAAATATGGAATATGGATTCCTCTTTTGGTCGGATCAGGGAAAGGCGTATATATGTCCACATTTTCAACTTTCCCTTCTCATCTTGGGGTGACCCATATGGAGCACAACTTGAAAATGAGCTCAAAGTAATGCCCCTTTTGCTATATACCACCTCGTTCCTCAGGAAAGCAGTTGGCTTTTGGATTCTTTTCACGCTGGCTGCTGCCAAGGCTTTCTTAGCTATTGATCAATGATTATAAATATGCAGAGCTGTCTGAGATGTCCAAAGCTGCTGCCCCATTGCCTGTTGATGGCCTGCTCTAAAGGCACTTTTTGTACTTTTGTCACTTGTGCTAACATGACCCATTACTGAAGGATTTCATTACTTCCGATATACTAGAAAAACATTCCTGGAGATATTTTGTATGAAGTATGAATCCAACAGCATTTATATAGAATGGCAGACAATTATTTCCCCCATAGTCGCAGGTAGAAACAGTATTATAAAATATTAGGGAATTCTAATAAGTTTCATGAGAGCTACTGATTCTTCCACATTAACCTGGGATATAAAAACATTAATCTAGAGGCCCTAAAATTTCTGTGAAATTTCCTCCCTGAGTCAGTCCCATATCTAATTATATTAGCTAAATGAAACCAGATGATAAAGTCTTAATTGTAGAGAGAATTTGGTAATACCTTGAATGAGAGCTCCATATTTTCTCCACCCCAGACATCAAGCCCAGGGTCGTATGTTCCAAGTTCAAAAAAGTAATTTTTATCAATAGAAAACAATCCACCTGCCATGACGGGGCACCTACAAAAGAAATGTTTGTGTTTTTAAGCTTGCTTGTCACGGGAATTCAACTTTTCGCGTGGATCCCCTGTGCAGTTGTGATGGCATTAAGAGATATTTCAAAATAGCTACCAAGCATGGGCAAGTCTTGGAATGGAGTCATAAACAGCAGTGAAGTCATCATTCCCTGGTTCATGGTGGCAGAGCTTGATGAGGGTCAGCAAAGATGAGGCTTGCAAGTAGTATTCTTATTTGTCCTTTACTCTCTGACACAAACTCTCCAGATAGATTATTTTTAACAATGCCTATTTAATAGTGCAAAGGGAAGAGCAGGCACTGTTGTAAGTGTTATATATGTATTATCTCAGACTTTATAAAAATCCTACCATTAAGAAACTACAGCACGGAAACAGTTAGGAATTTTCCCATGGTCACAGATTACTATGATGTCCATTGGGGGGGTTCAGTTTAGGTGGTCCGGCTTGACTCTATGATCTCTCACTCCACTCTACTGCCTCAACTGTAGACAGATTTTATTGACAGCTTACTAGGTGACAAACACCTTTTAAAGCATGTCATATAATGGGATTTCATTCTTAGATAATAAAGGTAGCTCCTTTTATTAGTCTTAATGCGAAAGATGAGGAAACAGAGATTCAGAGAGGTTAAGAGAACCTTTAAAGCTCACACCATTAGGAAGAAGTAGAGTTGAGATTTAAATCCAAAGAATCTGACCGCAGAGCCTTCACAACTGTTATAGATTATGGGGGATAGAAACTACAGTTGAATCAGCAGCTAGACAAGGCAGGAATCACTTTCCCATGGTGGTCACCACTGAGCCAGTCGAAAGGTTTGTGTGGAGAGCCGGTCCTGTGTTTTGGGTACAAAGGGATGTAAGATAATTCCTGCCCCACACCTACTTCCCTTCCCCCACTATTTATGCACATAGTTTGTCTGAATGCCCAAATATCCTTTCTAGCCCATCCAGAATGCATTCTCTTCCTAATGTTATGTGGAATATAATCTGAACTCAGTCACTACATTGACCCTCAAAATGGGAGTCTGAAAAAGGCAAAGAGGTTCTTTAGATGTGGGATCAGAGTAAGTGTGTTAAATTCAGGCCGATATGGGTTTGAATCCTAACTTGTTCTTTTACTAGCTGCATATCCCTGGGAAAATTGCCACTTTCAGGGTCAATTTCCTCATCTCTACAAAAGCAATACTACCGCCTCTCTCTTAGGGTAATAGAGAGGGTTAAATGCACAGTGTTTAATAAATGATAACACTCCTACTTGACTCACTAGGGATAACGATTCTGAAGGCATCACACTTAGCAAGGAATGAAGTATGCTTTATCGAGAGTTACATTCTGAGAAATAATGCTACAATCCACGGTGTGGCCTGGGGCTTTCTCTTGGCGTTTGTCTGCTCAAGTTCTCTCTCCAGCTGGGAAGACTTTGGGACTCCTGCTGCTCTGCCTGAGCTTGGCTGCGTGCTTGTTCGGCAGGTCTAGACCCTGAGGGAAGGGTTCAGAAGTCCCCACTTTGGCTTCAGGTCTAAGCTGTGTTCTTCAATGCAGCTTCTCCAGCAAGAAAGCCCCACTTTTAATCATATCCTCCTCCTGTATCTATTTCTCCATTCATTCACAAAATTTGGCACCCCTCCCGTGGAAAAGGTAGGATTAGAATTGAAAAAAAAAGTACTGACAGTACCTATTATTACAATAATATTTTTACTACTATTATTTACTCTTCTAATTTCTACTCATGTTGGCTTTAACACTGTGTGTGTTTACATAGCATTTATGCAGCATATCCAATTAGTTTATATTTCTTAGGTTGTAAACCCCAGAGAACAGGAATAGTATTAGTGAATTTCTCTGGGTTCAGGGCTGAATAAGGTGCAATTGACCATTCAAAAAATGAATTTTGGTAGTGGGAAAGTAATACCTTAGGAAAACTTTGTTTGCTTTTGATCATCTATTGGTTAAAGTTGTAATTCTTGATGGTCTACGGAATGACAGGAAATACTTGTTTTGTGGAATTCGTTCTTATGCCTTTATAAAAAGATACATGATTGCCTTCTAACCTTAAATTTCATGTACTTACCTTATTATATCTGTTTCTTTAATTCTGTTTTTTGCAACAACATCTGGAGGAATTGTTCTCCAACCAAAGTTCATGGGCCACACAAAGATGCCTCTTTGAAAGTTGTCCACTGTCATGTAACTAACACAGAAAAAAAAGTACTACCTGAGATTATACACATATAATCAACCTGATACCACGTCTCGTTCAAATGAATGAAACAAGTGCTTACACAAATGATTTTAGATTATCACAAACTTTTTAATAACATTTCAAGCAAATTTATGAGTACAACTTATATTAGTGACTCACTGGTTAGATTGCTAGTTCTTAACTTATACTTAACTTTTAATAATTTTCTGACTATTTTTGGAGAAAAAAACAATTTAAGAGCAAATGTATATTTCTGGCAAAAAGAAAAACTAATCTTAAGGAAGATAAATATTTTCTGGGTTTAGGTACAGCTGAATAGAAAGAGGAAAGAACAGGACAGTGAGTATTAGGACTTATTGCTATTAAGAGTTAAGCATTTTGATGATTAAATAAACTACTGGATTGACTTTCTCTGATCCCAAGATATCTATTATGTGTTTTCATTTATTCAAATGGGTGAACTGTGTATTTCTTAGATTTGTAAAAATGAGCATTTTTAGAATATGACCCATACTTTCTGCTGCTGTTAGTATACTTAGAAGTATCTTGTGGAATATGACAGTATTACCTCATATCCTTATCATTGATGACTTCAATTACTGGACAGGCTACTTTCTTTCTACTTAAATAAACTCTTTCCAGAAGAGGTTCCAACCAACCAACGTTACATTCCACGTGAGAATCTAAGAATGTCAACACATCGCCTAGAGAGCCAGGAAGAAAAAAATCATTTGAAAATGTGATATACTGAGTGTGTGTTCTTCATGTTCAAAGGTCTTGGGGATTCCTCCAGAAAGGTGATTATAAGGATAGTAGTCTTCTTACTGAATTCCTGGTTCCTATGATTTCATTTTATAGTGAAATGAAATAAATTTTGTTTCTAGAAGTCTTGTGGGACAAGCATCATTTTCATTTGTGAAAAATTGAAAAGGCAGTTAGAATGGATAGCCAAGACTTTGAAGGGAGTCCTTAGTAGTAAATGTGGCTGCTTTGTCTCTTCTAAGGAGGGCGGGTCCCATTAACCTGGAGGGGAGGCCTGTGGACCAGGCAGAGTTTGGTATTCCAAGGTGGGCCTTAGAAACGACGAAGAGGAGAAATCATTCTGCATAACAGGGGTGAAAACAAATTAAAGAGGACGAATCACACAGGCTAGAAGGCAGTGTAAAAAGGGTTACAGGGATAAGGAGGGAGAATAAGGAATGGTTTAATGGGTATAGAGTTTTAGTTTTGCAAGATGAAAAGTGTTCTGGAGGTTGGTTGCATAACAATGTAAATACACTTCAGAGTACTGGACTGTGCATTGAAGAATTAATGAAGATTTTATGTTTGTTTTACCCCAATAAAAAAAAAGCAAAGGCTTGCAGGAGAAAAAAAGAAAAAAGAAAAAAAAAACTTGGAGGCCAAAAAATAATCATTAAAAATTCTTTTTTCCTATTAGTTGTGTGAAGTAACACTCTCTTCTGAATAAAAATCTCTGTAACATCTACATTGTTCCAAATGGTTTTATACAAGTGGAGTGTGTGTGTGTGTGTGTATGTGTGTGTGTGTGTGTAGATTAATAATAACCTGAGGAATTTGAGCAGTGGCCAAAATCCTATATGCGCCCTTTCAGGCCCAACCATGCCCAAATTACAAAGGCTTTCCCTGGCATGTCCTCATGGCTGGAGGCTGTCCTCTCATACCAGACATGGTCTGCAGCCAGTGCACCACAGCCTCTGAAGGGACTTGCAGTCAAAAGGACATGCTTTCAGCATAGCTTCATTCCTAGCTCAAGTTCCTCCATTGGAGGCCTCCTTCGGGCCAAGATCTCTGTCTCACTGCATGGGAAGTGGGGAGGTGTCCAAGACATTTTCTTCCACCTAACTCAACATTCAGTACTTTCCCACTCCAACTCCTCTCTTTTCCTCACCCTAGGCCCAGGCTGTAATATATATAGGAGGAGCCTTTTGTTCGGGGCTCCTCAGACAGTGAGATGGTCCTCGCATCTGCCCAATCCACCAGCCCATTTCTCTACAGGGAAACATGGGACATTCAGGGAGTCAGCACTTTCTTCTGTTTCAATGCTTATACTTCTTACTTATATTAGTGGGGGAAATAATTGAGTGTTACTTTCCTTTTGGCTTATTGTTTGAATTGACCACTCTGACACCTGGCTGCTCCCCTCAGCTCTTGAAAAACCTATAATAACATCGATTACCTTCTATGAAGTGCTTACTTTATGCCAGACATTGTCCTAAGCATTCTTCATGGTTGTCTTGGTTAATCCACACAACAAACGTGAAGTATAAATCTAATTTTTCTTTCCATTTAAGAAATGAGATGTAGGTCTGAATTTTATTCCCATTTAAGAGAAACAAAGAACTTAAGCAATTTTTTTTCCAGTTTGCTCAGCTAAATGGCAGCCTGATATTTGAAAATGTGTAGTTTATTCCATTGCCTGTGTTCCTAAAAAAGGAAAGAAAAATGGCCATAAAGAGGCAGAGCTATGAGAATGGGAAGGCTTAAAGTTATCCACTAAAAACTATAAACTACCTCTTAATTAGTGGTTCAGTATCTTATTAACTGATCAAAAATGAAATTTTTGCATGAGGGTAAAGAAACTGACCTCAGCCAAGGTCTTGTGAAGAATGTTCTTGAGACGTCTCTAGGCAGAACCAGGCTGTGCTAGACTGAAGCCCCTCCCCCTTTATTTCCAACACTTGGAGATAGTAGTTACAACTCCTGATCATGCTGGTGGAGTCCTATTTTCAGAGATTATGGCTTGTTTGATAATGAAAGGTCATTATCAACTAACGGTGTTATTTTGCACAGCCTGTTCCCCGCGTGGAAAGGTTCACAGAGGTTATCTAGGTGTGTAGCGTATGTGAGCATGGCCTGCCAACGTCCTACTTGGTCAGTGAATAGCACGTGAAGAAGATAACCTCCTTTTTCTCACTATTTCTACTGCTGGTTCATTCAAACCAAAGAGCAATCTCTACCAGACTGTCTGTCCCTGGCCCCAGAATAAGGTGGTAGGGTCGAAGGAGCCTAGATCGACTTTCTCAATCCCTGATGACAGCAGGATGGGTACCCAAACTTACATTCACTTCCCACCTGGCCCAGATTCCCATACAGATTTTCATTCACTTGTTGCCAGGACCCAAAGGAAGCAGCTTCTGCCCAAAACATAGACTGGAATTTTATACTGTTTTATTTTGGGTGAGAAGAGAATCCTCCCATGCATGAATGTCATTGCTCTACTTTCAGACACTTTAGTTTAAAATAAGATCTCCAGAGCTAGACCAGGGAGCTGTCTATGTAGCTGACTCTGGTTAGGACTTCTACTTGTAGTGGGTGTGGTCTGTGGACATTCCACACACTCTTCCTAACCCCAAGCGTCATGGGGAAATGAACACAGGATCAAAGTCACATAGCTCTGCTTTCCTTAGCTACACTGGAGAAATTACTTAACCTGTCTGAGATTTACCTTATGGGGATAGTTCTAAGATCTATCTAATACCTAAATTCCTTACAAATAACTAGTGTTATTACTGTTTTTTTTAAATTAATATATAATGTATTATTTGCCCCAGGGGTGCAGGTCTGTGAATCATCAGACTTACACATTTCACAGCGCTCACCATAGCACATACCCTCCCTAATGTCCATCACCCAGCCACCCTATCCCTACCTTATTACTGTTTTTTCAATGAGTGTTTAAGCTAGAGCTCAAAAGAATCCTATCTTGATGACCACATGGCAGGTTTTTTCTATTTCCCAAGAGTCGTTCCCGGCAATGCTGGATTGTTTGCAGAAGGGTTTGATTGTAACTTATTTATTTACCTTTTAACCAACCCAGAGAAGCTCGAAGTGCCAGGTTACTGGCTTTGGTTCCTTGTTGAGTACAGACCCCCATTTCTATTTAGCCAACCAGTTTGGGATATCGTTGCCAGCACCAATTAGTGTTGGAATGTTGTGTTTAGGGCTCCTTGAGGGATGTGGACCTGGCTGGCCGTTTAATTTTATGTAACAGTTTATAAGTGATGCTAAGGAAACCACCTGTTTTACTTGCAGCAGAAACAAGTCTTAGAAATTTACAGAAGGACTATCGCTTTTCAGGAGACCTCAGGGTTGTCCAAGAGTTAGATGTCATTTTAGTTCACATACTTAAAGTTAGCCAACTGGTCCTTTGGAATGCTCCCAGCAATGTCATGTATTTTGCCAAATGCCCTTGTTACAAAGGAAATGAGAATCTGATCTCTACTCTGACTCTCCAGAGTGTACAATTGAACCTGCTCATACAGACTCTTCTCTGGGCAATAACTTGCTCTCTTGTTCAATACTCACATGAGATCCGAGCGGTCAGTTTGTTCACTTTATACCTCAATTACTGCATCTCTTTTTACTCCTGTTGTCTTCTTATAGGACACTTTCCCTAGCGATCCATTGACTGTGGCATGCCCTTCAGATTTTTAAATCCTACTTGAACGCTATCTCCTCAGTCTCAGGAAATAACTGATTGGACCCAATCTTTTTGCCTGAATCATATCCACATGAAGAACCTATCATGCATTGGAAACTGAACATGCAGTGAACATTGCTAGTGGTCAGAGAGTGACGGTTTTGCCCTTATCATTTTGTATTACGTACTTTCAGAGAGTCTAATAATACCCGGGGACCAAAATGGGGCCACCTGACCAGTTTCTGCAGGTCCTTGGATCTTTGATGTCATCCTTGCTTCTGGATTCCCCTCCCTTTTCTCTGAATCCTAAAGGATAAATCTTTAGGAAATGATAGCTGTCAAGGCCTATCAGATTCTGAATTCAGATTCTTGTCTTTCATCTCTCTGTTTGGCTGAGGCGGTCTAGAGAAAATTTCTGCCTTGGTATCTTCGCTGATCGCTGATTACAGAGATTTTGCAGGACCAGAATGTCTCCTGCCTGTGCTTTACTTAGGATGGCTGGGGAATGCCCAGAGGGCATCTGGGAGAATGGACAGACTGGCCAGCCCACTTAGGGCCAGTCTCTGAACGATTCCTGAATTATTTCCTCAGCTAAAGCTGGTACAGGCTTCTGAATCCCCTTGAATTTCCCACAGGAGTCAGGTACACTTTAGGGCTCTTGGCTGTATCCTTGGCTAAGACTGTTACTAATCCCAGCAGAGCATACTTTTCAGCCTTTGATTGGACTTCTGCTAATGCTGCTCAAAGTGTAGGCCACAGACCCTGCCATCAGAGACAAGAACAGAAATTGAAAATAAATACTTTAAAATTCTAGCAGGTTGCTGGAATTCGTTAATTTATTCTCTATTTTATGTATGTGTATGTATGTAATATATATGTCATTATTTATGTTATCTGTACCTTATCTAGTTATATATACACACATACACATGTATACGTTATACATAATAAAAGTATGCATATATCTATATACATGTAGTACAGATGTATGCATATATAATTGTGTATATAACTTTATTTTTTCCATTTTCTTTCTTAGGTAGTTTATCTTTATTACAATTTATAAAGGGATAGGTCCACAAAATTTGGAAGTTAGAAAAAAAAAAGTTCTTCCATAATAGTTTGAGAAGCAACTCTTCACTAGACAGTGGCAAACAATTAATAAGCACCTAGCTGGCCTCTCCAAACTAAAGTTGTGACCCATTAGCAACTCATTACAACACTATGGTGGGCTTGGCCAGACTCTAAAAAACAAATAAAATAGAAAAGAAGGTAATAGAATCTGCTACTCATGTTATTTCTTGAAATGTCTGCCGTAGTTTTATGGGTAACATATATATGCACTGGGTTGTGATGTAAGATTCATTTCTTATCATGGGTCATGGTCCAAATAGTTTGAGAATTACCCAACGAAAACTGAGCTAATGTGCTCAGGGGTGTTAATGACTGACTGAGAGCCAAGTTTACATTTTTATGTTTGATTTTCTAAATTCAAAGAAATTATTTGCTGGCTGGATAAATGCAAGTACTTGAGCAGGCCGATTAGGCAACTGCTTTGAGCGAGTTCATGCAGTCCATCGGAAGAGGCCCCCCCACCATGTTGTCTAACAGTGTAGACTGTTCTGGAGATCATCGCCAGCATGCGCTCTGCTCCATGTAGGCACAGAGAAGGTTTTTATAAGCAATACATTTTTGGTTCTGCGTTTGTCAGCTTTCTCTACATGGATGTCTCATTTTCATCTCAAATTTACATGGACAAAATCGGAACTCAACTGCAATCCTAAATCTGTTCCTCTGGTTTCGGCCCTACCACCCACCAAGTTGCTCAGATGCCAATTCTAGGGGTGTTTTTGTTTATTTGTTTGTTTTGCTTTTTGGTGTTTTTTTTTTTTTATTCCTTTCATTATTACTCTCTTCATATCTTATCTGATGACAAGTCCTGTGGACTCTCTGTCCACAATATATTCTTACCCTGACTCTTTCCTTCATCTGTCCCAGGACCTCCCTGGTGCTCGGACACCTATAATAGCTTCCTTTTTTTCTTTTTAAGATTTTTAAATTTATTTGAGAGAGAGAGAGAGAGAGAGTGAACGAGTGGTGGGAGTGCAGAGGGAGAGAGAATCTTCAAGCAGGCTCCCGACTGAGTGCAGAGCCAGCTGTGGGGCTCAATCCCACTGCCCATGAGATCACAACCTGAGCCGAAGCCAGAAGTGGACACTCAACTGACTTGAGTCACCCAGGTGCTGCTATGATAACCTCCTAATTGGTCTCCCGTCCTCTCTCCTCTCCCTAATACCCATTCTCTACAAGGTGGCCAAAGTGAGCTTTAAATAAAGCCAAACAATTTTATCCTCCTCTTTAATGTACTTCATTTGTTTCATATGATACCAAGAATAATGCCTACACTCCTTGAAAGACTCATAAAGCTTTGCGAAAGTCCACCTTTGCCTTGCCCCCCAGATGAATCTCCTATCACTCTCTCCAGGCTCAGCACCCATCAGCTATAATACGCTTTCCTTAACTTTACTACACAGAATATATTTCTGCACCAGGACCTTGCACTTCTTGTTCCACTTGCCTGGGAATGTTCTTCAACCAGATCTTAGCCCCAGACTTGCCTATTTGGACTCTTTCCTACCTTATTTTTGTATCTTTTGTGTGTAATGACTTCCCAAAAGAAATCAAACATGGATTTTTACTTAATGTTCCAAATGCGATCTATCATTAAGAATCTTAGCTATCGGGGCCCCTGGGTGGCTCAGTTGGTTGAGCAACTGCCTTCGGCTCAGATCATGATCCTTGAGTTCCGGGATCGAGTCCCACATCGGGGTCCCAGCTCCACGGGGAGTCTGCTTCTTCCTCTGACCTTCTCTCCTCTCATGCTCTCTCTCACTTTCTGTCTCTCAAATAAATAAATAAAATCTTCAAAAAAAAAAAAAGAATCTTAGTTATCACCGCAATGTCAATTTTGGTGTGATGTGTTTGTAGTTAATTTTAAATTTCCATTACAGGTCAAAGAAATTTGTTAGCAAACCAAAGGGATAAGAAAAGTTCAAAATTTGGGGTCTAGTTACAAGGAAGTGTAACTTAGGTGAGCAGATAATTTACCATTAGAACATGCTTAAATGCAGGGCACCTAGGTGGCTCAATCAGTAGCATCTGCCTTTGGCTCAGGTCATGATCCCAGGGTCTTGGGATGCAGCCTGTTTTGGGCTCCTTTCTCAGTGGGGAGCTCTCTCTCTCTGCCTGCCTCTCCCCCAGCTCATGCTCTCTCTCAAATAAATAAGTAAAATCTTAAAAAAAAAAAAAAAAAAGGACATGCTTGACATGCTTATGGGAGAGTGCTGGCTAGATGTCTAGAGGCAGGAAAATGTAGCAGATAAGAGTGCAGATTGGGAGCTAAGGTTTCTGGGTTCCAATCCTGCTATAGCACTTGCTAGCTGGGGGAACTTGGGCAAACCATAACCCCCCTGTGCTTCCATATCTTCATCTGTAAAATGAGGAAAATTATTGTACCTAGCTCCTAGAGTTATTGTGAGGATGGAATCAATTACTGTAGAAAGTATTTAGAATGGAATCTGGTATGTAAGTTCAGCAATTATTATGGGAAATGGGTCTTTCCACAGAAGTCTGTGAAAATAAGCCAACATGTTTGATGTTTTTTTTAGTGTACGCGTGGGCAGAAAAGATTTGGCTCCTCCCATTCACTCACCAACACCCACACACTAAAAAGAGGTGAAGAGAAGAAGATTATATTGCTCTTTGAGAAGACAGAAAGTGCTATCAGAAGAGCAGACACACACATAGGTCAAGGAAGAGAGAAGTAAACAATTCTAAGTTCTCAAATACTGATGGGGATGAGGTCAAAAAGGCATAAGCTTGAAGGAGCTCCAAGTGGTCAAATTTGGGACAATCTGAGTAAATAAATAAATAAATAAACAAGCAAACAAACAAATAAATAAATAAAGGAAGGAAGGTAGGAGGGAGGGAAGGAAGGATAGAAGAAAGCAAGGAAGTTAATAATATACACATTGAATTTTTAAAGCATAAATTCTTATTGATGGGAGCATAAAAGGGGAAGAGGAAGAAGGGAGAGAGAGGAAGGGAGGAATAAAAAGAAGAGGGAGAGAAAGACAGAGAGATGGACAGTCCTCAGCGTAATAATTGATTCAAGTAATGATCATCAATGGGTGCAAAACCATTGAGTAAAATGTAACGAAAACAGTATTCATATGGATCAAAGTATCACATTACAAATTACTTCTTAGCCCCAAAGAAAAATCTGGCTGTCAACATTTTAACCAAATGTTTAAAATTACTATCATCCACAGTGGGACAACCTGACATCATGTGTCTCTTGATTTGAAGCCATTTAACAATACGTAATTCCTACCACCTACATAGTAGGATACTATACACTATTCACGTCAGAAACATTTGTCTTTAGTGTAACATGAGGAAACAATGAGAAAATTTCAGAATGTGGTCACATGTACAAAACAAATGGCCTGGACTCTTAAAAAAAAACAGTCAATGGTAAGTAGTGTGTTGTCTACTCTGGATTGAGGAACTAGGGAGACTAAACAACTAAATGTGGTGCATGGAACTTAATAAGATCACAAATCTCAAAAGAGAGAAGTAGCTATAAAAAACATTTTAGGAGCAATGATGAAGTCTGAAAGAGCATAAACCAGATGATATTTAGATAGGAAAGTGAGCTTATCTAAGAGAATGTCTGTATTTTGTAGAGATGCCTACTAAGGTACACAGAGTTGCAGCGTCATGATGTTTGTGAATTCAAAAGTTGAGGACAAAAGTGTGTGTATATAAACACATGTCTGTGTGTGTGTGTGTGATGAAGCCCATGGTACAGAAAGTTAAAAATCGGTGGCATGATGATGGCTATGTGGGTGTCAACTGCAGTATTATTTCAAATTTGCTATGTATTTGAAAGCAAATAAACTAAAACAAAAACATAATTAAAACAAACAAGAAATTGGCATCTTCTTACCTGTTGCATTCTGTGCTCCTGCCAGCCTGGCTCTTATTAAGCCATGTCTCTCTTTGAGACGAAGAATCCGAACTTTTGGAAACTGAGACATGTATTTATCCAAATTACCTTTTAGGTAGTCTATATGACAGCAAGAATAGACAAGGAAACATGTTAACTAGCAAGCTCTGGATAATACCAGCAGTGGCTTCTCAACATCAAATTCCAGAAACTATGTTTACCGTAGTCACGAAATTTTACTCCTTGGGCCGTGATTTTATTTTCTGATGTCATTTACTTGGGTGAATTTTTGTGTGTATTTAATACTCTGAGCTATCTGTTTCTTAAATTCCAAATCCTTCTTTTCAGTGTTGCCAAGTGACGTAGAGGAGGGCTCACCTTTTCTGAATTATTTGTCAGGACAGGGGCAAATTTGCCCTGAGATAAATGAAACTCAGGTCTCTGTACAAACTTCCGGGCTTACAAAGGCCCCTTCCAAGACCCAGACTTGAGGCTAACCATTGTATGCAAGTTGGAAAATTTGTGAAAGAAAGATATTACAACTGCAATTGGTTAAGGGCACTGTCACTTCCCTACTATGACACCATCTGAGCCATACCTCTTTTGTCTTTTGGGTGGTCAAAGAGGAGTTCATCTAAAGGAATGTTGTTGGGGTTTTATGGGATATATTTACATGACTTGCAGTCACTTCATTGTGTAATTAAGCTATTGACAAGTATCCCAGGTAGGAAAGGCTTCTAGAGGTACTTCTGCTGCTCACTTCCCTACTGATTTTGTGGGATTTTTTTTTTCTTAAAGAGGACCCTGAAAAACATATAAACTCCAGGTCTCTCCAAATGGTTCCTCAGGTACCTGGATCTGGCATTCATAAAAAGACTATTATTTGCTTGGTGAATGGATACTATTTCCGTTTATGCTTTCAAGGCCCATTCTCAAGGTTTTCAACCAGGTTTTTTTAGACATCTTAGTGCTAATGGACCTCAGGGTGATTATGGTAGGAACTCTGAGGCTGATGAAACTGGTTCAGTCATTGTGGTCATGAACAGAGCTAAGTTGTTCTATTAGGGCTATCCTCGCTTTGCTATTTTCTAAAATTTTCTAAAGTGTGTTGCATTTTGGGAATTTATAATGTGGTGGCTATGGGACATCAGGTGGAAATGGACCACGTATGTACTCAAATTATGTGAGGACCCCGAGAGGGAGATCCTTCACTTCTTCCAGACTGTGGTGGATTCTGCCTTTGCACTATGTTGAAGCCTCATCTCTTTGGTTCTTTTGGCAATTTGTCTTCTCAACGCTTAATACATAATGTGCTTTGCTCTTGAGGAAGAAACCGTCGGCCTTCCATTTCTTTGTTTTCCATAGAGTCTGTTATTACCAGAGGGAAAGTCATCTTATTAATTGTGGGGGTATCGGCTTATTAGATCTCTTAAAACCGTTGAAAATCTTCTGGTCTCTGGAACTTCAAAGTGCTCCAAGGAACTATAGTTAAAAAATCATTTCTACGTGGCAAAGAAGGCACAGCTGAAGGGAAGTCTGAGACAGTTAACTGAAGATAGAACTCGCTTTCCATATCCAGTAGATGCTTGGCTTTATGCCTCTAAGGCACCACATGAAACAATGATTTGATATTTTTGCCATCCACCCAAACTGCTATTGCCTCATATCAAACTTTGATTTTCCAGGAGCGGCTTTCCTACCTTTGGTGCTGAAGTCGTCCACCAGCAGAATCTCCTTGATGAGGTGTGGAGGAGAGCGATTAAGGACACTGTGAACAGACCTCAGGAGAGTGGACCACACTTCATCCACAAAGCACATGATGACACTGGTGGTCGGGAGGTGATTGTGAACTAGCTGCTCTGCGCACCTGAGTCAGGACACAAGCAGGGCTCATTTCAAAACCAAATGAGACGGTTTTAAAAGTCGCAGAGTGCAATTGTATATGGATTTACATATACTCACACGCTATGTTTACCTGTGTGTCTCTTTGTCTATATATCTATGTATCCATGCATCCATCCAACATCTGCTACACATGTCAGTGATGATTTTACCATGTATTTTTCTTGGGGAGGGTTATAAGTGACATAAACAAGCAGAGTAAGAAATGCCAGGAACAGTAGTTGCTACAAAAGGACTAGCAATGCGAGGCAATGGGAAGTTTCTGTGGCAGCATCTCACTGTAGTAGACAGGATATAAGCTTTATAGGTGGTTAGACACTATTTTGAATCTCACCCCCGATATTTCCCAGGTCTTTATTCATTGATACCATACTTAATAACTCTGTGTCTCTGTTTCTACATCTTTAAAATTAGGTAAAGGTTCTTATTCAACAGAGCTTTACAGTCTAGTAAGAATGCACATAAAATGTCTAGCACAGTTCCTGGCATAGGAATTCACCAAATGGTAGCTAGTGCAATCCTATTTAGACCATATACCATAAGAGAACACATTGACTTATTTAATGTTACCAAGTTGTTTCTGATTGCCCTTCCAACTGGCCTCCTACCAAGTGCCAAAGGAAATATTTTTTTCTCCCACCTTGCATGTGAGTGTATTTATGGATATATAGGGAGATATATAATTAAACTCTTCATCTTCTCTATCTATTTAGGGGTTACTTGCTGAGACTGTCTGTGCTACAGAGTAACCACAGTTGAAATAATCCTCCTGGCGTAGACAGGAGGATAAGGCTACAGTGAGAGCTGATATTCAGGTGGGTTGTAATTGGTCTTGGGTTTTTTTCCACACCCTACAATGCGTAACTGCCTTGCCACTGGCATTTTTCCATCCCCTGCCTGCTACTCATCATACGAGGCCGAGTGGAACCTCACAAAGAGTATTTGCCATCCTTCTAACACAGCTACTGTTAGTAATGTTATAATTAAATTACAGTGATCATAAGTAAATATTATAGGCACGCTGTATTATTTCAATTTAAACCAACAACATTTCCCTTTTTAATGGATGAATAATTGAAATCATGGCGAGGCAATTCATGATTATACTGTTAGTAAATGGCAGGGTTGGGACTCAAACTCTGGTCCAGTCTGGCTCCAGAAATAGCCGTTCAGGAAGCCTTAAGTTCTCAAGAATAAAAGAAGCTGGCAGCAGATGTAGCATTTTGTGGGAGCAGGCACTTCTGCCAGACAACATAGCTACACTTTTCTTAGTCCCTAAAAAAGAAATAGATAAGAGCAAAAACCCTGGTAAAACCATATTTCCATGCATTCGCCATTTATCAACAGTCCTTAATAAAGCATTATCATGTAGAGAACTATAACAACTGCTTGGGATCCATATTTTTACCCTTTTCTCTAAATAAAGCAAACTGAAGCTGGAGAAGTTAGATGACTTATCCAATATGATTCACCTAGAAAGGATATGTATGGAAATGTGAACAAATAGTTGCCATTCCACTGCACTATGCTGATTTTTCTGTACTAAGAGCATGGGTTTTGGAAGGATAAGTATATGGTCAAAATACCAGATCCCCTAATTACTGGCTTAGATAAATCGTGTAACTCCTTTGAACCTGAATTTGCCAGAGATTAAGAACCTCCAAGCAGTGATTAAGAACTCACTTATTGTAAGATTAAGTGCAAATAGTTTATAAAACTCACCTACTCTTTATCTGACCCACTGCAGATACTTAAGAAAAGGTAGGCAAATCCAGTTTGGTCTGTAATTTCAATGGTTTCCTAAAATGGATGGTTATCATACTAACCTACAAAGCCTTATGAAAACATACATAGCCAATCACTAGCCCCAGAAAATCTATTCAGCAGTTCTGAATAGGCCCTGAGCATCTGTGTCTTAAAAAACAAACAATATAAGTAAAAATCTACAAACAGATAAGCCTCAAGTTGTTGATAGGCCAGTTTGGGAACCTGAGCTCTAAGACAAAGTGGACTTAATTAATTTTTACCATTGGTGGATAATCTTTAAAAAGTAAATTGAGGTCTGTTAGGAGCCTGCCCCAAATCTTCAAGTGATGTAAAATCAAAATGATACATTTTCATCAGATACCCTGATCTAGTGATCAGGTACCCAGTGTTAACATCAACTAGTAGGCAGCTTAAACTGATCTGATTCTACACTAGAGATCCATGAATTGGCATTTCTAAGTAATCAAGATATCCCTGACTTCACTAAGGGCTGTATTAGTTTCCTGTGGCTGCTGTAACAAATTACAAAAAAAAATTTTTTTTTTTGCTTATCAGTTGCTTTCTCAATTTATCTCTTTCTCCTCACATTTTATTGTGAAAGAAAGGAAATACCAGACTACACCTTCGACATTTGGCTTGGAATTCTCTTCAGTTAACTATCCAAGTTACAGTATCTGCTTCCACACAGGCTAATGCTGATGAATCTTCTCATATAATAATAAATCAGTAGATTTTTGGTCTTTCAGAAGCAAGTTCCAAGAAGTGCCTTAATGTTAGCCAGTGTGAAACTGGAGATTGGAAGAGCTCTCAGAGATTTGAGATTTGGGGGGAGGCACCTCCATTAGCCAAATATCTGAGCTTCCATTCACCCCATCCCATCATGGTGCCTTAGTTTTACCATTAGAAATCCATACGGGTGGGGTCGTGAACGATTCCACTAGATGACAGTATCCCAAGAAATATAGGACCCGTGCCAGTTATTGCCAGACTATTTCAGATGCATTTAAAGAACCCATTGAAGATGACTCTGCAGAAGGTCTTGCACAGGTCACACTGGTGCCTGGAAAAAGAGGCAGCATCAAAGGATGGGGAAGAGGGGCAAAGAAGGAGGTGAGAGAGGCTGGAAATACAAAGTTATAGAGTGTGCCTTGCTTTGGATGACTGAGATGTCAGGCCACACTAACATTTATATGTACCTGATTTCCTGTACAACCCAGCAGGTTAAACTAGTTTCCAGGTGCTAGAAAAACTAGCAAGGTTGCTTTGTTTAAAGGCACAGTGCGTCAGACCAGAAAGGCTTTCCACATTAACATTTGCACCCTTTTTATGTACCGACAGTCATGTAGGTTACTACAGGTTATAAAAAGAATTTCAAATTATCCTCCACTGACCAACCAAAAGTAAATTTCCTTTCTTCCGATTTGCCTATTGGAAACCTTGCTTTCTGCTGTAGTGAGGGGAGGAGTTGCAGCTCAAGTAAAGTCTCGTTTAAATGCAAGCTATCTCTGGGTTTGTAATCTTTTTTGAGGTTAAGAAGTCGTATTTTTATTCTAGATGCTCACCCTTTCCGCAAGTCAGGTGTTTATAGTCCAAAGACTCCATGCTGTCTCTAAAAATTAACCCGATCTATTTCATTTGAGGGAAACCTGGACTTACATTATGGCGGCCAATCCAAGTACTAAACACAACGGGGGCTCTGACGTGAGGTCCACTGGCCGGCGCATTGTTAATACTACTTTGGTGGAACACGTTTCTGGACTTCCTCTAGACAAGAAAGATGAGAAAGGGACTGAGTTTTCATTCCTTTCTGACACTTATTGGCTGCGTGACGACAAGTAAGCCGTGTAACACCCTCACTTTCTTTACTTTTAGGGTGAGGATTACCATGCTCTCCTCACAGAGTGTCTGTGAAGACTTGACGTGATAATGGATATAAAAATACTGTGTCGGGTCCATAGTAAAAACCCACGTGAGGACTTGTGAGTATCCACAATGCAAACATACACATTTTGACTGGGTAGACTGACCTTTTCTCAGGGAAACCTTTAATTTGGATCTATCAAGGGCTCATCAGTTATCAAGAGACGCAGGGAGTGATGTGCTTTGCCTTTTTGCCTTGTGAGTGCTGAATGCTCAGCCACTAACCTGATTTGAATGTACTCTGTTTCATAAAGAAGGTTTCAAATCATAAGATTGGGGGAACGATAACATTCTCTCATTTTTATGAATTTTTCATTTTATTCTGAAACCGTCAAAATGTACTACGTGGGTCAATTCTCAGTCTTCTCAGGTTTGAACAGAAGGTCGAGGAGAGTATTTCTCAAGTCCGATTTGCAATTCAACTAGTGCCTGGAGGTAAGCCTTCAGGGGCCTTCACTCCCTAAACTCTGCTATCTTCTGGAGGATCAAAAGGGGAATCAGGCTTCCCGCTGAGGAGCTCCATCCAGAATTGTATTCTTTTCTACAAGACATTCGATATACTGGGGCTTCTTGACCTCTCCCTGATAACAAGGTATAGTTATATACAAAGTTTACTTTTGTATTTCGTTTTTTCTAGTGTAGACAACCCTGACATTCAGTCTGAATTGCCTGACTGCTAATTTAGAAGATTTCGGTCACACTCACCACCTCTACCCTAAAGGCCTCAGACAGCTGAGGCTGTAGTTCTGAAGTCATCTTATAACCATCAAAGCTACTGGACTCAGGATCAACATTCCTCACTTTAACAATCGCTATTTTGAGCAGGCAGCTGTTGGAGTGAAATCGACATGAAAGGGAAAAGAGCAGAGGTGATGTCATGTGGCAGAAATAATTCTGGGTGGCCGTGAAGGCACCTTGGGGCTAGCTATGACCTTGAGCAAGTCACTTCCCTTCTCAGACTTCTCTGTAATCTAAGAGACTCGATTACATCAACTTTGATGCTTCATCCAGTACTAACATTCTGCGATTGTTTATGCAATTTGAGCCTTGTTCACCCCTAAGAGCCTCCCTCTGGGTCAGGAGACCCTTGAGAAAAGTAAATTAAATGGTTTTATTTTCCACGTTTTCTTGCTGGTCCTTAGAAGAACTTTAACAAGGTTCTGAGGGGATCTGGATTCTGCTTACTTTCCATGGTCTCATTTCCATCCCTCTCCCCAACCTCATGTCAGATTTCCTTCAGTTTCTTAACGGATCATTTTTTTTTTTTTTTTACCCTTTTCTCCCCACTTCTCTGACTCCCTACCCCTTCAGATCTCTGTCCTCTCTCAAGCCAGGTTCGGGGTCTCCCTTCCTTACTCAGGGAGTACCCTGTGCTTCCACAAAACGTTCTACTGTCCTCGCTTTGGAGGCAGGGACCTTGCTCGGATGGTAGATCACATAGTGGGAGCTCAGGGCCATTTGCCGTGGTTGGTGGCAGTTTTAGACTTCCCTTTGCTTAGTGCCATATAGAAAATAATTTCCTATCGGGACGCCTGGGTGGCTCAGTTGGTTAAGCAGCTGCCTTCGGCTCGGGTCATGATCCCGGCGTCCTGGGATCAAGTCCCGCATCGGGCTCCTTGCTCGGCGGGGAGCCTGCTCCTCTCTCTCTCCCTCTGCCTGCCTCTCTGCCTGCTTGTGTTCTCTCTCTGTTAAATAAATAAATAAACCTTTAAAAAAAGTAATAATTTCCTATCAATTTTCTCTCTGAGGAGGTAGCTGATATGCAACACTAATTCCTTTCACACAACTCTCACTCGTGTGTAAGGAAAAGGAAGAGACATGTTTTAATTTCTGTCAAAGTTATAGGATCATAAGAAAGCAAAGGAAAAGGAAGGAGGAGCTCTAGCCTTATGGAAAGAGGACCAGGATTAGACGTTAGGAAATTCTCCCTTGAGTTGCAAGTCGGCTGTTGGCTTGCGGGGACAGCAGATACATGGTTTGTTCTTTTCAAGCCTCGCCTCATTTCCTCATCTGTAAATCAAAGGAGCAACAGTGCGTCTTTCGTAGTGCTGCTGTGAGGATTGGTTAGAATAAAAGTGCGCACGCACATACACATAAAATCTACACGGTACACGTGCACACACAAACACACTTGCCTAGAACATAAATAAGCACTTTCTCGATGAGGCCCAGCAAGCGAGAATCCCCTTATTCAAACAGCCTTGGCGAACACAGGAGGGGTGAAGCTGATGGTCACTCTGAGGGAGGAGAAAGCCAGCCCAGTGTGGTGGAATCATTATGGAGTGAGGAAGAATCAGAAGGCTGAAGTTTGGGTTCCAGTGATGTCACTTGTGACCTGTTGACCCTTGGCCAGAATATATTTTTCCCTGTGTTTTCTTTTTTTTTCCCCTCATCTCTTAAGGGGATGTAACACTTACCAGTCTGGCATGCTATTGTAAGGATCTAGTGGTGTGGTGTGCATGAAGGATGAATGGTCCCAGCTCCCTGGTACGGGGAACCCCGCTCCTGACAGGCGGTGCGCAGATAGGGCATGGAAGGAAATGGACTGCCACCAGTGAATTATTGGCTGCCGTCTGAAACCTCAAGGCCCAGTTTCTCCATAGGCAGGGCTGGGGTGGTAACTGTCCCTGCCTGGAGGACCGGTTTTAAGGGTCAAATGAGAGGAGGCAAGTCGGGAAGGCCCTTGTAAATACTGTTTCTCTGTATTGTTCCTTTTCACACTTGTCCGTATAACAACATTTTAGAAGCGGAGCCAATTTAGGAGATAATTTAGTTTGGAATAATGCAGACTTTTTTTAAACATAGAGGGGACTCTAAAAAGCTCTTTCCATTTTGAAAGCAAACAACAAAAGAGAGCTTCTAAACACTGTTATTTTTCCCCAGTTTTCCGACCCTTGAGCAAACAGTGTTTCATTCTTGAGAGGCTCTGCAGGGAATGGGTCACCCAGAAAGAGCCAATAGGTAGTTATTTTCTGAGACAAAGAGTACCCAGGGCAACACCACAGCCAGGGTTTGATAAAATTAGGCTGGTGGTTAAATTAGGCACAAGGATTAGATGAGCAAAAGAGAAGTGTAAGAGGTTCGAATTCTTACATTTATTGACTCCTCTCTCCCAGAGACATTTCTAGGTCTTTGGCGGTATTTAGGAGAAAAAGTCACCTATCTGCTTTAACATTTCTCAGTTTTACATAATCAGGCACTATTTCACTATTTTCTTCTCTTTGAGTTAGTAGCGCAAATGTGTTTTATGTCCTCTGATCAACTTTCTCCTTATTACTCTCGAGTGTTGGAGAGAGTGTGATAAATGAATGTATTGAAAGACCCTGTGCCATCTTTCGGCTACTTTTAACCTTTGTTGTGCTGTGGTCTAGCCTGTACCATTTAAACAAACGTTGCTTTTTATTTCCTGCTCTCCGATATGACTTTTCAGTGAAATAGCACGCTGTGCTCTAGCACACACACACACAAATGGGCACTAATGTACATGTACGCACACATACACACAATTCAGAAGCAACAGAAATAACCCTTTTAAATCATCTTGTCAGATGTTTCTTTCCTGCTCCTGTTTAGTTTCCCAGGGAGCTTCTGCAGTCAGTTTTAGATAATATTCCCTTTTCCCTGTTAGTCACAAAAGCCGTCTCATTTCATCAATTAAAATATCCATCCTGTGTAAAAATAAAGAATATGAACTTCATTTAACTTTCAAGTTTCTATTTTCTCCCAGCCAGATAAACTTTCAGGAATCTGAACTTCAGAAACGTACGTGGTCAGTTTATGTTTTCTCTCCTGACCGCTCCTCCTCCCCTAGTGATTTATTAGTTGCGGTTTTTGACCTCGGTAGGATTGAGAGGGAAGGAAGGGGTGGAAATTAAGGTTCTAGAAAGGTTTTTCTTTCCTCTCGGTAATTTAGACTGGTTTGTGGCAAATGCGTGGCGCTATGCTTTGCTTTTCATATGTGCCAAAAGAAAAGTCTCTGTAGCTGTGTAGGAAGGAATCAAATTATTGGTTGACAGTCCCGCTCCGGGCTAAGAGAGTAAAGATCGGTTTTAATTGCTTTATAGAGGGGCTTGCCAGAGTTCTGTAGGAAAAGCAAAACATTAAATTAAGCAACTGACTAGCCTCATGAAGACGTAGCAGTGGTAGATCAGCATGCTATCATTCTTATTGTATTTTAAAAACTAAATGCTGGCAGCAAAAAAATTTTTGAGTCATTTTTCTCTAAAACAGATTCCGGAAGTGCACTCTTAAAATAAGTTCATTTTTGGAGTGTCATCTTAACTAGATTGCGGCAGGCCAGAAGACAGACTTCTTGTCACACAATGGCCCTGCCTTTTCCATAGATAGGACCGTGTTTTAGCAAAATCTGCAGGTATTGATTATTGCTGACTGAGTCAAACTTCAATAATTGAGAGCAAGAATGGTCAGGATTAGCTCTTTATATAAAAAAATAAATATGGAACTTTACAATGACTATCAAAAATTTTTATTTGAAGCATATTTTATAGGCAAAAATTCTAGGCAAAAATGAAATTGTATTTTACTCATGGACGTCAAACATTGTTATAAATAAAATAAGGAGATTTTTCCTCTCTTGAAAGTCAAAACATTAAGAAAAAAAACTAAACAATGAAATTATGAACTTAAGAACAAGTATGAATCAATGAATAGTGTTAGAACAGGATGTATTCACCTTAAACCAGATACTAACATACTCTATATATTCAAAAGGAAAAATCAAGAAGCAATTATTAATTTATAAAAAGACTTATTGCATCCCATATTTGCATAACTACTCTCATTTATTGTTTTAAAATAGTATCAATTTTCTTTCTTTTTTTTAAGTTTTTATTTATTTATTTGACATAGAGAGAGAGATGCCGAGGCAGGCAGAGAGAGAGGGGGAAGCAGACTCCCTGCTGAGCAGAGAGCCCAGTGCGAGGCTCGATCCCAGGACCCTGAGATCATGACCTGAGCCGAAGGCAGAGGCTTTAAACCACTGAGCCACCCAGGTGTCCCAAATAGTATCAATTTTCAAAAAAGCATTTCTGAGGAACATTACCTTTTAAAACCATATGGTTCAGGGCCAAGGGGGGCTAAAAATGAAGGAAAAGACAGAGTTTCCTGGAGAAGCTTAAGCTTTCACTGAGGAGGGAAAACAGATTCCCAAGGCTCTAGTGAAGGAAGAGCACAGGATAGGGAATATTTCAGAGACTGTGGACACATTAAAGGTCATTGGAATTTAAAGGTCACAGTCAAATCACGGTCTAAGAGGAGATAGGCTGCAGTTGGATTTTGAGTACTGTCAGACCAGTATGTGTGCGAGAAAAGGGTGAGGATTCTGCAAGGATGGTGGGGCCAGGAGGAAGGCACCAGTTAAGAGGAACATCAGTGGATGGTACTGACCATGATATGCAGGAAAATGTAATGAGATACTTTCCTAATGGGAAGAGCCCACAGTAGAGAGAAGGTCATATGCAGAAAGCTCCAGCTCTACTGCAAGGGACAGAGACTAGGGTGGCACTGAAAAGGAGATGGAGAATTATGCTGATGACCGACAGGAGTCCACCTCTGGAAGAGGCCATGACTGCATCTCAATAGCTTAGAAATGGTTCTCTGGGACTCAGGAGAAAAGAAGGGAAGAGGAGCTTTGGAAAAGAGAGTTTGATTTTGGAACGAGAGCAAGTGAAATTGTCCTGGACATCCCGCTCATCTCCTTTCCTTCTCAGGGCCAAGCTCATCCTGGCATATCAGTTAAATCATCCTTAAGAAGATATTAACTGGTACTAGTTAATATCTTTTCTCAGGGGAATTGAATTTAAAGGAACGTACTGGCAAATCTATGGTTTTCATCCTTTATTTGGCTCAGTGTGTATTCAATAGGCAGTTATGATATGCCAGTTACTGTGTTAATTGTTCCATAGCGATGTGTTTTTGGGAAATGTAAGGAGCAGTGAGGGAGATATTCCCCAGAACTCTTAAAATTTAAGGGCTTCAGTGGGCTGCTACTGTGGCTAATTTTAAGGCAAACCCTCTTGTCCTCCTGTGTCCTTATAGATCTCTCTGTCTCTCCCTCGCACATGTTTTCTTATTATATTCTATGACAGTTTTCCCCTTAGGCTGACTTTTACAATTTATTCTCGTCGAAAATCTTAGTGTGTGCGTTCTTGTAAGCCATTTCAGATACTTTGTGAGCAAGGCTGAACATAAATAAAATCAAAATAAGAAGACTTCAAATCGTGCCAACCTGATGAATCAAATGTTTTTCATTTGTATTTTTTCCCAACCTTTATCCACATGGATACATAATTGGTGCATATTTATAGTCAGGGCGTTCGGGTAAAAGAGAGGAAAAATAATTAAAAAAATAATTGACCCTCTTTCAAGGAAGAGTGGCACATGCGGGCTGTAAATACTTCAGCGGACCCTCTGCCTGGGATCCCTGGCGGCTACAGAGTCACCTCCCTCCTGTTGGCGTGGAGCATCAGGGAGGCGGCTTGCTGAGAGCGCCTATGTTTAGCCAAGGTGGGTTGTGTGATAAGAGGGAGGGGGCCCGGCCACATGCTGTCTGACTCATCCTCAAACACACGTGTCAGAGTCTCCTCAGTTGGGACAGCCTCCTTCAGAAGACTGAGTCTGATTGTGACTTTTCTGCCACCTTCATCTTCCACACATCAATTTTCAGAACCTAATAGGTGCTGGGCACCACGGAGCTTTCAATAACTCACGTGGCTGATATCATGATTCCTTGCTGCTGGCTCTCACACGATTGCCCTTTCTCTGGTTTGGAACCGCAGCCTGAGCTTCTGTGCAGTGCCTGCCTCTTCCCCAGGCTCCAGAGCCTGCCAGACCACTGAAGGGATGTCAAAATGAAGCTACTTGACCTACTGCTCCGTCCTCTGACCTCTCGTGTTTCACGCTGGCGAATTCATGTATGCACACATAGATATATGTGTGATATGTGATATATAGGATTTCAGATCAGAGCTGGTCCCACCTAATTCTTAGGATCCTTTTGGGGGCTAATCGGCCAGAGATAAAGAGCACAGCACAGTTCTGAGCACGGGTCGTAATAATTTCTTTACATTTACCACTCTATGACCCCAGACAATATAACTTCCCAGGGCCTCAGTTTTATCATCTTTATTTTGGCCATATTTGTGTTCTCCTCCAGGTTCTGAGTTTTACCAGGGTAAGGGACATGAGTGGCACAGTGCTTGGCCTAGCAGGCATTGGTGCTTGACTGGTAGCCCCCTGCCGCTGGGCCCGAGAGCTGAAGATGGCTTCCTTTAGCTGACATCACCACGAGGAGGCTCCTCGCACTAATACGACAGGCCCTTCTATACCTGCCTTCCTCCTACTAATGCTGGCCACCTACATCATAAACAAGAGTTTTCCACTGGGGCCAAACAAGCCCCCTGGCTTACCGACCACAGGTGCTAATACCGAATCTTGACATTCCCTAATTCCAACTTCTAAGCAAGCATCGTTTGGCCTAAGCCAAGCATCGACTATCAAGGCCTACATGGAACTGTATTGTCAATTAGTGGATAGTGAACATATGACTACAAAATACCCTCACTTACGAGGGGGGCAAAAACAACAAGGACTGAACTGCCTTTGAATCAGATGAGATATTTGCGGTTTGGTGATGTAGTTCCAGGACTTCGGTTCATCGAAGAACTGGTTCATGAAGGCTCACTGGGCAGCTTTGGGGCCGTGCTACCTTGGGAAAGTGATAAGATTTCTGAGGGCCCTCATTTATGAATTTGAACCCATCATATCTGCTGGCTCCTTTCTGGGGCTCTTGCGAGGCTCATGTGATATGTATGCAGGCTCTTTGTAAATGGTGATATTCAAAACATATAAGTGGTTGCCTATATGCTCTTGTACATCCTTCAGGTGTTGCAAGCTGTTAACTGATTGACTTTTCCCAACATTATTTTTCCCTCTATAGCTGAACTCCTGAAATATCTACCATCCCACCTACAAAGGATATTAAATTTTAGGGAGTAAAGTCATTTCTTCAGTTGTTTTTATGAGGATCATTAGTCATGATTAGGCAGAATTCTACTGGTTAAGATATAATTCCAGGGAGGCCTAGAAGGCACCTTCTTTGTGCTCATTTCCCAAATATATCCCTGACGAACTTGCTAATAATGTAAAGTTCTGAAATTGGGAATTCATGTCATTGTCACTATTTTAATGGAATTACATTTTAAGGTCTACCATTCATATACACCTTATTAGGAATTAAGTTCACCAATAGTTTTAATAGGCTTTCAGTAGAGGAAAGGAATGGAACATGAGTTAATAGGGCGAGAGTCAAAGTCTCAGGGGAGTTAAGTGTAGAGAGAGTATACACTGGGTATGCTATACACTAATTTTTCTGTGTGAGTGGTGGACTATCTGGACTCTATCCCACGATGAATGTTGCTTTAATTCTCTAGGTCACCAAAACTCACACAAAATTACCAAGAAATAAACCTTCTCTACGAGGGCCAAAATACTTCAGGTGGAGGAAAGATAAGAGAAATGGATCTTACCCAGCAGGTCTTGTGTCTTCAATGGCTCTGTCCACTGGGATCAAATCGCTGAGGTAGACATTGAAGTTTCCTTCTTTCCATCTTCTTTCTGCCTCCTTCTCCTTTCCACGGGGAACGACCACGGGCCGTCCAAATTGGCCTGGAGCTTTGGGGTCCCTTGGGGACAGTGTCACATCAATTCTTAACACATGGTGCATTCCATGTTCTTCAGGTAACAAGGCTTTTATGTGATTTTGGTTGAGTTCTGGAGGTTGGACCTTGGCGGTCATGTTGATTCTTGCTGGCTCTGGCCCCTCGGCTAAGGCTTGATGGGATCGAGATACCATTGCTCTCTGTGGAGCAAGTGGGGGGAAAGACATCTCACTTCTATTCCTGGAAATGTGTTTCCCTTGGCTTTCACCCAATACAATAGAGAGGACAGTTTTGTTTTTAGGATTAGGAGCCTGGTTGGTGTCTGTCTTTAGCTCCTCCTCCTTGGTTATAATCACAATGTGGCTCTCAGAGAAACTGAGTTTCTTCCCACCAGCCACTTTGGCTCCATCATTCTTTGGCAAGCCTCCTAACAGGGCATCGTTAATAGATTGCTTCTTTGAGCGATTTGAATTGGCAATAAACTTGGAAAAGGGAAGGCTCTTATTGGCCCTGTGTTTATTTGAATCTAGTTCTCTGCTCTGAGTCTCGGTTTTTTTTAAGGCTATGGCTTCCTTAGATTTTGGTAACAGTGGGCTGGCAGGGTGTGGCCTTTCATTTGCTACTGCCTGTGATCGCTGCTTTGATCTGTCAGTATTAGGACTGATGGTCACATTTGGATTTCTTTCGGCTGCTTGTTTTGATGTGTCATTGCCGAGACCGTGACTCTTCGGGGCTTCCTGGTTTACACCAACAGATCCTGCGTGTACAGAGATTTCAGCCAATTGAGTTTCTCTTGCAGCTATGAGTGGGGTTTTCTGAGCCCTGGGAGTTCTCATTTGCTTTGCCATGGGGCGAGAGGAGGCTTCAGGTCTGAGGTCCTGCCTGTCTGTGTTCTGCTTGTTAAAAGTCACTGGAAGGGTCTGTAGATACTCAGGATGCCACAAAGGGGCAACCTTGCCCCTTCCCGGGGCGTTCTGCATTTTTCTTTCCTTCTGGGTTTGGTCCAAGTCATCCTCAACCTTGAGCATACTCTTCTCAGTTTTTCTAAAGTTCTCTTTCTCCTGTATGCCCTTCCCATGTGCCCTCAGTGGGGGCTTCATCTCTTTTACGTTGCTGTGAAGGATCTTCATTTGGTCTGGCTGAACTTGGAATCCTATCCGCTCCCTCCTGATGATGTCTTCCTTGAGGACCCGAGTATTGATTTCACTAAATGACAGGCGGAGAGCTGCCATGTCAAAGAGCAGCCAGATGACAGAAGCTACAAATATAAATGCCAGGACTCGCCCACTTCCTCGGAAAAACTTTCGAATCTTGTTCATGGTGCAGAGGCTTTGGTCGCAGCCTACCCTCCTTTGGAGCCTGCTTACCTTGAGCTGAGAGAGAGCTGAAGTAGCAGCAGCAGCAGCAGCGGCGGCGGCAGCAGAGTTGCCAGAAAGCGCCCCCTCCCCTGAACACAGCAGGAAACAGCAGTCCGAGGGGGAAAGCTCAGCTCCTGCTGCTTGTCAGTCTCTGCCTGCGTGGCATTTCCCAGCGGAGCATCTGTGCCTGCTCAGCTGGCCCCTGGCTAGACCGTGCTAAACACTGCCCTCAGGTCACTCTGGGAGCAGTCGGTTCCGGCCGCCAGACAGTCCGACATATCACTTGTCTCCCCGAGCCCACGAGCCCACGTCCACCGTCCACCGTCCTGTAAGCCCCAAAAAGGTGGGGGCCGGCTGGGGCTGCCACTTCTCTCCTCCCAGCTCTGCTCCGTCTGCACGCTGTAACTCAACACCACTTCTCATAAGGAAAGCATTTCAAGCCATTACCCAGAAAACTTCATTCAGCTCTCACCTTCCGTGTTATGTGAGAGTGTGTATGTTTTCTGGGCAATTAAAGGGAAAGAAAACTTGGAGGGCATGTGTTCCTGGTTTGTAACCCCACCTACCCCATGCCTGCTCATTAACCCTGTTGTGCCCAGGTCTCGGAATGATCTGGCCCAGCAAATAATCGCTGACCTTCCTGTTTCGGCTTTGGGAGGCAACGGCTTAAAGAAGGGGTCTAGCATGATCTCAATACCGGTGGTGGATGTTTAATTATTCGACGGTTTTCCTTGAGTGAGAAACAAAATGTTTCTTTAGAAGTCAGTGGTGTTGTAAAATGACTCCATCTGTTTTCACTATTAGATTGACTAGACATTAACTTAATTTGTCATATTGCTGTAAAAGCTTCTAAACGCTTACTCTCGGTTTCTGTACTTATCTTGTCATAGAGCAGTAACAAACACCTTGCAGAGTATCCTCTGGGTTGGACAGAATTGGGGTGGCCCTGGGGGGCTGGCAGAGCAGTGGTCCCCATGCAGGTTTCGTGTTAGACTCGCTCTAAAGAAGTCTCCCCGCCCCCAATTTTGATTGAGTTAAGGGGGAGTGGAAGGGACCGACAGCAGCTGGTCTGATATTGTGCTTTTAAGAAGCTTCCTGAGTCTTTATAATGTACACCCAAACCTGGGAAACACTGGTTTAGAATAAAATACCTCTTATTTTTTTTTTAAAGATTTTATTTATTTATTTGACAGAGAGAGAGAGCACACAAGCAAGAGTGGCAGAGGGAGAGGGAGAATCAGACTCCCCACTGAACAGGGAGCCCAATGTGGGGCTCGAACCCAGGACCCCGGGATCCAGACCTGAGCTGAAGGCAGCCGCTTCCTGACTGATTCACCAGGCACCCCATGTTTTTTACTTGTTTTTGAATGCTGCTCATAATTTTTGTGAAATTCCCTCCCAGACAGAGTAAAATTGAATCAAAATCTTCATTTTAACATCACCTGTTGTAAACATTGCCCATGAAGTTTGAGAAGCACTTGCCAGGAGCACTGTTCTCCTGGGAACTTTGAGGGATCTGTAGATGGCAATGCCACTTATTACTCTAGTGTTGGGGGATCATAGTGACTCTGCTTTCAGGTAAATTCCGGCTTTAAAGACTTAGGAAGGGAAGAAGGACAAAGTCTGAATTCTCTATTCTTCTGCATTACCTTCTGTAGCATTTGGCCTTTAAATTTGCACCTTGCCCCAAAGGAGAAAAGCCCGATAAATGCAGCTATGGTGACGTGTTTCTTGAATCCCCAATTCTCCTTTTTATTCAGTGCCTGCTCACTCCAGTTTGGACTGTCCACATGGATGATGGCATTGGTAGCTTAGTCATTTCCTGCCTGCTGTGCTTCAACCACCTTTCCAATATTTGTGTTGTTTTATGACTCAGATCTTGTGTTAGGTGTTGAGGGATATGGAGTAAAAGGACATACCTCTTGTCTTGGAGATCTCACACTCTAGTAGTGGATACAGACAGGTAGGTGGATTTACAGGACATGATAAGTAATACAAGAGAATAATCTACTGGATTCTATAGGGACCTAGCTTAGTTGTAGGCTGCATGAATAATTTTTGAAGAAACTATCCTTAGACTTGAGGGGTGAATGAGAACATAATTATTTCTGCTCATATTGTGGTCTGAGAAAAGAAATATTAGTTGGATGGTGAAAGGCAGCTAAATTAGCAAAATCATAGTAGTGCAGACAGAGTATAGTACATGAGGGAAAAGCACAAATGTCTGAGAACAAGCGTGACTGGAAACACAAGGCTTTGCCATTAATGGGCATGAGTGTGTGTGGGGGGTGGGGTGGGGGAAGGATGTGCCCAATATGTCCCAAACATTTTCCTAATCTCTTTCCATTAAGTATCTCACTCAATTTCCAAAAATTCGATAAGGAAGATGCAGTGAGAACTATCACTTTGTTATCAAAGCAACAAAGCTTAAAGAGTTGAAACAACTTGTAGTAGAAAAGAAGGATTTGGATCTGGAATAAATGACTGTGTGATGTAATAGTCCATGTACTCGGGGCACCTGGGTGGCTCAGTGGGTTAAAGCCTCTGCCTTTGGCTCAGGTCATGGTCTCAGGGTCCTGGGATCAGCCCTGCATGGGGCTCTCTGCTCAGCGGGGAGCCTGCCTTTCCCTTCTCTCTCTGCCTGCCTCTCTGCCTATTTGTGATCTCTCTCTCTCTCTCTCTCTCTCTCTCTCTCTGTGTCAAATAAATAAATAAAATCTTAAAAAAAAAATAGTCCATGTACTTAAATGCCACCTAGTATTGTCTTAGGTATCCACCTAGTATTGCTCTCTAGCTGTCTAATCTTGTAGGTTAGTTAATTTTGTGTGTTTATTCTGCAATTAAAAAAAGAAAATAAATTCTGCCTTGCAGGTGATTGTAAAGATTAGAGAAAACAATTTAAAGTTCTTGTTATATTGAACGATATAGTCACTGCCCCTAATACAGTTGCTGATATTTTGTGTGATAGGAGTGTGGGGTGCATGTGGGAGACAGCATACCAGCTCTTCTTAAAACTCAAATAGAAGACCGATGACTAACATGCTTTTGGCAACAGGGCTAGAAGGATATTTGAGTGTTTTATTTTTGGTCTGCTATTCCTAATTCCTTTATTTTGGATTCAATCAATGAACAGTTGTTCTCTGAGAACACACTATAATGCCCAAAACATTGAAGTAGGTAAATTGGTTTCTGCCCCCTAATAACTTTAAAACTCCATCAAATAGAACACCTTCAACATCAAAGGTAGCACAACTGTTTAGGATCCAAGTTCCAAAATAAAGTGAGAAATTGTTTTTCATACGATGGATATGTGGTTTACATTACAGTATTGCTTTAAATATGAAAATAGAATGCTTTGGAATATTTTACTATCAGAGATTTAAGTCTTGTCCAACCACATCCCCACCCCAAATGGCAGCTGGAATTACTCAAACTCCTGTTAGAAAAGTCAACGCTTATTACATCCTTACTAATCTTGACAGCTTTAAAACACTGCTTGAAAAATATCTTAAGTCTTCTATATTTATTTGATCTTAACAACAATGATTTCTTTCTCTCTCTCTCTCTCCGATCTGTCCAGACTAATCAAAACATAAAGCACTTGCAATAGGACGGAAAATTGTTAAGAAAATTAAAGGAGAGTCTTAGTTTATCTACCTTAGGTAAAATTACTTATTAACTCTGGCTTAGTATTGAATTCTAGCTGATATAGAGTACATAATAAGACATGAAGAGTACATAATAGAGAAAAGAAATGTTGACTTAGTCCCTTGCAACAGAAGGAGTGGATTGGCAGAGTTGGTCTAAAGTACTGACTTGACCATTAATAGACATGACCATGGATATGATCACACATGGAAGAGCTCCTCCAAAGGTCTCTTCCAGCCACTTTCCCATTTTTTCCCCTGGTGAGTCTATAAGAATCTGTAGGAATGACAGAAGTTGGTCATAAGCTACATTACAGTCCTAACGTGATGGATCTTCAGGAACCCAGCGGTAATTTCTGGTGGCCCCCAGCAGTTATACATATCTCTCTTTTTCCTCTCTTGTTTGGACACATGATGTTCATACCAATGGCAGAGTGTGAATAAAAGGAAAACAAAGAAATTAAGAAATTCTACACTTAATAGGAGTCAATGCACACATTATCCAACAGATGACCTTTCTTATAGGTAAATGGTGCTGTTTTTTATTTTAGTTGTATTAATTTCCATGTGACCAGCATAAAACTAAATATAGGGGTGCATTGACTATTTAAGATACTTCTGGCTGTCATCTTAAATCAGCTTTAGCTACTCAAATTTCTTAATCTATACATACTTAGTTGGAGTGGGTATCAGTCTAAAAATCTTGACTTATAAAGTAATCCTTGGGAGGCTTTTAGAGGTGGTTTTCTAATTTCCATTCTGACTTCAACTTGTAATAAAAAAATAAAAATAGTTCAAGCTTTTTCTTCTGTAAAATGGGTATATCAGTGAGGGGGGCTGTCCTTTACTTGGTTGCTGTTAAAATATCATATTAATAGCAACTGTTTATTGAAAATTTACTGAGTGCCTGCCACTAGGTTCTCCCAGACTAGATCATAGACTATTTAACAGGAAAGCTCTGTTTTTAGATTAGGATCCAAATCTTTATACTACTTACATGGCAAATATCTCTGAATCATCCTCATTGTTAATTGAAGATTAATAAACATGTTTTTATTTCTAGCCTCAAACTTCCCTAGTGGAAAAACAGAATCTTAGAAGTACTGGTTCTAGTTCTCCGAATTTGCAATAATGTTACCTTCTCAGTGTATTTGACTGTTTCTTGACTATATATGTATATTCTAATTAATTAATATCTGTTTTCTTTAATGATTTTTACTCAACTGCTTAGCCTTAATTACAGAGGTTATAAAAAGAAAATATGCATCTAAACATATATTTTATGTAGAATAATGATAATCTATAGATATATCACTGAATTTGACTTTAGATTTAAATCTAGAGATTCTAGTTAAGGACAATATGGAATGAAGTTATTATTCATTTGAGAAATTCAAATGGGAAAGCCGAATAAATATTATGCATCATTTTGTTTTCTTATTTTAATATGATCATTTTTTTCCTTCAAAATTCTTTTTTGTTTTTTTGAGAAAAAAATTGTATTTAGCAGGATAACACCATCTTGTGAACAAAATCCACAAAAAAAGAGAGAAGATTGAAAATTATAATTTTAAGGCTGTAGTTACTACAAAATCCATGGGTAAACTAAAAATACAAATCAGAATTTTATTCCATTTTAACCAGTTCTTCCAAAGAAGATGATTGACTATAAATTCTGGCAGTCATCTAAACATTGGTGTATGTCTTCTTCTTTAAAATTTTTGGAAACTGGTTAAGAAATGGAGCACTATATCAAAAACAAATGACATACTGTATAGTGACTAACATAATGTAATAATAATAAAAAAAATGTCCTCAGTGGCTTAGGTCCATAGAAGGAGAGCTGCTGTAATATTCTGTTAGACATTTGTTCATGAAAAGGGTTGCCTGGGGCACCTGGGTGGTTCAGTCAGTCAAGTGTTTGCTTTCCTCTTAGGTCATGATCCCAGGACCCTGAGATGGAGCCCAGCATTGGGCTACCCACTAAGCGGGGAAACCTGCTTCTCCCTCTCCCTCTACTGCTCCCCCTGCTTGTGCTCTCTCTCTCTGTCAAATAAAATAAATAAAATAATAAAAAAAAGAAAAAAAACAATTTGGGAATTCCTCAAAAAAATTAATAGAATTACCTTATGATCCAGTAATTCCACTATTGGGTGTTTACCCAAATAAAACAAAAATACTAATTTGAAAAGATATAGGCACCCTTATGTTGATTACAGCATTATTTGCAATAGCCAAAATATAGAAGCAACCCAAGTGTCCATTGATAGATAAATGGATAAAGATAATGTCACATGCGCGCACACACACACACACACACACGAATATTACTTAGCCATAAAAAGGGAAATCTTGCCATTTGCAACAACACGATGGATCTAGAGATCCATCTAATACTAAGTGCAATAAGTCAGAGAAAGACAAATACCTTATGATCTCACTCATATGTGGAATTTAAGAAACAAAATGGATGAACAAAGGAAAAAAAAGTAAAAAAAAACTTATTTTTTTCTTTCAAGATTTTATTTAAATTCAGGTTAGTTCACATATAGTATTGTTTTAGTTTCAGGGGTAGAATTTAGTGACTCATCAGTTTTCTATAACAACCAGTGCTCGTTACATTAAGTGCCTTCCTTAATGGACATCATCAAATTACCTTATCCCCCACCCCTCACCTTCCCTCCAGCAACTCTCAGTTTGTTCCCTGTAGTTAACAGTCTCTTTTGGTTTGCCTCCCTCTCTGTCTTTATCTTATTTTATTTTCAACAGATTCTTAAATACAGAGAACAAACTGGTGGTTGCCAGAGGGGTGGTGGGTGGGGGGATTGGGTTAAAGTTAAAGGGATTAAGAGTGAACCCTGAGAGACTGTGGACTCTGAGCAACAAACTGAGGGTTTTGGAGGGGTGGGGGAGGGGGGTTGGGTGAGCCTGGTGGTGGGTGTTGAGAAGGGCACATATTGCAGGGAGCACTGGATGTGGTGCATGAACAATTAATCTTGTGACACTGAAAAAATAAAACAAATGTATTTGGGGAAAAAAAAGAATACTGTTATCTTGATGAGCACTGAAAAATGTTTCGAATTGTTAAATGATTACATTGTATACTTGAAACTAATATAACACTGTATGTTAATTATATTTGAATAATGTATGTGTGTGTATATACACATATCTATATAAAACTCTGTGTGTATGTGTGTGTGTGTGTGTGTGTAAGAAATATTTATTGAGTATCCACCATATACTAGGCTCTGGGAAAACAAAGAAACTGAAATTCATAGTTTAGTGTAATTATTCTCAATTTTCTTGTACATCAAAAAAGCTCATGGGGAGGGATTCTTAAAATATAGATTTCCATATTCTACCCTCAGAGATTTTGAGGTCAGATATAGGGCTTAGGAATCTAGATGTTTTTAATTAGATTATTGGCTGATTCTCATACAGGTGAACCAAGAACCATACTTTGAAGCTCAGTGGTTCAATGGCAGAGGCAAATATATTAATATTAAAGGGAAAAAGTGAAACAAGCAACTGATTTACTGAGGGTGTTTGAGAAAGCCTCTGGTGGTGATGACTAATGAAGGATAGTCAAAAAAAAAAAAAAAGGCAGGCAGGGACAAGGGGCCCCACCATAAGAGGAAACCACCCTTAAGAGGCTTTTGCACCACTCTGGAAGGAACCCTCCACCCTTTCCCAAGAGACAGTTAGGTGACAAAAACCTGACTGGGTGACAGGTGCATGGAGAGTTAATCAGATTAAAAAAGCCTACCAACAAGCCCCCAAAATGCCCTAGATTTAGAAACTCTGGGGGCAACCCTCTCCCAGTCCCCTCCCTCTTCGGGAGCTTTGTACTATCACTCAAAAAACTTTACTTTGCTTCCCACCACCCTTCATCTGGTCTACCTCTTCATTCTTTTGAAGTGGCATGACCAAGAACCATGGGTACTGAAGGAAAATAAATCCCAAAACAATTGTATGTGAATTCACCTTATGGATAGGGAGGGATTCCAGACCCAGACTGGGGGAGCAATTGTGCCAGGGCCCCTTTCCAAGAGTGATGGTGAAGGCTTTAGAAGTATATGAAGGAGCAGTGAGAGGGGGCTGGGGGAACAGAACTCAATGCTTAGGAGGGTTTGGTAATCAATTATAATTTCTCAGTTAGTGAGAGAAGGAATATGGAATAAACCCAGGGAGTACAGAACATACTCAAGATTTCTACTTGGGTGATTGGGTGAACATATTTTTATCCAGTGGTTCTCCAACTTTAGCATGAACCAGAACACCCAGAGGACTAGTGGCCCCACTCCCAAAGTTTTTGATTGAGTGGGTTTGGAATGAGTCCCAGAATTTACTTGTGATTTATAACAAATTCCCTAATGAGGCTAATTGTTAGTCAGGCGACCACACTTGGAGAAACCCTGGCTTTTGCTGAGAATGAGGACTGTAGAACAGAAGAAATAAGTGTGTGAAGGATGATGATGATTTTGATTGGTCATGTTGAGTTTCAGATGCCAATGGATATTTGATTAGAGATGATCTTTGTTCAAAAAAAAAAAAAGATTGGCTTGGATTTTAGGAAAGAAGCCAAGGCTCAAGGCCTCTGTAGAGTCATAAGCGTATGTTTAATATTGTATGCATAAGGTTACTCTACTATGGTAGAGAGCACAAGCCATAAACATGGCTGGGAGACTAGTATAAAGAAGGTAGAAGAAGTGTATAATAAAAAAAGAGTGAGAAAGAATAGAGAGCAGGAAGGCTGGGCAAGAATAATGTCATGAGATCTCAGGGAAGAGAGAATGGAAGACAGTCAATAGGGTCAGAGTCTTCTAAGAAGTTAAGCCAAATATATTCCAAAAATAGTCCTTTAGATTTTCCAGTTAACAGTTCTTGAGTGGGCTTCCAGTGAATTGTTTTTATTGAGGTGAAATCCATATAACAAAATTATTTTAAAGTGAACAATTCAGTGCCACTTAATACATTCACAGTGTTGTACAAGCACCACCACTATCTAGCTCCAAAAATTTTCATCCCAAAATGATGATGATTAAGCAGGCCCTAGCAAACGCAGTCTACATTCTGTGTCTATGGATTTACTTGTTCTGGATACTTCCTTGTAAACAGATTCATACAATACATGATCTTTTCACAATTTTCTGGGCGCTGAGAATACAAGAGTGACGAAACCAGAAAAGGTTCCATCCTCCTGTAGTTCACACTCCAGTGGGAGATACACAACTAAATAACCTGACAAAAAGTACAATTTTAGGTATTGATGCCTGCTAGAGAGAGAAATAAAAGGGAATAGAGAGAGATGAAGAAGGATATAAATCAGGCATATTTCTTTAAAGAGATAATATCAAAGCAGAAACCTGAACCAAGTGAGAGAGTGTATGAAAACATCCTGGGGAAGAGATTCCAGGTGAAGAAAGCAGAAAGAGCCAAGACCTGAAATTGGACCCAAGCCTGGAGACTGGGGCATGGGTAGAAATGTGAGAGCAGCTGGAGTGGAATGGGTGAACACTGGAGTCAAAAGAGATGAATTTGGAGATGTAGGCAGGGACCAGATTTCATAGCTAATTTATTGTATATATGATTGAATTGGTTGAAAGAGTGGACTAGAATTCATGGCATTACATACATTACCTCAAGTAGTCTTTTAAAAAAATCAATTGGGTGAAATAGGTGCTAATATCCCCATTTTTTAGGTAAGAAAACTGAGGCACAGTGAGATTAAGTAACTGGTCAAAGCTCACACAGCCAGTCGAGCATTGGTGGGTCCAGGACGTGAACCCAGTTAGTGTGGATCCACACCAGTTTTTCTCAATCTCCTTTACATTATCAGACCCGACTCCTTGGCAGAAAAATAAATTAAAACTCCCTGAGGAGAGAAATTAAACACTAAGAATTACTATTTTATTGAGTAGAGTTGAACTTTGGAAGGCCAGAAACAATTGCAATATTTTAGAACTTTTTGCCTCCAAAGAACCAATTTTTACCCCCTAAAGAGCATCATCACTTCATTGAGGAAAAAAATGCATGCACTGCACAGTAATGCCCCTCATAAACACAAAACGTATAGTAAAATTTCTTGTAAATAAATCTTATAAATAAATGAATACTTTTTCTTATAAATGAATGTCTATTAAATAAGCACCTTTACTGTAAAATTTTCTTATAAGTAAGGGAATAAAAAGGAGAAGTCAGTAACTTGATAAGACTGTCTTTTATTTGAAGATAGAGAAGACCTGAATGTTTTTCAAGAGTAAGGCAAGAAAATGGTAAGATTGAAGATGAAGTAGAGACAAGCCCTTATTAGATGAAAGTGAAGTCTTAGAGGAGATAGAAAATAGGCCTAACAATCCACATGGATTATTTAATTCATGCCTTACTCTTAATCTTAGAAAAGATTAGGGGCATGCTTCATTTCGATATTGTACCTGTTCCAGGGCAGATAAGAATGAGTGGATATGGAAGCAAGGGAAGTTGGGGGAATTTATGCCCAAAAGCTTCATATTGTTTTAAATAAGTACAAGGCCGACATGACAAGTTGGGTGCCAATGAGAAGGGGGTCAATGCACTTGGTAAAAGGTTGGAATCAGTTGTTATGAAGAGAAAGAAAAGCAGCTAACTCAGAACAAGAGTAAGAATTGTCAGAGAACTTTGAGAGTCTTGTTGACATTTAAACCAATGTCTCTAATCCAGGAGAAAACAGATTGAGTGACAATAGAACAGAGTGGGGATCTGGACATTTACATAGCATTCATAAGGCAGAGTGACAGAGGGTGATGGGGAAGCGAAAACAGAGTGGTGATTTTATTTTTCTTTCTTTTTTTTCCTTTTTTTTTAAAGTAGACTGCACATCTGGTGTGGAGCCCAACAATGGGGCTTAAACTCACGATCCTGAGATCAAGACCTGAGCTGAGACCAAGAGTCAGAGGTTTAACTGATTGAGCCATCCAGGCACCCCTAGAGTGGTGATTTCTGACCAGCTTGGTGGGAAGCAGGATTTCACGGAACACTTCTTACCTCTTACAGGAAGTAGAATGGCTAGATCTTGAAGCATTCATAGAACCTGTACAGGTTAGAATAGGAGGTAGATACCAGGGTTTTTTGCTGCTGTTGCTGTTTGCTTTTTTGGTGGAAGGAGATGTTCAGGGGATGTATCCTTTGAAAATCTATTACCAATGATATAAAAATTCTTCTTGCATTACTTTTGACAGAAACTGGATTAATCTTCAGCTGCTCCCTTGCATCACTCACTTAAAAGTTTTATTGACTCATATATAGAGCTTGGGTTAAGAGGACAAATATGTGGGCAAGTCTTTGGTCCAAGCAAAATTCCAGGTAGCAATGAAATGAGCACTTGGCACCTAATCCTCTACCCTGACCCCCAGGGAGCTCCACATGCTCATCTTGGGCCCCTTCTGTGGTATTCCAGGTGCCTACACAAAAATGCCCTCAGAACATATCCTGACACTATTTTCTCTTCTCATCCTTCCCATTCTGGAACCTTCCTGTTCTCTCTATCACTTCCATTTTAGCAAAGAGAAGAGGAGTAGAAAAAGAAGTGTCATGGGAGGAGTAGATAGCAGGAGCTATGGAGGGCATACGAGGGCACTTTTCATGTACTGTGAAGAAGTGGGTTGAAATTAAAGCCTTTCAAACACAGCAAGATGCTGTTTCTCCTTTCCCCCACTCCCCCCACCAACTCAACTTCTGCCCTCAGGAGAAAGATCAAAATAACTTTCTGTGGGATGAAATGCTGACAATGACTTTGGATCCAATTACATTATCATAACCTGGAAACAATCCCTTCATTTGAGGCTTGCTAAAGTCCTGAACTGTGAAACTCAAATCCCAATGTGAGAAATGAATGAGATTTGAACTCAAGGCCCTTTGGACATTTCCCTCAATATCAAAGTAGATTTTTCAAATCGGAAAACAAGATAGGAAAGGGTCAAGTGATGTGCTAACTGAGAAATGGTGGAAACAACACCTCATTGGAAATGAAGCTAAGAAAGGAAAAGACAAATAGGTTCAGATTAATGTCAGGCATGTAGTTAATCGCAAGATCTGAATTTTGTTTACACTATCACATAGTTTCAGAGTTACTCAGCTCTTCTGATGTAGAGGCTTTAAGTGTTTTCTTTACCTTTGGAAGATGAAGATTAATTAATTACTCAGTGCTGGGCGCATAGGAGATGGGAGTATGCAAGTATCCATTCATGATTGAGTTTGAGAGGTAAAGACAACTAAAGCACCCACCCCCAACCAATTCCAGGGGGATGAAACAAGTCTGGAATTAGGCAAACTCTCCCCCACATATTGGGGCTGGACTGGAGCCACACAAAGAAGGAACACTTGAGAAAGAGGGAAAGATGAGCAACATGTAGATTTTACACGTGCGCACACACATGTGTCTATATGTTTCCCGGCAAACCCACAAACTCCATGTGCGGTTTATGTTTGTGTGCATATATTCATAGTTACAGGCATATGTATGTATGAGCTTGCAGAGCACACCCAAACAAATGCACACCAGATGTGCTGATTTGGAGCTCTGTAAGAAAAAAAATTACTATTGAGAAAGAAATGAAACAGGATGTTTAAAGACATTGGTCATACTACCAGTTATCCTGTTTTTTGGAGGACATATCGCATGTTTTGCATATGTTTATATTGAGTAAAAGAAGACTCAGGGGCAACATGACAACTTCTTCAAAATTTGGGAGCAATATCATGCGGAAGAAGGATGTAACTTATTCCATATGGTTCCTGGGGGTAGAAATGAGGCTGAGGCATAGCAGATTTCTATTCTAAGTGAGAAAGACTTTCTAACAATTAGTACCATACAAGAGAGACATGGCTTCCTTCTAAAAGTAGATAAGGATCTGCCTCGCTCTTGGAAATGACATGTGGCAGAGGCTGCATGGCCATCTGTCACAAAAGTTGTCGGGGGCATTCTTCCATTTGGTGGGCGTTGGGACTGCAGTCATTTGCTGGGCCCTCTCCATTCTGAAATTCAATGCTTCTTGAAAATATATCAACATATTTTGCTGCAAGTTAAGTCAGATAATGGTTTTGGTTTTATGACTATTTTTATCTTGTTCAGTGCCTTGTGAGCAGGTCACTGCTATCTCAATAGACTCTACAGATAAGAATATTTTTTCCTCCTATTTGATTTCCTTGAAGTTTTATATTTTCTGTTCCTTTTTTCCTTGTCTTTCTTCATTCTTCCTGTGCCCTCTAGACATAAGGGATGGAGTAAAGGTAATGTTTCTTGAGAAAGTAAAATGAGGAAGAAAAATGTTTAACACAATTATATTTTCACTTAATTTTCACAGATTCTGGCTGTGTATGAGTATGTGACTATGCATATGTGTACGTATGTGTGTGTAAATCCTCAGTGAGCTGTGCTTTTGCTGGGGAAATAAGGCTCATAGTGTTTTTAACCTAGACTATTTCTCTCCCAAGTGAATGTTTGGAAGAGCTGGGGCTTGAGAATCACTTTTAATCGTCATAATGCCTGGGGACTTCTACTAGCATTTAATGGGGGAAGAGAAGGAATGCTCAGCGTCCTAACATGGGTAAGGACAGTTTCATCTAATCAAGTATTCTGCCTCCACAAATGACAACAGAGTGCCATTCACCCCATATGTGAAGGTTTTGGAGATAGGCCATCAGTTTTCATTTTGTGATCTTGGACAAGTACTTTAACTTTTCTGGGCTTTCGTTTTTGTCATCTGTGCTATGGAGGGTAATAAGGGAATCCACTTCACAAAGCTGTAGTGAAGATGGAATGAATTAATGAGCCCAGTGCTCAAAGAAGCTCAGATGAAGAAAACACACTCAACAAGGGTCAGCAATGATTTTTATTTTTTCCGAAATGGCCAGGAATGGTCTATTTGGGTTCATTTTACACACTGAGTATATGTGAGTTTCTACATGCTTTAATTAACCAGTTTTCAGGGGAGTAGAACATAATGAACCCGCACTTACCAAAGTGTGGCCTATGGACCCCTTCAGGTTGTGGAGTGGCTAGGACACCACCATGGACGCATATGGGCAGTAAGCATTGGCTAAGTAAAATTAGTCTTTCTTTTCCTTCTCGTACATATGCAAAACATTCCCAAACATTTCCTTAACACACACACACAACCACACCCACACCCACCCACATACACACAGTTGTAATTAATAAAATGTGAATTCATTTAAAGTCCTAGGAGTTTTGTCACTATGCATTTGGTCAGTAAGTAGATACAAGAGTACACTTACGACATGTAGGGACAACAGAATTTAAAAAAAGTTCTTTTCTTTAATTCCTTATGCTGGAACAGGTTGTGATTCATACCATAGATCATTTTTAATCCTACACTGATAATGAAGATTATTTTCTTTTTAAAGAATGACTCAGAAGGCATTTCAAGATTTGCCATATCCCAAGGTCAGAATCGTGGATTTTATGATAATTCTGTCATCAACCAACTCTAGGAGGAACATTTAATTAAGTAGAATCTGTTAAAACGTTGTACTGATGTAGAAATTCCTCTTAGGAAAAAAAATCCCTGGCATTAGCTTGTTTACTTGTCATTTTTAATCTATTTTATGCAGAGTCAAGATTCTTCATAATAATGTGTATTTGGGTACAATGAACAATATCCCCAATTGGTTTTAGTCCTTTTTGTTTAAATAATTTCTCTTTCCTATTTCGAGTGGCCATTTGGAGAGAAACATAAGTGTGTATGACAGTATGTTGTTTCTGAACTATATTCCCCTTTAAGATGACTATTGTATTTTTCTATAAATCTATATTGAGAAGTGTTAAAAACCTTTTCCTGCCTTTCCTGGATACATTTTCTGATCTACCTGCGGCACATGTAGCCGGCATGTGTGGATGCCATACATTCCATAGAGAGAATGGAGACATTTTACAGTTTATTAAAACATATATACTCACCCACTTTTTGATATTTGTTATGAGGATTAAATGACTTCTTACAAGTCAAGGGTTAGAAAAGCACAGACAAATAAAACAGCAAGTGTCAGCTAAAATTTTGATATTTCTGAAATGGCTGCAAATGAGCTATTTAGATTCATCTTACATGTTGATGATATGAGAATTTCTGTATGACTTAACTGGTTTTCAGAGAGCTGGAACATGATGAACGAGCACTCAAAAAAATTCCACGGAGAGTATAGAAATAGTGTATAATTATTAAAATAGGAGTACTCTATGTATCACTCTGGTCCAAGATCTTGATAGTGGGACAGCTGTGAAAATCGGGGGATAGGAAGTTTATGGGAACTCTATGCACTGTCTACTCAGTTGTGCTGTGGAAATAAACCTGCTCTATACAATAAAGTCTGTTGGGGTGCCTGGCTGGCTCAGTCAGTAGAGCACGCAACTGTTGATCTTGCGGTCATGAGTTTAAGCTGAGTTCAAGCCTCTATGTTGGTTGGGCATAGAGTTTTCTTAAATAAACAAATAAATAAATAAAGTCTATTAAATGCTCAAACATACTACCAGAATTAAGAATGAGATTGTAAAGTAATAATAATAATAATAATAATTGAATAACTCAGGGTTTATGAAACCAAAACTTTAAATGACTTCTTTTTTCTCATGTGTACCTCCACCCATAACTCCACTGGGAATGTTACCAGAATTTGACTTAATAAGGAGTTTTATTTATTGATTTGTGTTTGTCTGCCTCTGAGGAAGCTCAGCTTAGGAAAGAAAGCCAACAATGGTCTTCATGGCTATATGATTGGCTTGCTCAGGATACTGCTGATCTTCTGAAGTGCTATGGGTTCACTGGTTTACATGGCCAAGTTTTGAATATCATATGCTTTGTTTTCTTTCATTTTTACTGTTCAGTTTGTTAGTGTTTTTGTGCATTAAAGGTCTAGTTGCATAAAAAGAAATGAGTATTTGCCTGGTATTTATTTTTTGTAAAAAACCAAAACATTGGATAGAGAACCATATGTGCAAAATTCTCTTAGGGAGACAGTCTAGTATAGTAAAGCGCAGACAGAGTTTGAGGTCACTGAATCTTAAATTTATATCTCAGCTGTGTTGTTTTCTTGTGATGGAGCTTAGACATCCCAGAACCTTCATGTGTAAACTGTAGATTTTGATGCCTATTTGTTAAAGTTGTTGTGAGAATTGGATACAAGTAGGGTAAAAACATTTAGCTCTGTGTGTGGCACATAAAGATGCTTATTACATGCTAGGATAGCAATTAATGGCATTTGCTGTTTTTTTTCCTTTTACATTTTATTTAAATTCACTTAGTTAACATATAGTTTATCATGAATTTTAGATATGGAGTTCAGTAATTCATCAGTGGCATATAACACCCAGTACTCATTACATCAGGTGCCTTCCTTAATGCCCGTCACCCAGCTATCCTATCCACCCATGTACTTTCCCTCCAGCAACCCTCAGTTTTTTTTTCTATAGTTAAGAGTCTCTTATGGTTAATCTCCCTCACTGATTTCATCTTATTTTACTTTTCCTTCCCTTTCCCTATGCTCCTCTGCTTTGCTTCTTAAATTCCATATTTGAGTAAAACCATATGATAATTGTCTTCCTCTAATCGACTTATTTTGCTGAGCATTATACCCTCCAGTTCCATCCATGTCAATGTAAAGAGTAAGATTTTATCATTTCGGATGGCTCATTAATATTCCATTGTATATATATACCATATCTTTTTTCTCCATCCATCTGTTCATGGACATCTAGGCTCTTTCCATAGTTTGGCTATGATGGACATTGCTGCTATAAACATTGGGGTGCAGGTGCTCCTTTGGATCACTACATTTGTATCTTTGGGGTTTAATACCTAGTAGTGCAATTATTGGGTTGTAAGGTAGCTCTACTTGTAATTTTTTGAGGAAGCTCCATATTGTTTTCCAGAGTGGCTGTACCAGCTTGCATTCCCACCAACAGTGTAAGAGGCGTCCCTTTCCCCATATCCTCACCAACATTTGTTGTTTCTTGACTTGTTAATTTTAGCTATTCTGAGTGGCCTGAGATAGTATCTCATTGTGGTTTCGATTTGTGTTTCCCTGATGTTGAATGATATTGGGCATTTTTTCATGTACTTGTTGACCATTTGTATGTCTTCTTTGCAGAAATGTCTGTTCATATCTTCTGCCCATTTCCTGACTGTATTTTTTGTTCAGAACCTTTGAGATGTAGCAAATGTGGTCCTAAGAGAGAAGTATATAGCAATACAGATCTTTCTCAAGAAATAAGCAAAGTCTCAAATTCACAAGCTAACCTTACACCTAAGAAGCTGGAAAAGGAACATCAAATAAAGCCTAAATCCAGGAGGAGAAGAGAAATTATAAAATCAGAGCAGAAATCGATGAACTAGAAACCAAAAGAACAGTAGAACAGATCAATGGAACTAAGAGCTGTTTTTTTTTTTTGAAATAATTAATAAGATCGATAAATCCCTAGCCAGACTTATCAAAAAGAAAAGAGAAAGGACCCAAGTAAATAAAATTATGAATGAAAGAGGAGCAATCACAAGCAACACTGCTGAAATACAAATAATTATAAGAACATATTATGAGCAACTATATCCCAACAAATTAGGCAATCTGTAAGAAATGGATGCATTCCTAAGAACATATAAAGGACCAAAACAGAAACAGGAAGAAATAGAAAATGTGAACAGACCCATAACTAGCAAGGAAACTGAAGCAGCAATCAAAAACCTCCCACAAAAAAGAGTCTGGGCCAGATGACTTTCCAGGGGAATTCTACCAAACATTTAAAGAAGAATTAATACCTATTCTTCTGAAGCTGTTTCAAAAAATAGAAATGGAAGGAAAACTTCCAAACTTGTTCTATTAGGCAAGCATTACCTTGATCCCAAAACCAAAGACCCCACCAAAAAGGGGTATTATAGACCAATATCCCTGATTAACATGGATGCCAAAATTCTCACCAAGATACTAGCCAATAGGATCCAACAGTACATTAAAAGGATTGTTCACCACCACCAAGTGGGATTTATTCCTGGGCTGCAAAGATGGTTCAACATCTGCAAATCAATCAATGTGATACATCCCATTAATAAAAGAAAGGAGAAGAACCATATGATCCTCTTAATTGATGCAGAAAAAGCATTTGACAAAATACAGCATCTTTTCATGATTAAAATTCCCCACAGTGTAGGGATAGAAGGAACATACTTCAATATTATAAAAGTCATCTATGAAAGGCCCACAGTGAATATCATTCTCAATGGGTAAAAATTGAGAGCTTTTCCCCTAAGGTCAGGAACACAACAGGGATGTCCACTCTCACCACTCTTGTTCAACTAAGAGTCCTTGCCTTAGCAATCAGACAACAAAAAGAAATAAAAGACATCTAAATTAACATGGACGAAGTCAAACTCTCACTCTCCCCAGATGGCATTAATTTGTGTGGAAACCCCAAAAGATTCAACCCCCAAATTTCTAGATCTCATACAGGAATTCAGCAAAGTGACAGGATATAAAATCTATACACAGAAATTAGTTGCATTTCTATACACTAACAATGAGACAAAAGAAAGAAAAATTAAGGAATC
>CM052810.1:107856660-107904752 GCA_028533885.1 Nasua narica | reverse complement strand
CTACTTAGGGCAACATGTCAATGAGTGGTGTGCTTCCGTGTCTAGCTGCTTGAGGGGACAAAAGGAGTATTTGGTACACATTGCTGAGGTAAAAATAATTCAGTTGACTTTTCTTTTCCAGGTTTCCCATGCCCAATTCTCAATTTGTCCTGTTAAATTGAGAAGGGAATATTTGCCATGTTGTAAAATATATTTTTATGATGTCACATTATATTTCTATGGAAAAGTATCCTACACTCTTCTCCTCATGAGTACATGTTCTCTCCACATCAGTACATGTTCTGATATGAGAGTGAGAGAATGATTCTCTCTATGAGTGATTCTCTATGAGTGATTCTCTCTATGAGGGTGAGAGAGTATGGTAGTGTGCACACAGTCTGTATCTAACTATACTTGCCTTTTCCTTTTTACCCTCAAGTTTCTTCAAGTGACCCAGTTCACAGTTTACACAATTTAAGGATACCTATTATCTGGGAAGACATTGAACTACATTTTCTGTCCAACTTAGAGCATGAAAGAAGTAACACTTCCCATACATCTCTAACTTCAGTAGATTACCCAATGATCAGTCATTTAGGTCTCAAGCATTATCACTGACCAAAATTAATAATAGTACAAAGGGAGAGAACAAGCAACACCTGTGAAGTCTCTTCTTTTGCCAAGGATGGGAATAGATAAGAAGCTGTCCTTGTGTTTTGAAGCCATAGACAGGATTAAAATCGTGCGGAACAACATAGGTCAGTGTCTTGAAATAATCCAAGTTATTATCCACACATAAGTGTGGTCCCCGGATTCAGGTCAAAGAAAAGGAAACGCTGGCTCAAGAATTTGGGGGTGAGATCAGGAAGGCAGGATAGCTGGGGAGGTCTGTAGACAGGAGAGAGTTAACACTGATGTCTCACTATCTGACTGGGGTATCTTTCAAGTCCTATGTAAGAATGTAGCCCTTGGTAGCTTTTACATAATGAATTGTGACCATTGACAGCAATTCAAACTGCAATTTCTTCTCACATCTGACTAAGTTTGTCAGAGGATAATTATTTACCATCCTGATGAGTCCAGGCAGTCCGCTAATTAATTCTTCAATGGGATGCTTGCCATCTTGTTGTTCCTTCATACTGCATACTGAGGGTTGTGCATAACTGGGATTGGCACAGGGCCTACCATAATGATTATACACGTTGAACACTTGGTGCCAAGAGCTATTTAATTCAGTTTCCCTGAGGTCAGGGAGGGAGGGCTTCTGCTGTGCCATGTATTTACAATTTGTAGAAAAAGAGTAGGTGAAAATGTGGTTTCACAGGAGGCAGTTTTAAAAATTCCTAGCCTGGTGAATATTGGAAAATAATTAGGATTGGTACAAATGTATTACAGATCTGCAAATTGAGGTTAAGTGCATCGATTGGCTGGAGAATTTGGTCACATATTAACATTTTTATCAGTAAACATAATCACAAGACTTAAGAAGTACAAGGTTATAGCACCTTGTTAGTATTGAAAATAAATAAGAAATCAAGTTAACATATTTTTTAAAAGTCTGTCTTAAAAGATGGGGCTGGAAATGATATGAGTCAGATTTGCCTACTAGCATGAATTAATTAAAATATGTTTAATTGATACGGATTGTTGATTAGTTATGTTTTCTTGTACTTTCTGCTAGAAAACTCAGTCCTGGAGATATATTTTTTTCAGTTTCATTTTCTATACACTGCCTTTTTAAAAATTCCAACTTATATTATTTCATGTTAAACCACATTGGGGGATGCAAGCTATGAGCAATATTTCACTTAGGACAGACACCCAATTAAGTTGACCTTGTCATTAAGAGAATCATGTGTTTCATTGCTGAATTTAAAGCTTTGATAATCATTTTAATGGTGCTTCAAAATGACCAGAAATCTCTAGCAATAGGGATTACAAATTCTCACATTTCCCCAGGCAAATAAAGGACAAGACAGGCCACCTAGTCATGTTCCAAAAGGCTTTTTCCCTTCTTTATCAGATAAGTATTTATGGCAGACAAGCTACCTCTAGGCTTTATCAATGATGATGATAAACTGAGAAGGAATGACAGCTGAAGGAGAGAGAGAAAAACACGAGGGTGAGCACGAATCATCTACTGGGGCATCAGTGTACATCAGAGAGTGTCCCAAAGCATCCCCAGGAATGTGGGGGGTGGGGAGGTGAGGACAGGTGTGTGTGGACTGACTCACCAACAATCACTGAGATTAAAAATCTCAGGAACTTCAAGAAAGTTAAAGAAGTCTTGATTTCCCCTCTTATTTTCTAAGATAGGAGCCACATTTATACTTTAGGTAGTGTTGGACATTATTGTTCCTATCCCATTTTGGAATACCATCATTTTTTAATATTACTACAGTAACATGAACATGGGTCATGTAGGAAGTGCAGATTCAAGCAGTGCCTATCCGACACAGAACACCAAGTGCTTTGCAGATCCTAGTCTAGGGTGACTGTAAAAGTATTAGTCACTGGGCTGTTTCCTCAGATGGGAACAATATGGTTTACCTTCTGCAACTAAAACTTGTCTGACTCAGCCTCACCCTCTCATCCTCTAAGGCAGAACCTGGAGTTTTCATTCTATTTCAATTCATGAATAAGTGAATTTCATATAGTTGTTTAATCAACATTTTAAAAAATTCACTGCTCTGCTTTATTTTCTGAAAAATTCTGAAAAGGGAACAAGGTACAATGCCTCTCCATTCTCAAATTTCATGCTCAGCGTCATGGAGATCTCACTAGTGTGCCAAAGTGGGTTTTTTGTTGCTCCTCTTTCCTAAGAATTATGTTTTATACCTATTTAATATGTATAATCTCTTTATCCCAGGCCCATTCAGAATCCGGTTTACCTTGTTCAGTGGAAATTTGTGGCTCTTCATTACAGATTGCCCAAGAAAAGTAGGTCAGCAAGCTACTTAAGAGAAGGGCATGTATCTCTGCTGTTTCTCTTTTCTCAACTAATATACTGGACTAGATACTTTCTCAAAGTATTTTGAGATTCTCAACTAGATACTTTTGAGTGTTCCTTCCTCTTTTTAAAGAAACATCTTCCACCCATATGCTAACCAGCATATTCCTCTCTTTAACCACCCTACAATGTGCTCTGTTAAAATTCCACTTCATGGATATCAATAGTAATTGCAACAAGCATTATCCTTACCCAGTGTGCTTCTCTACCTGATGAGTTTTACCTGTGTGTTGAGTGAATCCTTAATCATCACATTACAGTATAGTACTATATATTTCATATTACACTAATAATTTAGTAATAATATAGTAATGTTGTTTAATATATTAAAAATTAATATGTTTATATAGACTAGTGCAAACTGGTGTCTAGTATATTATAAAATAATACAGCTTACATTATATTGTAACATATATGCAACATATAGGAAACAAAGAACATGATATAAGAAAGTAAATGTAAATATAAACACAGGACTGATTGTTTTCTTTTCAAACTTAATTGACCTTCTTGTACAATACCCTGAGGTTCACACATCACCTTTGCTGAATGCTGCCTTATTCTAGCAGAGAACATTAATGGAATTGTTACTACAATAAAAACATAATTTAAAATTATTTTATGTCTGTCTATAGGACATATATTATGTGACTTACTGATTGATTCTTTGACTTCACTTAGCAGTCCTTAAGATAATATTGAAAGTAATTTGCATCTCCTGATGGGGTTCTCGTGAGGTACTGAATGGAATATCTTGAATAGTAATGGAAAATGGCTTGAGATTAAAAATTTGCTTTGAATAGATTTAGAAATAAGTGATTTACAAGTGGCTGATTGTGACTGTATGGGGAAAAATGGAGATAGAAGTACTAAGTCATTTTCCTAAGATTCATAGAGTGAGCCTCGGGCAAAAGTTGGAATAGAAAGTAGTCCTACAAGCCCAGTGTTCTGAAACAATTACATTGGTGTTTTTAATATTTATATTTATACAAATAAAGGATACACTTACATCCCTATTCATGTATGCAAACATTTTTTAAATCTATGATAAGGTTACTATTCATCAATGCTATTAGTTGAAATGTCTCATGTAGATACCATATATCCAAGATTCTTCTCCTTTAGATAGATTTTCTATAAAGAAATACATAGTTTTAAGAATGGGAATGTATATTTGTTTTTTCAGCTGGCATTTTTAGATATTTTAACTAACACCGATCATTGACCAACATGTAAGTTAATGTTGATTGGTGATCTCTTTCAACATTACCTATACTTAGGATGAATATGTGCTACCTTCCATGCTTAAATGTCATTTCAAAAGTCTTTTCTTTCTGAGCTGTGCAAACTGATGTTTTTTTTTTAAAAAATTACTGTTTTTTAGTATTTAAATATATATATATATAATTGACACAAGGGAATTTGATGAAGACTATGGGCTCTCTCTGTTCAAAATGCACGTATTTAACAAATGATTCAAGGTTAAGATGTTTGTTATAGTATAATTATAGTAAAAAAACTTATTTCACACATATAAGATCATAGGAAATTATTTTAAATAAATAAAGTTAGATACAAAGTAGGATTTACTATTTTCCTATGAACTTCTTATATGAAATTATAGATACACCTCAGAGATAGCAGCTTAAAAGAGCAAGATTAGGAAACAAGGAGGAAAGCAAAATAAGGGACGACTTTTACCTGCTATGATGGACTGTTTCAAACTTTGGAGATGGCTAACCAGTGAGAGTGGCAAGAGAATTTCCAAAACCATAGGGTTGATTTGAGAGTTTGATGGGTGGAGTCTGGGCTGTAAGTCTTGGACATCTCTGGTGGTCTGTCCAGAGCATTTGCCATGGTGGTAAAGAGATAGGTGGACCACAAGATTTGGGAATTGAGGTAAGAAATAGGAAATGTGAGAATGGAAGTCAAAGAATTAGTACAATTGGGAAAGAGGAAAGGAATCCTGTATGAATCAGGAACTGGGAAAAACCTGTGAACTGGAAGAAGTCCTATTTGCCAAACCATGCTGAAGTCTTGTCCAGAGGTGGGTCTGTTTGGGAAGAAAAACTAAGATTTTCCTACTTAATCTGACCGAGCCTAAAGAATTCCTCCCTATTTATGAATATGTCAACCATCCCTAACAAAGATGGTAGCATGTACAAGGGCAATACAGAATTTAGATTTCATTGAGGTGATAAATAGAGAAGGCTTGGGTATTACATCACCCTAAAAACTCAGCGACAATTTCAGAATTCCTTGAGTCTTTATTGATTCTAAGATTCTTTATCCTTTGCCTTGCTTTATATTATTTTTCCCACTATTTATCATGATGCAACATCAACAATAGCATTCTTATTTTTTATTGAAGCATAGTTAACATACACTATTAGTTTCGGGTATACAACATAGTGGTTTGACAATGATATACATTGTGAAATGCTCACCACAATAAGTATACTTACTGTCTGATCTTTTTTGTTGCTTATGTTCATTTTCTGTCTCTTCTCAATACAATATAACCTCTATGAGGGAAGAGTGTGTTTCTTGTTCACTGCTATGTCTTGAGTGTCTGGAAAAATGTACATAAGAGGCACTGATAAATATTTATGGAATGAATAAATGAAGCACTGATAAATAGTTATTAAATGAATAAATGAATGGTAGAAAAATAAGTAACTTCATTATCCTCCCAACAAATATTAATACAGTACTTTCTATGTGTGGGTCACTATAGTAGTCCCTTGGGGTATGATAGTGAAAAATAACATGGTCTTTGCTCTGAAGGAGCTTGTAGTATATCCAGGAAGACAGGCTAATAAGTAAATAAATACTGCATACTGGTATAAATGCAATAAAATACTGAGAGATTGCAGAAAAAGGAGCTCTTAACTCTTCCTGGAAAAGTCAGGGATTGTTGAAGAGATGACCTTTGAATGAGTAGGAACTCCACTTGGAAGAGAAGAGCTAGAAAGGGAGAAGAAGTTTTATTTAGTGTGCATGGATAGGTGAGGACAGTCAAAGCAGCTGTTGTTGGGGTAGTGTTCTCAGGCATGAGAATGAAATGGAAAGAAAGAATGACCATCAATCCTTTCACACTAAGTACCTTTGAAGATCACCTTCGGCTAACAGCATGGACTGCTGGTACAGTATTTCCATCTTGTGGCCTTCTTTGCCTCCTAGCCAGTATTATGTTTTTGCTCAAAAAGAGCCACCTCATTCTCTGATTGTTTTATGCCAAGTTGGTGTGTTGCCTGTGATTGTTTCCCAGCATTCCACAGCTTGAAGTTTGCTTTAGTGTATCCTTATGGTGTTTCTTATGCCTGCCCTGCTTGCAGGCTACATATGTTGTACCATTTTACACTTGGAGACCTTCCAAAATGTGTGAGAGAGAATGAGACCAAAGTGGTTGCCTTTAACCAGAAGCGGGTAGACAGGCAAAGAATCCTGGATTCTCAGAATCAGTGAGTTATAATAGATTTGATAAGTCAGCTAGTCAACTTTCTGGAATCTTGGCCCAATTGCAGAAAATCCAGTCCAGGAATACTGCTAACATTTTGCTCACATATGACTAAATGAACCTTAAGATTAATTGTAAGTAATAAATGACTATTAAAAGTTGAAATTGAATCCACAAACTTGAGTGCTTAGGATAATACAAGTTTCCAGTTTGGGTAATGTATTTTTCATACAAATGACAGGTACTATGAAGTTAAAAAAGATGAAATAAGCTTAATAATGGCCTTCCATCTCCTGACATAAGTAACCACACTATTAAGAAATTAAAGCAACTTTTGCTCTTTTGTGAAACATGATGTTTGGGGGGAATTCCTCTTTGAGAGGTCTACTATTGAAATGGAATTATTTTACCTTCACAGTGATACCGACCTTCTAGAGTGATACAAATAGTTGGTACTAGTTAGAAAGTAGCCGTTTGTAAAGTAATCACACCCAACTCTGTAACTGGGGCTTTATACAGTCCACACTCTTAAGAAGAGTCACTCACAAGGAATATAGAGTGTAGTAATGGCCAAAAAAATAGTTATTGGAGACCAATCAAGACAGATATCACTCAACAACTATGGAAGGTAAATGTTATTATTATAATATACCAGGAAAATATAAGACATGATCCATCTCCTCAAAAAGTTCTTATGTTAACTGGGGAGATTACACATACACACCTGAAAATAGTACATAGTGGGTTCTGAATATTCTGAGCAAGCCTTGTGGTTACAATGTGGCTGAGCACTATGAACAAGTGGTATATTGAGAACTACTCCAGACATTTAGTGGCTAGAGAAATTGCTATGGGTTGAACTGGATGGAGGAGATACTCAGGGTAGAAGTAGAACTTGAGATGGGTTTGAAGGGTTGGCTTTGCATGGATAGACAGAAATAGCAAGGACATCTTGGATTAGGAAACACAATAAAACACACAAGTAAAATGTGTAAAATGGTCAAATTGGAAGATTCAGGTTGGAGGTTTTGATAGAAGTCAGGATATGTTTAGAGTCTATTGAATGTCAAGATGACAATCTGGGTTTTATTCTTTTGGAAATGCAGAGCAGTAGGAGACTGTGATCTGAGGAGAAGCAAGATGAAATCAGTGCTTTAAAGAAAAGAAATATGAGTCTTAGTCCTTGAGGTATTAACAAGGCATAATACTAAAGGATTCACCGGACTATATGTTAAGAGCACTTAATAGAGTCAGAGCAGTGGTCAAGAATGATAGTTCTGTAATAATACTAGCTATGTTTCAGTTCTGATGTAACCACTTACAACTTGTGACCTTAGATAAACCAGTTAACTTTTTAATGTTCCCATTTTCATAGCCATAAATCATGGATATTGACAGATTACCTTGTGACTGTGTAGATGAACTAATAAGCAAAGGTGTTTGGAACAGTACACTGTAAGAGTTTTGTTACTGTTAACTATTTTTATCATTAGGGAACAGTGCCAAATAGTTGCCATGCAGAGATTATTGATCAAATTTCTATACATCTCTAAAATGGAAATAATGATGGCTCCTACATTGCATGGATGTAGTCATGATGAAATGAAATAATTTCTATAAAGGTGTCTGGTACAGGGCAGGCATTAATCATTATTAATGGGCTACAACTCCAGGCTACAATTTAAATCTGGTATCTTTAAGTTCATGGACTAGTTTGGTGAAATTGTTTGGCAAAAGTTCCTGTGGTTTCTGGACTCAGAAGTCGGATTCAGATCAAATACCTTATTTGGGTTTCCCGTAGAATGACGAAGACACAAAGAGACAAAGTGAAAGCCTTTGTTTGGGGAAACTTGATACTTTCTGTTATTGCCAAAACAAACTCATTTGGGCAAATAAAAATTGATTTGGAAATTTTAAAATAAAAATTGCAAACCAAACAGGATGCAGCCTGGTTAGGGAGGAAATGATTCACTGGATTAACGTAATGAGATAGCTCTATTTGTGCAAGACTTAAACAATCACTAAGTTCTTTCTGCAATTCTTAGCACTGCTATTGCTGCCCTGCTTTGGTCTATTCTAGGTGGAAAATGAGAAGCAGGGGGAGGAAAGCACAAACATTTCCTGTGTGTGTGTGTGTGTGAGCCCGAGAGCACGTGTGTATATGTATGTATGTGTGTGCTTACACACATGCACACACATATACTTCGTGCCTTTGCTGGCTATCAACTTTTCTTACAACTCTGTGCTTCCAAATGATTTTTAAATTTTAGTGTGTTTTTGGCAGACGATAGATTTCCTCACTTTGAGTAAAAGGTAGTGAGATCAAAGGCAGTAAGTAGAAACTGTCTGAGAGTAAAAGGTATACTGTTAAAGATCTCTCTCTCCTTTTCCTTGTCCTGTAAAAGAGAGGTTAGAGAGTGGCATGTGGCTAGAAGGGTTGCAGCCACATGATGGAGGATGGGAGGACTGTCACCTGCTTTGCTACGCAGGGTGCCCAGCTTAACCCATCTTTCTTTGGCAACAGTGCCCCAGTGAGAAAAGCTAGCAGTCCATATGTTGAGTAGGCACCATGCCATTTTGACAGGCGTGAGTGTCGGCAAGAAAGGGACCATGTATGAGCATCAAATGTGTTTGTTGTGGGAAGGATTCTAGGCCAGGAATATTAAAATAACTGTCTGTCCTTAGCTCTAGCACATATGGTTAAGGAGATATGCTATGATGACTCACATTAACGTTGGAAAAAATATATATAGAATACACAACCATGCTAAGTAAGTTTCTGGTGTTGATAAATCGAGTCTGGAATCTTCACAAAGAAAGGTTGTAGAGAGACATACATAGTGATAATAGACTCATTTCTATGTATTGAATAGAACTGACTAAAGACTAAACTCACATACAATTACAGTTTCACTGAATTGATGAACAGACCAAAGGATTCTGTTAGATTTTGTTCGGAGGTCCTCAGGTATTTTCTAACACTATTTGAAAAGTAAATGGGATAGAATAGGCTCATTTAATATTTCAATTCCAAAGAAATTAAATTAATTTTAGCAATGTTATTTCAACTATTTTCCTGCTACAGGGACCATTTGTTTTAAAATCATTAAAGGGTTTTCAATGACATTGTCCTGACATTTGGTGTGATTAAATTAAGGGAATTAGTATAAAGTCGTTTTATCTCTCCTTAGCTTTCTAAATGAATTGCACATCGTCCTATATAAGAAAAGGAATGATTGAGCTATTTTTATCCTTATATCGATTTGTATATGTGTGTTTGATAACTTCATAAATGTTTAAGCATGTAACTGGCTCAATTCACAATGGCCTTTTCAAAGATTCCACAAGTCTTGCTTAACTACTTGGAAAGGCAGCATTGTATGGTGCAAACAATATAGGAGTTAGAGTCTAAAGAGACGTAGGTAAGATTTGATAGTTGTCTACGAGGTGTTTAAACTTATACCTATAGGTGTTACACATAAACTCACACAAGCTTGGCATTTTTCACTTTGAAGCCGAGGGAGGCACATCTACTTTGCTTCTAGCTTTAGCAATTGGCTTCCTAGGAGAATCCCCTAGTAAGAGTCTAAATATATATTAGGGTGGTGTCTCAGTAAAGAATGTATTGCTTCCTAAGATCATGTTTCTCAGAGATCAGAAACACCTTTTAAAATACCATATAACTCTCTGATATCTTATGTTTATTGTTTATTGCCTGCTTTCCTTGACTAAAATTCAGTCCACAAGGAAGGACTTTTACCAGTTATTATTATTATTAATTATTATTACTGTGTCCCAAGAACCTACATAGAACAATGCCTGACACATACTGGTAACTCAATATTGTGATGAATGAATGAAGCAAAAACAAGGCTCTTCAAAACAAGGTGATGGCTGAAAAAACTGGTCGCTGGCTTCATTCAGAGTTAGTGCCCAGAGTTGTAGCCACCCTGATCTCCATTGGCTCCCTCCATTCTCAAATAAAAACATTACTTTTAATATGGCTGATTTAATCATTCTTACATAAAGTGTGAATAAAAGTATATTTAGGAAACTTTAATATCGATATTGCTCTGTAACATACACACCAAGTTAAAAAGAGTGTGCTTGCTTTGCAAACATAGCCTGATGGCAAAGCTCCCAGCTTCCTCTTCCAACCAGATGGCCTCCCCTAAGCCCTACCCTTCACAGAATTCTGGAGATGGAGCTGGCCCTACCCCAGATCCAAATCAGGATATCTGGGGTGTCCAGGAATCAGCATTTTTCATAAGCTTCCCAAGTGGATTATGTGGCACGAAGATCTGGGAGCACACAGCCCCAGAGCTTCCTATTCTTACATAGATTCTTTACTTTTGTTCTGATCCATAGCTCTTGTAACACTCACTGATTCTGCAGCGGTAGCTGCAAATCTCAGTTTTATGGCTGCCTGAAGTTGGGTAAAGGCTGATTTCATTATCCCTAACATGAAATGTAATGAATGAAGAAGCAATTACATCACAAGCTTGGAATGAGCAATAAATAAGTAACTAGATATGATTTTGATTGTAGACTTCCTGTTCTGCACAAACTATAGTGTAACTGTCTCTGGTAAACAAAACAAAATAAAACTTAGCCTTATAAGCACTACCTTTATTTATTTTTTCTTTCTTTCTTTTTCCCCTTTCTGGGATGCATATAAGGCAGGGACACCAGCACCATATACAGTGTCTTCATGCAATTCAAGAAAAGGTACTTTCCCTTTATGGACAAATTCTGAAAAGATATCCTTCTTGGATATACCAATTACAAAAAGATGTCCTTATCTTAGGTTGACTCAAGGCTGGCTGAGAGGAGCCTGGGCTAGGTTTCCTGTGGCTCTGGTACCCTCTTGGCTGATGCCTTATGTGGAGTGCAATGGCTCAACTGTACAATTTTATGGTAAAGAGTTCCTGACAATAGGGGTCAAAAACTAGTCTTTGGTGATGAGGCAACAGCGACAGAAAAGAGTGAATGCTTGGGGAGGGGAGATCACAAAATATCTTCTGGGTCCAGAGATGAATCTTATCTTTGCTATACAGGGAGCATCCCTGTTGTAACAGAAGTCCTTTGAGAAAAGTAGTAAACATCCCACTGTTCGAATGACAGGGAGTTGTGATTATTACTCCTGCTTTAGAGAAATCCATAAGGAGGAAAGTTTGCTTACGTGGTTCTGAGGAGAGGGACAAGCTGTCATAGTGGGAACAGAATGAATCCTTTGGCAGCTGGACAAGAGATGAGAGAGAAAATACTTACTTTTGAATAGAGCAGCCATCAGGAAGTGGGTGAACATGTGGATCTCCACCTCTGCTACACACTGGCTCCATGATTTGAGACAAGTCATGTCACCAATCTAAAACTAATATTTACTTCTGGGGTGTTGTGCAATGATTTACATACCACTTTATAAATTGAAAACTATGTGACTATTATAATGTTAGTGATTATTTTGAAAGAGTTTATTTTACCACGGTAGAGTCTTTGATAAGTTTTTAACGCTTTTGAGAGCCTGCGTGTATATTATACATTTCAAAGAAACAAATGTCAGCCTTGTGATCTGAATATTTGTGTCTTCTTTTTCCGAAGTGGCTGCTTCCTGAGGAACTAATCCAAAAATATTTGTGTAGTACTCTCACAGTGTAGTAAATGTGGTTAAATGGAAAGGATGTCACAAAAAGTAGGTTATCGGAATCCCTGCCAAGCGAGGGAAGATTAAGGGATTTTCTTTTTTTCCTATTCTTTTTCTTCTTCTCTCTCTCTCCTTTTTTTTTTAAAGATTTTATTTATTTATTTGACAGAGAGAGAGAGCAAGAGAGAGAGTACATGCAGGGGGAGCAGCAGGCAGAGGGAGAAGGAGAAGCAGGCTCTGGGGAAACGCAGTATGGGACTAGATCCCAGGACTGCAGGATCATGACCCAAGCTGAAGGCAGTGGCTTAACCAACTGAGGCACCCGTTGCCCCTCTCCTTTTTTTTTTTTTTTTTGATTAATCAAATGTAACTGTCTCAGTGGGCCAAAGTGGAATATGTAAAAAAGATGATAGATTTCAAGAGTTTCTTGAATAGGGTTTCATGATTCTCAAAGTTGAAAGTTCATCAATGTACAGTAGAATCAATCACTTGTGGTCTCATTGAAAATGCCCTTCTTGGGCTCTAGCCCTGGAGATTCTGATTCAGTAGATCAGAAAAGGGGCCCCCAAACTGCATTTTCATAAGCACCTGATACAAGTGGGCTGAAGACCATGCTTTGAGAAATACTGAATGAGATGATCTCAAAGGCCAATCTACACTACAGCTTCTTTGAATCATTTATTTACATTGAAAGTGTTTTCCTGAATTTTTGTCAGGAGTATGAGCAAAGTATTTCTTCTAATAATTCACATAGTTGTAGACAAAAAAAAAGTATCTTCATGAAATCTCTGGATCTCTTCTATGCTTTCAAAATTAAAAAAAAAGTTTTTATGTTTAAATAACCATTCAGCATCTCAGATATTATAACTAATTGTTTGAATGTGATCCAGTTATGCCAAGAACTACTTGAGTTTTTTGAAAAATACTTATAGAGAGTAGAAATGTATTATCTATACACAGCAACTCTGCTGAAGGTCCATCTGAAGAAGAAAGAGTAATACAGCTTTGAGATTTCTACTGCAGTAATTAAACTGCTGTGTTATAACCTAGGCTGCCATCAAAATCACCTGAGACCTTCACTCCACTACTAATCTCTAAGTCCCATCTCAGACCAATGGAAAATAAATTTTGGGAATGGGGAGAAGACAGAGATATTTTTTTAAAAGCTCCATGGATAATTCTGTTGTTCTTACTAAAGGTAAGAACCACTGATTAAATTTGAAGAATTATTGATACAATTTATGTTTGGATAGCTCTTTCCTTATTTTGCACAAGATTAAGAGAATTTAGTTTCTAATCTCAGTTGAATGGGAGTGAGAAAACATTAATTGCACTTGACAAATATTTACAAATGTGATTTCTGACTTCAAGGAACTTACTAATTAACAGAAATAAATATTTTGGCCTCCAAGAAAAAGATGGTATTAGCTACAATTGTGGGCATATCAGTTTGAATGGAGAGAAACTTCATGGCACTGTCACTTGCTAAGGTTGAAGGTTAGTAGCCTAACCTTGGCAGAGGCTTGGCAGAGTAGCCTTGGCAGAGGCTGTTTGATCTCTCTTTAGGTACTCTGACTACATCTGACCACAAGAAAAATGGTGGTAGCAGGGTTACAACCACAAGATCTGAGTTCTTTGGTTTCCCACAGGCAGAGTTAATAGAATGAACAAATATATTGAATAATTTAAAATTCTACAAATATTTATTAATTACATAGTATGTGGAAACTATAGTTTATCATTTAGGATGGTTTTCACTATAAGTAACGAAAACCTTTGATAATAAGATGATTTATTATCACACAAAACTAAAAAACAAGATGGTCTGTGGATTCTAATCCAATAATTTTGTGAAAAATCTTACTTCTTTCTGACCTTCCACTCTGCTGTCTTAAGTGTTGACCTCATTCTGAATCTGGTTCTTCTTGTAGTTGCAAGAGGAAGTTGGTTTGCTATGTCAATTGACCCTACAGGCCTTGTTCCCAGCAGCAAGAGCCAGAGAGACAAACCTTTTACGTCAAGCACTGAAGGCAAGTCTTTCCCATTAGTATGATTGGGCCAACTCAGGTCAAGGGCCTGCCTCTAAATCAGTAGGAAACACCACGGAAGAGCCATTTGTGGACAAACCAAATCTGTCTCTGGAGCTAGGAATGAACTCACCTTTCTTTCATGATAGGAAAAGGTGGGCTTGAGTTTGCTTTGAGATAGCAAAAAGAGAGGAACTGGAAGCTGACTAGTCCACCCAAAATTTTCAAAGTGTTAAATGATGTAAATTTAAGCAAAAAATACACTTTTTTTCTGCCTTCAATAAACATATAATCTACACTTTTTGCAGGCTCTGGTATTTTTTTCTAAATAAAACTAATTACACATATATACTATCAAAGAATTCCTATTAACTAATTACAAATTACTCATATAAAGAATTCAATTTGCACCAAGGCAAGAGATTTAAAGTCATAGAAACACACACACACACACACACACAGAGATTTGCGTAACTTCCAGAGGTTACCATGCACTGTTTAAAATAAATCTGGATTTTTTTCTTCCAAGTTTAAAAAAGAAACATCTACATTGAATTGCTTGGGGTGGTCTTTTGCAGTCAGAAAAGAATGCATCTCCTCCTCTTCCTCGAAATACCTTTCCCAATTCTAAGACCTTTATAGCTTGGAACTGTTAAAAAACAAAATTCAACTGAGTAAATTTGAAAGATCTTATTAGCTTTATTCGAGAATTCATGAATTGGATAACATCCCATCCACAGGAAGAAAGGAGCTCTGAAGAGTGTACAAAATGAAAATTTTTATAGGCAGAAGGGTGTGGGACTTGGTAGTTACTAGCAAAGAGCTGATTGTTTGTGGCGAGATCACCTTTCTTTAGAAGACACCAGGGGGTCTACCAAGCTAACAGCCTTACTAGTGCTGACCAAGTAACTCCACACTGACTGGTTTAAGATTCTAATCCTGAGGGAGGCTGAAGCTGTAATTAAGTAATGTATTAAATCCCAGTTTGGTGGGTATCGAAAGGGGCACGTACTGCATGGAGCGCTGGGTGTGGTGCATGAACAATCAATCTTGTAACACTGAAAAATTAAAATAAACAAATTTGGGGGGAAAAATAAATAAATAAATCCCAGTTTGGTGACATGGGGCTTAGCACAAGTGACTCTATTTTGGACCTGTTATCTTTTTTGTGTGTGTGCGTGTGTGTTTTTGAACAGAATAATTTCAATGATTAATTTGAATACAGCATACTTTTTAATTTAGTGTAATAGTTAAGACTTCAGGGGCTGGACACTGTCACCTTTGTGGAGTCCTGCCCTGCCTCCACCTATCCCTTTATTATTTGTGTGATCTTGAGTATGTTAATCAGCCATACTTTGCCTGTTTCCTTATGTGTAAAGTGGAGTTGAAAATAGAACTTACTTCAGATGATTGCTTTGATGATTAAAAGTATTAGAACTTGAACTGTGCCCATTATTTGGTTTGGTAATATTCACTAACACAATTAGTTTTCTAAATAACCTATATAGATTATGTACGTAAATGATCATCAAAATTGTACTGATAATAGTTCTTACTATGTGCTAGGAACTATGTAATTATGAAATTCTTGTAAACAGCACACTATCTTCTTCTAACAACTGCATGAATTTAATATTATTATCACCATTTCACAAAATGAAGTTTAGAGAGTTTAGGTAACATCCTCTCACTCCCACAGCTAGGAGATGGTTGAGCCAGGGTTTTATCTCAAAACCAACTACCACTAAAGACCAGTACTCTTTCCCCGTTCCACAAAGTGAAATTATTTTCTTGCCACTTTATAGTCTTCTGACAGAGTGTTACTGATATTTTAGCAAATCTGAGCTCCATTTTATTTTTTGCTACAATTTTTAAACACTTTTAAATAACATAGTGGGAAGCATAACTGTAGGTCAAAGCCTGCAAACTTGTCAGTATAGGCCAAATCTGGCTTACTAATGTATATGTTTGACTCACCCAGTGTTTACATTTGTCTGAATTAATTGCCAATGTTTAAAGTCAGGGAATTTCACATAAGACTGAAGATTCCGGTTTCTGTTCAAGTTCTGGAAGTTCCAGCAACTCTGATTCTGTGTGCTCACTTAAAAACCCTCGACCTGCATCTCTGTAGGGGCAGCCTCCTTTCCCACATGACGTGCACTCTAGTTTGACCATTTCCCCTTGTCCACCAGCTGATATTAGTTAGCATCTTCTCCCTGGAGGCATTTTAACTTATGATCTTGCTGTAGGTGGTGAAAGTAACTTTTCAGTATGGCTTATTTTTCTTGGAGGAAAATAATTGAATTAACTTTCCACTTACTTTTTCCAGTGTAAACTTAAATATATTATTGTCAGCAAGAATCCTTTCCCTAACTTTGATATCAGAGCTGACGGGCTCATCAGAAATGCTTCAGAAAAGATCTCAAGAAGGGGACACTGTCAAGCCCTCTCCTGGCCTAATAAAGAGCTCTCTGATTGGATTGAACAAGGATAAACAAGCAGCCTGGGAGCATGTCACTAAAACAGCACATTTCCTTGACGTCAGATCAGGTTTTTAAGCCATTAAGGTCCTTGCTTCAGCTAATATTTAAGATCTTAACACATGAATCATTCATAGAGTGAAGGAAAGAGCCTGTGGAATGTCTTCCTCTGGGGCAGGCATATGGATGAGATGTGGTATTGGAGGGTGTCCAAAACTCAGATTTCCAGAGAGCTTGGCAAGAAGATGGAGAGAGGGATTAGGAAATAGGAGGTTCTTTTAAAGCTTAAAGCATCTGTGCCAGTGGGACAAAAACACCTTTACTTTTATATTTTCGGCCCCTAAACTAAGGAAGTTCTGTGGTTGTTTATTCTAGAAATATAGGTGTGCCTTCTTCTAGGGAATTCAAAATGCAAAAATCTACATTTACAAAAGGAGATTGGGGATTTATATCACAGAATACTGTGCTTTACTGAATGATTTTCCATGGACTTTTTTTCTTAGGTAAGTAAACTTTGGGACATTTATGTCATGGCTATAGTTACAAAAATGATAGGCAGGTGAGGAGGCTAGGGCTTAGAGAAGTTGCCAAATGTTCACAGAAATCTATGTGAGACCCGGGTTGAACTGATCTTAGTTTCCTTCATTCAGTGTATCTGAGAATACAAACTAAACATTCTGTCAGATTTCTCCTGAACTTCAATTCCTCTGCCAGTATATCATATTTTCACAAAATAGGTTCACCAAAACTAAAGCTTTGCAGTTAGGAATCTAACACATGAAACTTAGTACCTTTCTATGTACTAAAGATCTTTTATTTAAAAGCAGAAGAAGCTGCTTGAGAATTATTAGTAGCAACATTTTGGCACTTTTATTCATTGAATTGTTGGGAAATCAAATGAATTGCAGATGTGGAAAGGAAAATAACAATAAGCTTCTGTAAATGGAAAAATCCACAATATCTTTCAAACATTTTCCAGAAGACTGAACTTTTGTACACTCTTTGTTGTTTTAAAATGTGCTCATTTGTTTGGATACTTACTTGTAATGAGACAAGTGATATTCATGCCAATATATGAGTGTTCTTTTGAATCCAGGAAAGTAAAACAAAAGGGAAATTTCACATGAAATAGTCTTTTGGTTTCTATCTACTACAGTAGCTAGCATCCTCTCTGAAGAGACTCTTTGAAGAGAAAAAAGGGGCCTTTAATACTGCCTACTTTTTGTAATAAAACCTTTTCAATTATTTCAGAAGTGTAAGAAGGCATAATTTGGATTGTTTATTCTACAATTAAAAATTTATTTTTAAAAACTTATTTGGTCAAGCTCTATTACAAAGCTGTAATCATCAAGACAGTGTGGCACTGGCACAAAACAGACACATAGATCAATGGGAAAAAATAGAGAGCCCAGAAATGGACCCCAAACTCTATGGTCAACTAATCTTTGACAAGGCAGGAAAGAATATCCAATGGAAAAAAGACAGTCTCTTCAACAAATGGTGTTTGGAAAATTGGACAGCCACATGCAGAAGAATGAAACCGGACCATTTTCTTACACCACACACAAAAATAGACTCAAAATGGATGAAATACCTCAACGTGAGACAGGAATCCGTCAAAATCCTTGAGGAGAACACAGGCAGAAACCTCTTTGACCTCAGCCACAGCAACTTCTTCCTAGAAACATTGCCAAAGGCAAGAGAAGCAAGGGCAAAAATGAACTATTGGGACTTCATCAAGATCAAAAGCTTTTGCACAGCAAAGGAAACAGTCAACAAAACCAAAGACCACTGACAAAATGGGAGAAGATATTCACAAATGATAGATCAGTTAAAGGGCTAGTAACCAAAAATCTATAAAGAACTTCTCAAACTCAACACCCAAAGAACAAATAATATGATCAAGAAATGGGCAGAAGATATGAACAGATATTTCTGCAAAGAGGACATCCAAATGGCCAACAGACACATGAAAAAGTGCTCAACATTACTCGGCATCAGAGAAATACAAATCAAAACCACAGTGAAATACCACTTCACACCAATCAGAATGGCTAAAATTAACAAGTCAGGAAATGACAGATGTTGGCGAGGATGCGAAGAAAGGGGAACCCTCCTACATTTTTGGTGGGAATGCAAGCTGGTGCAGCCACTCTGGAAAACAGTATGAGGTTCCTCAAAAAATTGAAAACAGAGCTACCCCACGACCCAGCAATCACACTACTGGGTATTTATTTACCCTAGAGATACAAATGTGATCCGAAGGGGCACATGCACCCAAATGTTTATAGCAGCAATGTCCACAATAGCCAAACTCTGGAAAGAACCTAGATGTCCATCAACAGATGAATGGATAAAGAAGAAGTGGTATATATATATATAATGGAATACTATACAGCCATCAAGAGAAACAAAATCTTGCCATTTGCAACAATGTGGATGGAACTAGAAGATATTATGCTAAGCGAAATAAGTCAATCAGAGAAAGACAATTATCATATGATCTCTATGATATGAAGAATTTGATAGGCAAGGTGGGAGGTCGTGGGGGGTTGGGGAAGGAAATGAAATAAGATGGGATCAGGAAGAAGACAAATCATAAGAGACTCCTAAACTCATGAAACAAACTGAGGGTGGCTGGAGGGTATGGGGAGTAGGGATAGGGTGGCTGGGTTATGGACATTGGGGAGGGCATGTGCTATGGTAAGTGCTGTAAAATGTGTAAGCCTGATGATTCACAGACATGTACCCTGGGGCAAAAAATAAATTATATGTTAATTAAAAAAAAAAACTTATTTGGTAAAAGGGTCAGGGTTTATGACTACTAATTTTTTCAGATATATCCACATAGTGGTGATCTCTTACTCCTGAGAAGGACATGAAGAATGGAAAGCAAGAGTTAATGATAAATAATTCTCTTTATTCAGCCAGCAATAATTATTTCCATAAACTTCTTTAAATTGCTGCATTATGCTTGCCAAAGGTCCAACCATGGGCTATGGACAGTTTGATATGTTTATATTTTGCTTGTTGACTCATGGAAATAGTCGATACCTCAAGTCAAGGACAGAAGTTCTCCAGCAAAACTAACAGCACACCAGGAAGGGGTTTGTGGTTTTATTTATTCATTGGGCTGAAAGTGAAAAGGCTCTTAAAGTCAAGAAATCAAGAAGAGTAAATGTAAATAACTAAGTTGACCAGCAAATGATCAATATGGACTATTTAAAGTTTCAGTCAAGGAAAATATGGTAAATAGATGGCATCTGTTTTTAATTTTTTCCTCCATAGAAACATTTAGCCTATGGATCAGCCACAGATAAAGGGATTTATCCAATTATTAGATGGGTTACCAATTTATCCAATTATTAGGTTACTATGCCACATGTATGATGGCATAAATTTTACACTTAGGAATATTTTCTTTATTCATTTTATGTGACACTGATGGCCCCCATGTATACAGCCATGCTGTCCCCACAACCACTAGTTGTACCCTCCATACCGCTTCTGTGATGGGCCATTTGACATTTTTGGGCAATGGATTGGTAGCAAACTTGAAGCAAAGGACTTTTTGGAAAGGCACTTAAAATTTTTATTTTCTTTCTTTCTTCTCCACTTTTGCCCTTTGAATATGCTCAAGCTACCTTGCTAAATGAAGACAAATGACCTAGTCATAGCTGTGTCTAGAGCCATCTAACCATCAGATACATGAGTGAGTCCAACTGAGCCCAACCCAGACAAGTCTAGCCTGATCTGCTTAGTTGAAGGTTTATAAGCTGATTACATGCTTATTAGTTTAAGCCACTGAGTCTCAGGGATGGTTTTATCATCCAGTGTTACATGCAGCAGATAGAAATACTCTATTTGTATATATGCCTTGGCCCAAAGAAGAAAGATATTTATAATAAAGGTATTGAGAAAAATAGATGTAAATCGGTTCCTTGTAATTGATACATGAGGAATTTTTTGTTTCAATCATGGAAAAATATAGCAATTAAATGGCATCTGGATTTTAGTAATTGTTAAAAAGAAAATATATAATTAGTTGGTCAGCATATATGAATGAAAGATTTATTCCTTTATCAGATGGATTGTTACACATGTAAGATTGCATCTCTTGGGTATATAGGCATGTTTTCTCTGATTGCCTTCTAAATGTGGCATGAATATGTTTTATATGGTTAATGCTGTTCTTTTCATGTGTCTTTCTTCATTTTATGCTAGAGTTCTCTGCAATTGGATTGATGTCAAAATTGGAACATTTTCAGAATACTTGGGATAAAATCAAGGAGAAAGCGAGGTGAAGAAAATCTGTAGAGGTAAAACAAGATTTAGGTTTTATATAAAAATATGTCTATCAGCGAGTGGTTGTGATATGGATCTACCCAGATGGGCAAGTATCAATCCTATTGAAATAGCAGCCTTCTTGATAATTTCCACTCAAATAACATGCCACAAATCGTCAGAGCCTATTTTGAGAAGAACATGATGTAAAGTGAGCCATATCTTAGTCTTGCAAATGTAAATTGCCAACTGTGAGGAGCTTTGGAAATGGTGGATGGCCTTGAATTTTATTGGCTTAAATAAGTATCTTTAAACTGAGGAAATTTTAGATCTTCCTTAATTTAGAGATACTGTGATCTCATTCTGCTACTTTAGCTGGTTTGGTTGCAGAGAACTGGGTAAGCCATGAACTTTTTTTTTTTTAACACTTTAATTTTTTAGAGCAGTTTTAGGTTCACAGCAAAATTGAGGAAGGTCCAGAGACTTTCCATATATGAGCTAATCCCACATGTACATAGATTCTCTCATTAACAACATCCCCCACCAGAATAGTACATTTGTCACAACCAATGAACCCACATTGGTGCATTATCATTGAAAGTCCATAGTTTATATTAGGACTCACTGGGTGTTATATGTTCTATAGGTTTGGACAAATATATAATGATAGGTACCCATCATTATCATATAGAATATTGTTACTACCTTAAAAATCTTATGTGCCTCATCTAGCCATCCTTCCCCACCCCCAACCCTTGGAAACTATGGATCTTTTCACTGTCTCCACAGTTTTGTTTTTTCCAGAATGTCAGATAGATGGAATTTATACAGTATGGATAGATACTGGCTGCAGTATGTAGCCTTTGCAGACTGGTTTCTTTCACTTAGTAATATGTACTTAAGTTTTCTCCATGTCTTTCCATGGCTAGATAGCTCTTTTTTTTTTCTTTAGTGTTGGATAATATTTCATTGTCTAAACGTACCATAGTTCATTTATATATTCACCCACTCAAAGGCCTCTTCACTGATTCCAAGTTTTGCCAATTATGAAAAAAGCTACTATCAACACCCATGTGTATTTGTATGGATGTAAGTTTTCAACTCCTTTGGGTAGATATTAAGAAGTGCACTTGCTGGATTATATGGTAAGGTTATGTTTAGTTTTGTAAGAAACCACCAAATTGTCTTCCAAAGTAGCCATGCCATTTTCCATTCTTACCAGAAATAAATGAGAATTCCTAGTGCTCCATTTCCTCGCTTGGTGTTGTAGCATTTAATGTTGTCGGTAGTTTGAATTTTGGTAATTCCAACAGGTGTATAACATTATTTCATTATTGTTTAATTTACATTTCCCAGATGACATATGATGTGGAGCATCTTTTGATATGCTTATTTGCAATCTGTATATCTTTTTTGGTGAGGTGTCTGTTAAGGTCTTTGGCCTATTTTTAAATCAAGTAGTTCATTTCCTATTGTTAAGTTTTGAGAGTTCTTTGTATATTTTCGATAGAGTGCTTTATCGGATGTGTCTTCTGCAAATATTTTCTTACAGTCTGTATCTTATCTTCTCATTCTCTTGACTTTGTCTTTCCCAGAGCAGAAGTTTTTAATTTTAATGAAGTGCAGCTTATCAATTATTTCTTTCATGGGTCATATGTTTGGTATCATATGCCATGTACTTTCTAATTTAGAAAAGATTTTATATATTATCCAGTATAGCCTCACACTAGTATAAGACTGTCTTGAAAATAGCCCTACAGCCTATGCTTTTGCCATTTTCTATAATTGACAATGAAGTAGTCCATTCAGTTTTGTTTATTAGAAGGCTCTTTTTTGTGTGTGTTCATTCATAATCTGATCCTCTTTATTTCTCACCACAGAACAATATAAACTATATTTGTTTCTTTTTCAGTGTTACCACACCTTCTATAGTCAAAATTATTCTTGTATCCACATTCCAAGATTTTATTTTGCTTCAGTGTAGTGAGATCTATATCCCTCATTAACAGAGTCGTCCTACTCTGGACACTCTGCTTCATTATATTCATCTCAAATTGAACTAAACCAAAGAATCTAGGTGTGGTTGGATTGCTATAGAATACTGGGACTGCTATTTCTTTTAGTCTAGTCTCTCTAATTCCATAAATCCATTATTATTCCTCAGATTGACTTAGTCTTTTTGTTAGTTAAAATATCAAGAGAAAATTAGAAGCTGCCCTAGATATCTTAAACAGGAAATTTGATACAAGTAATTGGTTGTACAAGGAATGCACAAGTTAAAAAAAAAAAACTGAGGGGGAACCAAGAGGTTAGCCACAGCAGGAAGCTTCTGCATGTGTTGGTCTGGGGAGACAAAAACAGGAGATAGTATAACAGAGTCTACGATCTGAGTCTACCTTGTAGAAGATAGGAACCCTGCGGGAGGGACTATTCAAAAGGAACTGGAGTCATGGTCTTAGAGCCATGTAAGAAAACTGTCTACTGTTGGAGATGTCATCAATAGCAGAAAGGAGTGAGAGGAGGGAGACAGAATGAAGACAAGATGAAGATGAAGACAAAGACACAGAAGAAAACGAAGCAACATCTTGACTTGTACTCCTGTCCCCCAATCTTCCACCAGTTCTTCCCATGAGTTGAACCTACTAGAAACAAGTTGTCAGGAAAGTCTGAAATAGAATACCCTATGATATAAGGATAAGCAAGGAAAGGATGAGAAATGGATCTGGAAGCAAACAGGCAACAAATGTGATACTTTCTTTACTCAAATTTTACATGCATTAAGAAAACAGAAAAATGAGTTCATATTTCCACTTTTAATCATTGTTAAAATTTCCCTCTCCCATTTGTGAAATAATTATTCAGTATTACCTGAATATGTTACATAATTTGTGGGATTAATATACTCCAACAACTTTTTAATTGATGTATTCTAATTTGCTAAGTGCAAGGATTTAGATGACATCACTGTCTTTATGCCACTTGAAATCTACCAGGGAAGGGAAGTAATCACACTATTGAAAGGGATACTTAGTTGCCTCTGCTACACTTCAATAAACGATAGATATGTCCCTTTTATGACTCACGAAGGAGAGGTATTGTAGTGAAGACCTCTTTTATTCCCATTAATGGAGAAATCACTTATAGCGATGATGAGATCATTAGGGGACCCCCAACGACCAAGGGTAGGATCATTGCATTGCAGTAAGGACAGCATAGTTTTGTCTTGCAGTATCTGAATCTACTCGGCCATTTTTGCATAGGCAAAGTGGGCTCACCTTGCATCCTCAGTCGCCATTGGATAAAAACAACAAAAAACCAGTCGGAATATGCTCATTTAATTTCAGTTTCTCCACATGTGAATGACTCAGTAATAAGAATCATGTGGGTTTCAGGTTCTAGCTCTTTTGATCTAAATTCAGATCCTTATACCCAACTCCGTAATAAAAATCTCCACTTTCAAGTCCCTCATGCCTAATAATGAGCGTTATGATATTGAATGTTAAACCTGTTTCTCTAACATTCTATAGCGCACTGAATGGAGACAATATCCTTTTAGTTGCTGAATGCATTAATCTTCCATTATTCTCATATATTTTCTTTCCATCCTTTTCCTTCCATGGCTAACTGCCAACCTCTGTCAATTCTACCCCCCAAACATCTTCCAACTTTTTATTTCACTCAATAACCATAGCCATACATGTCTGTTCACACTGAGGCCACAGGTTCTCACTAAAACAGAAATTAGATAAAATCACTCTCACACAAAAATGATTCAATGAATTCCCATTGCCTTTGTAAGAAGCTGCCATTTTTTCCTTTTTTTTTTTTTTTTTTTAGAAAGAGAGAGCATGCCAACAGGGGGAGGGGCAGGGAGAGGGAAAATCTTTTTCTTTTCTTTTTTTCTTTTCTTTCTTTTTTTTTTTTTTTGAGAGAGAGAAATCATGAGTGAAGGGAAGCGGGAGAGAGAAAGAATTTTAAGTATCCTATATGCTCTATATCCATAGTCCTTAGATTTCATCCTTAGCCCTCTATCCTTCTCATTCTACACAATTCCTTGAGCTTATACATCTTGGGTCTTCAATTTCAATTTACATAATAATAATAATACCTAAGCACATAGTTCCAGTCCACATTTCCCTTACCTATAAAGCCAACTATCAGATTATTCCACCGGTTCTTCAAATTTAGGATGTCTAAAAGAAAACTCACCATTTTCCTCTGTAATTGCACTTCTCCCATTCTCTGATTCTGGACTGAAAGATGTGCAAAGTGTCAAGACTGGAGGCTGAAAGGAAAGCATTAACTAGATAATAAAAGGTCTATTACATTAGATTGAATCATATGAAATTGCTGAATTCAATCATTTTTTGATCTGTAAAAATGGCATCTTTGGGGTACCTGGGTGGCTCAGTGGGTTAAGCCTCTGACTCTTGATTTCAGCTCAGGTCATAATCTCAGCATAGCGAGATCAAGCCCTGCATTGGTCTCTGTACTGGGCCTAGAGAGCACTTAAGATTCTCACTGATAATACCATCAGTGAGGATATGGAGAGGAAGCTAGAGTACAAACTGTTGAACAGTGAAAAGAAGAAGTGGGATGTGAACACAGACAAATCTTAAAAGAAGCTTGGCTGTGATGATAAAGAGAAAAATATGTTTAGTAGCTATTAATTAATACGTAATAATAAACTGGTTGTAATAGTGAACCATTCTAAGTTCTTGATGAGAAGTTGCCAATCTTATTAAAAATACTTGAACATAAACACTTATTTTAAAATACAGTAATTTGCTTATCACTTCACAATTTATAAATAATTGACAGTATCTGTTGAGCCCTTGACTATGTGCCAGGCATTGGGATTTGACATTATGTTTATGAATGCACTTAATTCTCACCAAAGGTTGAGTCCTTCTAGATAGCTCTGAGTTTCTGTTGTCTTTGATCACTACTGAAAGAGGAAGTTATTTCAACTATACATCCCTCCGCCTAGACTTATCCTGATATCAACTCTCATTATTTTCAGTATCAAACAGGAAATAGTGGAGAGTAGTTAGTATTGCTCTCTGCATTCCTACAGTAACCATTATTACATATTTCTTAGTATTTCCAGTTATTTGCCTTCATGGCCCCTAACATGTTTGTACTTTTTGCTCTTTTATTGAGTTATTAGTCATATGACTGTTTATGACCAATGGAATAGAAGGAGAAGGAACATGTATTACTTCTTGGGGGAAAGGAATTCATTCCAGGTACAAGTTGATCCAAAAATGTTGTTTCCTCTGCAACATCAGAGAAAACTATTCCAGAGATTGGTGGATCCATGAGCCCACTCATGGGGTATGAATCCCCAGACAACTCATAATATATAATGGGAAGGAGAAATAAACTTTTGTGGGTTTCCTGAGATTTGGGGCTTATTATCTCAGCATAATCAAACTAATATGGTTTCCAAATTGTTCCTTTTTGTCTCTCAGAACCCTCATTCCAAAGCAGATAAACTCCTTTTTATTTTTCTTAGCTTGGAAATCAGCATAGAAAACAGGTTTAGTATGCACACTTTAGACTTAAACTGCTCAGTTCAAAATGTTGGTTCCACAACTTAGGCACTTTGGGGTCTTTATATGATATCTCTGAGTTTTACTATTCTCATATGTAAAATGAGTAAAATCTTGGTTTTTATTTCAGAGGGTTTTTGGAAGGATAAAATTAAGTCATTGTGTGAAGTGCTCAGTGTAAACTTGGTTCATAGTGATCACTCAATAAAAGCTTGCTCTCTTTTTAAAATATTTTAAATTATTGTTATTATATTTTTCAGTTTTACTTTCTTATTTAAATTCCAGTTAGTTAACTTATAGTGTAATATTAGTTTTAGGTGTAGAATATAGTGATCCATCACTTGCATATGATGCCCAGTGTTCATCGTAAGTGCGCTCCTTACTATCACCATCTAGAATTCTTTCGATTTTGTACCTTAATTGAAACTTGCTTGTCCATGTATACATATAATAGATATTCATCTGTGGCTCATTTTTTAACACCCTTAGATTTAGGAGTTGATACTGGAGTCCTTGAATTTCCCAGTGCCACTTGTAAAAATTTCTGCTCTTTCGGACTTAGGTTATTTGGATATATCACACCTGGGCCATTCCCAGTTTCTGTCATCTGCTATCTCTTTGGTGGATACTCCTTAATATACTGGAAAATGTGGAACTAGCCTCAGTTTTCCCTCAACTCTTAAGTGTTTTTATTATTCTGGAGGATTTCATTCGTGTTAACAAGCGATTCAAAACAAAACAAAACCCTAAAACCTAAGTTTCTCAATTTTCAAATACCTCACTCCCTCTACTTCATTTGAGATCTTAAATCCATTTTAAAGGTTTATTTACTTATTTGAGAGAGAGAGCACACACATGCATGGGAGGAGGGAAGATGGAGAGAATTTTCAGACAGACTCCCCATGGAGCTTGGAGCCTGCTCTGGGGACTTGATGTCATGACCCATGAGATCAGGAACTGAGCTAAAACCAAGAGTCAGTTGTTTAACCGGCAGAACCACTCAAGTGCCCCTATCTTAAGTCCACTTTAATAAATACCACCAGATGATATTCACAACTGCTTCATCTTGGAAAGTTTTAAATTTAAATATCTGACTCTCTTATTACTTCCTATGTTTCTATGCTTCTAGAGGCCTAACTCAGTTACTTCCTCTGCACTCTTTACTTATCCTTCTAGGTTTTCCAGTCTCTTAAACCAAACTATCAGTCTCCTCATGCCCTCACTTTCTTCACTCATCAGATTAGACCCATTTGATATATTATTTTAATTAATCCTTTCCCCATTACTTCATTAATGGCCCTATGGCAAAAGGGACATTGATGGCAAAAGGGCCAACCAAATCAACTGTCAAATTCCAACCATGAACCAACATAATAATTTACCTTCTTCATTACTACAAACTTCCCTGGAAAATACCACACAGTTATGCCTTCCAATACCAGTTTGTGACCTTGTATCATTGGGTAGATCAATCTCATATTTCTTTACTCAGCTTTGACTCTTACTCTGTTTTGGTTCACACTCAGTGGAATATTTATTCTTCTGAATCACTGAGAATGTGTCTAACTTTCTGTGCTCCCGTTACAAATTTAGTTGAATCTAAATCCATACTTGCCTTGTTGGTTTCTGCTAGAATGGAAATAATGTCTCTTTCAAACTAAACTCAATCTGTCCACCAGTGCTCTGGATGCACCTCCGTTTGCCAGTTATCCTCCCTTTCTCCTCATCTTCAAACTTTCCTTTCTAAATGCTCTTCCTCATTATCATCAAACTTGTGAAATGACAGAAAAAAAAAAAACACAACATATTGCTCTCTGCCCCACCCCCCGTTCCTGGTACAGAGTTCCTAAAACCCTTGGAGTTTCCTAAGTGATAGGAGTATTTTATTCTAATGAGGGAATTCTTGGTGGGTTTCAGGATAGTATTAGGTTAGAGGTTGGCTCTCAGAAAAACCAAACTGTGAGTAAAAGCTTCAAACTTTTCACCACTCTCCCCATCCTCCATGAAGGAGAGGGGGCTAGAGACTGAGTTAATGATGAATCCTCCATTAAAATCTCTGAAATGTAGGATTTAGAGATGTCCTGGACTAGTGAACATATCTATGTGCTAGGAGTGTGGTCCATCCCAACTCCACGGGGACAAAAACTTCCTCACTTGGAACTATTGCAGACTTTGTCCTGTGTATCTCTTCCTTTGGTTATTCATCTGTATCCTTTATCATAGCATTTATTATATAATAAACTGGTAAATGTGTTTCTCAGAGTTCTGTAAGTTGTTGTAGGAAAGGACTGACCAAAGACGGGGTTGTAGGGACCATTCTTTACAGCCAAGTCAGGCGAAGTTGTGAATAACCTGAGGACCTACTACTTGAGATTGGTGTCTGAAGTGGCGGGACGGGGGGCGGGGGGGTGGTTCCTGAGCCTTTAACCTTTGGGCTCTATACTAACTCCAAGTTGTTATTGTCAGAATTGCTTGGTATGGAAAACCTGCATGTCTGATGTCAGAAGTACTGTAAGTATGAGAGTAACAGATGAATTTTTTTTCCTATGCAACTATATGTATATATAATTTCTTTCATTAAGCAAACCTTTTATAAGCCCACATTTCTTGCAACAGCTTTTTATCCTTCTCTCTTTTCTTACTGGATTTTGGGGAGATTTCCTATATTTTTGTTGCCTTTAATTCAATTCCAACTTTATCCTGTGTTACCTGGATCTCATCACCACTGTCTTCTCAGTAGGACATAACTTCCTGTTCCTTTTCTTGTTTGACTGCTGAAAGCATTTAATAAGCCTGAACTTTCCCTAGTTCTCACCACCACTGTCTTCCTATTACTGCTTTGTCCTGCTTTTTCCAATCTCTGGCTGCTCCTCAATTTATTTTAAGACTTCCTTACCTCTGCCCACACCTTAATGTTTCTATCCCTTACTGTTCTTCCCTTCACCTGAGATGCAAAGCAAAAATGAACTACTGGGACTTCATCAAGATCAAAAACTTCTGCACAGCAAAGGAAACAGTCAACAACAACAACAAAAAAACAGGTAACCCATGGAATAGGAGAAGATATTCTCAAATGACACTACAGACAGGTCTGATATCTAAGATCTATAAAGAACTCCTCAAACTCAACACTCAAAAAACAGATAATCACGTCAAAAAATGGGCAGAAGACATGAACAGACACTTCTCCAAAGAAGACGTACAAATGGCTAACAGACACGTGAAAAAATGTTCATCATAATTAGCCAATGGGAAGGTTCAAATCAAAACCACACTGAGATACCACCTTACACCAGTTAGAATGGCCAAAATCAACAAGACAGTAAACAACAAACGTTGGAGAGGATGTGGAGAAAGGAGAACCCTCTTACACTGTTGGTGGGAATGCAAGTTGGTGCAGCCACTTTGGAAAACAGTGTGAAGATTCCTGAAGAAGTTAAGAATAGAGTTACCCTCTGACCCTGCCATTGCACTACTGGGTATTTACCCCAAAGATACAAATGCAGTGAAAAGAAGGGCCACATGTACCCCAGTGTTCATAGCAGCAATGGCTACAATCACCAAACTGTGGAAAGAGCCAAGATACCCTTGAACAGATAAATGGATTAAGAAGGTATGGTCCATATATACAATGGAATATTATGCCTCCATCAGAAAGGATGAATACCCAACTTTTGTATCAACATGGACAGGACTGGAAGAGATTATGCTGAGTGAAATAAGTCAAGCAGAGAAGGTCAATTATCTATGGTTTCACTTAATGTGTGGGGTATAAGGAAAAACATGGAGGAAATTGGGAGAAGGAAAGGAAGAGTGAGTTGGGGGAAACTGGAGAGGGAGACAAGGCACGAGAGACTGTGGACTCTGAGAAACAAACTGAGGGTTTTGGAGGGGAGGAGATGGGGTGTTGGGTGAGCCTGGTGGTGGATATTGAAGAGAGCACGTATTGCATGGAGCACTGGGTGTGGTCCATGAACAATGAATCTTGGAACACTGAAAAAATAAAATTAAATAAAAAAATAAAGCAAAATAAAATAAAATAAATTCTTTCTTACCTCTGCCCACGCCTTAATGTTTCTATCCCTTACTGTTCTGCCCCTCACCCCAGATGCCGAGAATCATTTTGTCCTCTCTCAGGGCCTCATTTACATCACAGTGACTCCCCTCTGCCATCTATATCAGTTCTGATGCTTTGTCATGGCCAAGGGGCTCCAGTAGCCCAGGTCCAGGTTTCTCCTCCAGTCTCACATTTGCTTTTCCTCAACACTTTAACTGCTTACTATTTGTTCCATGACTGATGAAAGCATTATTTGTGAAGACTAAGTATAATTGTTATTGACTAAGATCAGTTGGATAATAAGTGTCAAAGTAGGGTCTCAAACCCAAGTCTCTATTCAAAGCAGAGTTTATTTTATACCACAAAATAGCAATGTTTAAAATTAATAAGGTTCTGTAAGATAGTATTTTTTAGGGCAAGACCTCAAGTTTTATCCTCATTACATTCTGCTGTATGTCTAGCAGCATTTTTAAAAATTATTTTGTATCCAATAAGCTGATTTAAAAAGTATTAAATGTAAAGAAGGAAGACCATGGGGTGCCTGGGTGGTGCAGTCAGTTGAGCATCTGACTCAGTTTCAGCTCGGGTTTGGGTCATGATCTCAGGGTTGTGAGACTAAACCCTCATCAGGCTCTCTACTCAGCAGGGAGTCTGCTTGAGATTCTCTCTCTCCCTCTGCCCCTACTCATGCTCACACAAACAAACAAACAAACAAATAAATAAACTTTACCCAAAAAAGAAGAAGAAGGAAGATCACTTAAGATTTTAACCAGAAATGGGGCGCCTGGGTGGCGCAGTTGGTTGAGCGGCTGCCTTCGGCTCAGGTCATGATCCCGGAGTCCCGGGATCGAGTCCCACATCGGGCTCCCAGCTCCATGGGGAGTCCGCTTCTCACTCTGACCTTCTCCCTTCTCATGTTCTCTCTCACTCTCTCTTTCCTAATAAATAAATAAATAAAATCTTTAAAAAAAAAAAAAGATTTTAACCAGAATTTACTATTCTTGTCTTCAGTGGCCAGGCAGATAAATGTAGTGATTGAAGCAATTCAGTGATCAAAGCTAAGTGGTTAGGGAATGGTGAACACTACAATGAAATAGAAAGCACATGTTCTTTCTAAATATATTCACATCCAAGTGTTTTCAAACAATATTTATGCCAAGCAAAATATATCTGTGGGTCAATACTAATTCTCATTGTTTTCAACCCTTACTTCAATAATGGCTTGAATTAGAAGCAACTTTGTCTACAGATATCCAAAACTGTAAGAGAATTCTTATCTTGTAGCAAATTTTATACTTCTTGGTTCAAGCTGAACATTAATTAGTTGTTCATTCCACAGACACTTGATGACAGAAAAAATAAACTATTTGACCTGGAGACCACAGGAAGAGGGGAAAAAATATGAGAACATGCTGACATGGTGTTCTCTTACCATGCAGGGAGAAAATGTACAGAGAGAGGGAGAGAAGAGAATTTTTCTGCCTCACAGTCTTCACGAATCCTTATTTGTTCAGCATCACATCAAGACTTCTCTGGAGGACTTCCAAAGTCATTCATAAAGGAAAGCAGCTAAGCTTATTGCCGAGGTCCAAAACTAATCATGATGCTCTAATCTTGTCAAAAGAAACAAGTTCATTAAAGAGATGTCAGATACATGTATGGCCACTTCCTCAGTCTACCCAACCTTCCATATCATGGCAGATGTTGGTAGTTGACCAAAGCACTCTTTTCAAAATTGAGGCCTTTCAGGTCTCAAAATTATTTTCAATATAGGGATTACTACTATTTGAGGTTTTTGTGTTTTTTTGTTTTGTTTTGTTTTTTTTACTATCTGAGTTTTTACATGACTTAGATCAAAGTTAGCCTGGAGGAGATCAAATATAGCCTATCTATCTATATCTATATCTATATCTATATCTATATCTATCATCCATATCATCTATGTCTATAATCATCTACCTAGAAAGACATGACAATACAGATAATACAGAGCCTGGTAAGCACTGACATAACTAAAAGAGTAAAATGAATGAAACCTGATTTAGTGACAGAAGCAGCCCACCGTGGATATGGGCCTTTTAGATTCACGACTATGTGCTTAATTTTTATGTCTTTTCTCTTAAATCAAGCCCTTATATATTAACTGCAACATTCTCCTATCTGCCCTCCTTGAATCAAGACTCCTGCTTCCTATCTACCTCACACATTTACTAGATTAATCTACCATAAACTCTACTTTCATCATGTCACTCCCTTGTGCAAACAAATTGTTATCTTCCACTATACCCAATAGTTCTTTGTCTATTCATTTTATTTATTAAAATAAAAAGTACTGTGATTCAGTAAATTCAGGATACACTGAGTTTACCTATTGTATTTCTTAGAGAAGAAGTCCCTACTTACATGTCACAGAACAGTAATATTTTATACAAAAATCAGATTGGAAAATCTTACCATAATGCAAGCATAGACAAATACTCACTTTAGGGAGTATTTCCTGATCACAGACAGCCTGATAAGAATTAGAGATGTATTGATTGATAACAAAAATATAAACTAGAATAAATACTCTGGAATAATGCTGTGCATTGGAATCCATATTTTTGTTTGTGGTCCTACCATTCTTAATTCGTGACTTGCCTATTGTAATTATCTAAGCAGATTAAGTCTTGGTTTTCTTTATTATATCCTGTTTTCCCCTCATGCTTTAAGAATGGCTTTCAAAGCCTTATTTATATTTCTAAATTAATGGTTTGTGTAGTGAAATAGGACCTAGCAGTGAAAGAAGAAGGTAAGCACTCAAAAATGAGTCCATAAATGAATTTCAGAGTAATGTTTGCTGACAAAATTGTGTTGTGATTTTCTTTTCTCCTAGTTTTCCATCCGTAGATAACAATGCCATATGTTTGTTTTTATGGACTTTACTTTGTCTTTTATAGGGTCTGATAAGCAATTTGAAGTCTGAAAATAAAGATCAACTTTTTGCATTTCCAAGGTGATATTAGGGCTTCTTGGTTGTTTGCACAGTTCCACTTAAAGATCACAATCTCAAACACATTGATGAATAAAAATGTCTTCTCCATGCCTAAGGAGCCAAAGTAAATCTGCAAATGCTAAACTGTAGAGTGTCCCAGGGAAGGACATCACATAGTTCTGGCCTGTAAGTAAAATTATATATGAACACAAATGCATTTCTCTATTACAGGGAAATGTGCAAAACAATTACATGGAGATGCGACTATGGTAGCAATCTGATACTGCAGATGTAGAGAATCGCCCTTCATCTCAAACATCCTTGGTAACCCAAGTATGATAGGCAGAATCATGCCTCCCCCCATCCCCTGCAAAATGCCTATGTTTTAATCCTTAGAACCTGTGAATCTGTCACCTTCCATGGAAAAAGGGAGGACTTTGCAGATGTGATTAAAGTTAAGGACCTTAAAATGGATTGATTATCCTGGATTAAGTAAATGAATATGGTCTGATCACAAGTTCTTAATGGTGGAACAGGAAGGCAGAAGAATTGGTCAGAGACATGTGACATGAGAATGACTCAATCACCATTCCTGGATTTGAAGATAGAGGAAAATGGCCATGAGCCAACTAATGTGGTGGCTTCAAGAACCTAGAAGAGACCCTCAGTTTGTAGGCAGCAAGAATGCATGGACCTTGGTCCTACAATGACAAGGAACTGATTCTGCCAATGGTGCCCATAAATAGGAAACAGATCCTTCCCTGGAGCCTCCAGAAAGGAATGCTACCTGCTGTTACCTGGTGAGTTCTGTACTGGACTCTGAACCTACAGCACTGTAAGATAATAACTTTGTGTTGTTTTAAACTATTGTTTATGGTAATTTTATGCCACAGAGACAGAAAACTAATGCACCAAGTAACAAATAACTTCAGGAAATCAGATTTGAAGGATATAATGGGGAAAAATATATAGCATGGATTTATATAATTAGAGAATAACTTTTTGAAACCTTGGAAGTAGATGCAAGTATTCATCCATGATTTCTTGAGAAGGTCTATGTCCTATGCACTCTCCATGCATATCTATTGATGGTTTTCAGGTGTAGGCAACAGAACTTCCTGGGGGAGTGTTTTTCACGGATGGCCTATTGCTAGCAACTACTCTTATGCACATTCTAGGACATTCATTTGTATATTATCATTTTACTCTTTGTAACAGAGTGGCAGTTATAGATTAATAGTAAAATTTTAAGTTGTTAAAAAAGCAAAACTTGTTACCAGAACTGATTTCTCCCATAATAATAGAAATATCAAACAAAATCATTAATAAGTAATAAAGTCATGACCGTTTCCTTGTACACTCTTTTTTGAATTTTTATTCCATTGTTGGTTCAGTTCTTTTGTGATTATAATGTTTTATCTTACATCTGCTTAGAAGAGTCTCAAAATCAGTTGTGTGATTTCTAGGAATTAATGGTATTACAGTAAATATTTACATATCTATTAGTAGACATTTAACTTATCCTTTTAGACCTTGAACTGAAACTCTAGCTTTATTCGACACTTTCATTATAACCAAAAGATGAAATCAATTAATTTAAACATATCCATTTAACTTTTATTGAGTACTTACTACACGTTATGTACTGCTACAAATGTATGGAAGACGAAGTTCAGCCTTGGGAGATGTCACGGTTCATTTGAGGAGGCCTGGTAGTCGACAAGTAGGAGGAGGTTCTTGATGATCCAGAGAACTAGTTAGGGTAAACAATGTCAGTGGGTTAGACAACACTTCCCCACTGTATAGTGATATCCTTTGATTTATATGGGGCTAGAAATTTTTTGAGAAAATTTTTGAATTCTGATGTCACAACAGGTGGCCTGTCACCTTAGTTGAATTGGGAAGAAAAGCTAAATTGTACAGATTTGATTGAAAATCTCTAGTTAGAAAATCCCTTCACAGGGAAATGATGACTAACCAGAAATTCCAGAGTCACCAATACGGCCTGGGAGGTAGAGGGGAAGAACATGTGGCCCTTAGGAGACCCATGATATCCCAAGCTCCCACTGGGTAGTGTAGTGGTTGGGAGTATAGGATTCAGAATCAGACTGTCTGGGTTCAAATCCCAGCTCTGCCATTTAATAGCCTAGTATCCTTGGATAAGTTACTTCTGTGTATTTTACTTTCATCAGTTGCAAAGTAGAGATAATTATATCTATATTAGAGAGCTTTTGTAAAGATGAAATGCATCAATACATGTAAAGCCCTTAGAAAAGTTTCAGACATGTATTTAACACAATAGCTCTCATTCATGCCCTGGGATGAAGGACTGTGGGACTTTTCTAAAGGAGCAGAACACAAAGAAAGAGAAGCCACTCTTCTATTTGCAGATAAGAGAGAAGCTCTGGAGACCAAGTAAGTCATAGAGGATTCATTCAGTGGCTTGGAGATGAGAAGCAGAAGGGAGAGCAGGACCCAGTCTGGAACGCAGTGATGGTGCACAGGCATTAGCCCAGAGAAAGGGAGCAGCAGCTGAGAGCAGAGGTGATGGGGAAACAGTAAGTCAAGTGACTTGCCAGGGGCTCAGGGCATAGAGGTGGAAGCTGGTAGCACATTGGACGGCCCTGAGGCAGTGGTCCAAGCAGAGCAGACAGAGCGTGGCCTGGGACAGAGTGACCCAAGACTGCTACTAGAAAGGAGTCTAGTACAAGACTGTTTGGGCAGGTTTACAGCTCATATATGTGGTTTTACCTCTTATGGGAGCCCCTGTAGGAGATTCTAGAGAGAGGAGAAATCAATAAAAGGGACAAGGTGGAGGTTCTGTGTTGGGAAGGTAGGAAAGGGTTTTCAAACCATTAGAATTTCTGTGTTTTCAAATGACCTTAAGTGTCCAGAGTCTTACAATTTAGGGGGAATTCGGCAACCTTCAGGTTGCACAAATTGCATATTATGTGATGTAATAGATCTTCTAACAGAAGGATCGAGTGCAAGCCCAGAGGAGGGAACAAATTTGGCTTGAACACACTGGAAAGGTTGAAGTACTGAAATGGAGAAATGATTTAAAGAAAAATTAAAATAAAATGTGCTAAAGCTATGGATAAGAAGGAAATTTAGTTAATTTTCTTTTCTTTGCATTCTTCTTATGTTAATGCTTCAACTCATAATTGCATATATGTCTATTTTGGATGCTGTATAAAGAAATAATGTATCGGCCTTTGACCTCTCATTTTTTTATGAACATATTCTGCTATAGCTTCTGTCAATCATTTACATTTATTGTGCATACTTTGTAAACCCGACCCTGCAATGAGCAGTGAGGAAATGGTATGCTCATTGAAAAACCATCTATTCCTTTTTCAGAGAACAACTTTCTAAATGGTTGTAGCACACAAGAAGAAAATGTCACAAAGCACCTATGAGGGTTATGCGAATATATGTGCGGGAGCCCCAATGCAGCAAACTGTGAACATAATGGTCAAAGGGAATGTGTGGAAATGCATGCTTGGGTGTGTGTGTTGCTTTACAGTTGGCCTCTACTCCTAGTCCTAATACATTTAATATTTAGTGTCTCCTTATAAAAGCTATATTTCAGAATTCAGTAGTCAATAGCAGAGACATAAAATACAATATTGAAGTCAGATTCAATAAAATTCACTTCACATTTTGCTACAATAATTGATCATAGCGTCTGAATTGGAAAGTACTCAGATGTCAGATACTTCAACGTTTCTCCCATTGCACAAAAGCTTTCTATATCCTCCCTGAGAGATTGCATCTGGAATCTGTTTGCCATTCCAATCTCATTGACGCTGCTTTAGTATTCTTCCCTAGTTTCTGGTCTTCTTCCAGACTCCAAAATAACGTGTACCAGAAGTTATCTGCTTTCTCATTTCTTCTCACTCTTTCTCCCTTTTGGACCCCTTTCTTCTTTACCCTTGTTTCCACTAGTCCTCTCTAATAATTATAAGTAGGACTTTTAATACATGAGTCTGTTCTTGATTCTTAGGCCCCTGTCACAAATGTTCAGCTGTACTACACTTAGATATTATACTAAAACCACGTCTGGACATGACTTAGCTCCTGGATCCTCTACTGCAGTGTATGGCACTACCCTTTGCTGGGTTCAAACCCCGGGTATTTCTACCTCTTTCCTTTCCCTCTCTATACCAAGTTAGGAGAGAGGAAAAAATGAATGGGGAACTAGAAGAATCTGGTCTTGGGTTTAGCCTCACTAATTAACATTTCCTGGGACTATTGAACAATTCATGTAATTGCTTTAAGCTTCAATTTATCTAACAAATGAGATGATTGGAATAGGTAATTTCTAAAGTTCTTTCCAGCTCTGACGTTCCTTTTCTACGTATGATTCCAACTACTATCAATTCTATTGCAATTGATTTTTGTTGTATCGCTCTCCTATTCTCTCTTTCTCCCTTCACCTCTACTGATCCCATCCCCGTTTTTTAGACTTTCATGTCTTCAGTGGATTTTCCTCAGTTAGCCATTTCCTCGATTTATCTTTCCGAAACATTGTCTGAGTTATTGCAAAGTCATTTGCCTCAAATATAATGATGATATCCTTTTTCTTCACTAACCTGCGATGACTCACTATGTCCTAAGGTTAAAACCCTAATCACAAGATCTGACTAGAAACTATAGTTTCATTTCCCTCTGTCTCTCTTACCCACATTCATCTGCAGTTCTAGAGGTCACTTGAACTACTCGCTCTTCCCAAGTATTTCTTTTATTTTCTAGGCCATGCTCCTTATCTCAGTCTGTTTCCTCTGCTTGGAATTTCTTTTTCTTTCCCTTTCTGTATGTCCATGTCCTGTCCATTGCTTAAATTCAAAAGAAAAGACTTGCATGAAGATTTCTACATAATTGAGCAAGAATGTTAACTACCATAACTTCCAATCTTAGTAGCTTAATGCTAACACCAGTATTCCATTGGCTGGAAGTTAAATGACAGAAAGGCTAAGAAATGCAGTCTCAGTATGTCCAGAAGGGAAAGAGAGAGTTTTTTTTAACACACAGGTCTTTGAACTTTCTTTGTTTCCTTCCCCAAAGAAGCTAGAAATAATTTCTCCTTTTAGAAAACACTCAAATCTATTCATGCAGCAAAATTCCTATAATTTTATTTTACCATAATTGCTGATAGTCTGTATTTCCAGATATTCGTATAATTTGACCATATCTTCAAATGAATTCTCATAGACTTGAATATAATATTTTCACATATTTAAAAATTTCCCTACATGTTTGGTTTTACACTTCTTTTTTCATCTTGAAATCTGTTAATGCTCTTCATCTTATTTTCTTGATTATATTTGTCAGATGTTTATTTTATGTTTATCTTTTCCAAAGACTAACATCTTGGATTTGTTTTTATATTTTGTCTCTCATTATTCTGGGCCACTGCTCTTGCCTTCTATTCTATTTCTTCCTTATGTATTGGAAATTCTTTTTTCTCTGTATTTCCAACTTCTTGCTATTTATTTAATTTAAATAAAATAATTTCAGTTTCATAATTGCCTCTGACTAGAGTGTTGGTCCATCCACTACCATTCTACAGTAGGATCTTCACTCTGCCACTTGTTACATATTTTACATTGGAAAATTGACTTACTATTACAAGCTTCATTTTCTGTAAATGCAAATACAATATGACTTTCCTAAGAGGCTTGTTGTGAGAATCAAATGAGCTAATGCATGGGATGTACTTAGCCGAGTCCATCTCACATTTAAATACTCAATAAATATTAGCTCTTTTTGGTTTTATAATTTTGGTGTTTTCTATTCTACAGTGCTAATTTGTGCTTCATCTTTGACTCAGTGTTTATTTAGGAGTGAGTTTTAAACGTTTTATATTGTTGGAGCTCTTTGTTTAAACTTTGAATAATTGACAATATTTTCATTGTGTTTTGGATATATATTTTAAACAAATTTGGCTATGGAGAATTAATTTCTATTCTCTTCATGACCTAGGCTATTGTCACTTTTTAAATGAGTCTGTTTATTTTTGTCTTGAAGGTGTGAATTTTAATATATATCAAATCCTCTATGTCCTTACTCATTTTTATTGAATTAGTTTGGCGGGAATTGATGTGAGGTATTGAAGTCTTCTGCTATAATTATGATTTTGTTAAAAATTATTTGTATGGGTTTTGTCCTTTACATTTTGATTCTTTGTCACTTGGTACAGATGTTGGATAATGAATACAAGTACATTTAGATTGCTTCTTTTATAAGGCAATATAATTCTCCTTGAATTAATACTTATCTTGAATTCTACTTTGACCAATATGAATATTGTCACTTCCATTGTCTTTTTGTTTGCATTTTACAGATATATCTTAGCCTATCCTTTATTTATAACCTTCCCAAGTCATTTTGTTTTAAGTTTGTCTCTTGTAAACAGCATATTGTTGAATGTTGTTTTCTACTTCAATCTGAGAGTCTTTGCCTTTTAATTGGGGAGTTCAACACATTTACGTACATTGTCATAACTGATATGTTTGGTCTTACTTCTGTCATCTTGTTTTATGGGTTCTATTTGCTGTGCTTCCTTGCCAGTTTCTGTTTCCTACCTTGATATTTGGACCATATTTTGTTTGCTTTTGTCTTTTGGAGAGATTTAGAAGAGAGAACTTCTGTTTCAAATTCTACCAATTATATCTTTAAGTTTATCTTATACACATTTAAACAAATATTTCTCTAATTCTGATACTGAAGAACAAAATAATGCCTTTGGTCCAATCTCCACATACCAGGTTTTTGCTTTTCCTACCTCCCTGTGCCAACTCCTAGTTATAAAATAAGCTCTTCTCTGTTATTTAATAAAACTTTTTAACGGGAAGTTGAAAAAGGGTCTATCTAATACTTCCAGCATGTCATCATCCTTTTATTTTTTCTGAGCATCACTTCACAACAACAGAGGAAATTAAGACAGATAATGGGTCAAAGCTATGCTTGTTCAAGTTAAGAGTTAATTTGGTGACATGTGTCACCAAACTTCAGCTACGTCACTCTGGCTTCAGTTCCCAGGCACACAAATCCTTTCCCTACCATTGTTTCTTTGACCAAACATGGCCTTCTCTCCTCCTTCAAGTCTCCCTTAAATATCATCTCCTCAGAAAGCTGCTCTTTAACCAAAAAAAAAAGTATATCTCAATGATATTTCTATCATTTTCTATTTTCCTTCATAGCATCTGTCATCATGCAATCATACAATAACTTGTTTGCTTGTTTTATTTGTGAACATGATTGGACCATAAATTTCATAAAGACAAGAATCAAGTCTATTTTATTTATTACAGTATGTCTTAATCCTAGCAGAGTGCCTAGTAATATAGTTGGGGCTTAGGAGATATTTGTTGAATAAATTGAGGGCCAAGTGTGCCAGTGTGAGGGATACCTTTTCATATTTTCCACAGCAAAGTCTCTGCATAAGCCAAGGAACACAAGCTCTTGCTCCCATCTAATACATTCCTTAAACACTCTGAACTATGCAATTCTTCCCTCCAAGTATTTCTCGGAAACCAAATAGTTCAGAAACACATGTCAAAACGGGGTTTAACAGCTTTTCTGCTATGTATGCCCATCAATTCCTGCCAGGTGTATCCTGAATCTTTTTTAATCCATGGCTTCTGTGGATCTGCCATCTCCTGGAGATATCCCCAGGGTACCAACACATTTGTTAAACACTGGGGTCTCTTTCACTACTGTGCCAGATATTGACCATGTAATGCTGGAGTCCTCATTTTGCACAACTCTTTACGTTCTTCACTGTAGTGAGAAGAATGTGTGGGCCTTGTACTCGATGGCAAACTTTGTCATGAGCCCAGCAGTAATGCCATGGTAACTCCAAATGTCTCAGGTACTTTATGAAAAATTTCCTGTCTTTGCTTAGAAAATTACCTCAAGTGCCCTTCAGTGAAGTTGAGTGTGGAACAGATGCTATTTGATCTTTCCGCTCATCATCATTTCTACCTATCTATGAACTAAACGTAGAAAAATATTCTCCTTTAGTTATAGGAAGATACATTAGAATCAGTCTTCATAACTTGCTTATCAATTTTGCTTAGGCATGAAGGTGAAACTTATGATCTTTATTATAGACATAAGAGATAAGGACCAGTGAATTATTACAGTTAGGAATTTATGCAAGTTATCCTAGATCTTCTTTGAAAAGATTCTTTTATCCTCACTTGAGAAGCTACTTCCTTCTTATATTTATCTAAAAGAGAAACAAAAACTTTGTGACATGTGACAGTGGGTGAGTATCTAATGAAGAAAGTTAACTAATGGGCAACAAACTGAAGCTTCCAAATCTTTTCATATAGAACACTGTGTGAAATTTAGTCTTTGGTCCCTTAGAAATCTACTTTGAAACCTACAATGTACCAGATAGAGGGAGGTTTCTAACCCTCACTGGTCCAGAGGCTCAGAAAACTATAGCAAAAGTTGGATGGTGGTAAAGAGAACTAAAGTTGCCTACTGAATTGATTCCATTCTCTGTTTCCACACTTCCTCAGCAAGGGCACTTATCTTCCCTTACACTGGACAATTTATGATGAAAATTTCCACTTCTGTAGTTGAATCTGTGGAAAGGAAGTCCTGGACTTATTTCTACATTTGCTTCAGGAACCAGGCAAGTGGCAGTTCTCCTATCTCTGCCAAATAATCTTAGATGTAGCCACCACTTACACATGGGGTAATCCTTTCTTAATGGCAAAACAATCTCTTCCAGCAAAGTGTTAGCAAATGCATTGCAGAAGCCAGGCTTACCCTTCAGAGCATAGAGGATTTTGTAGGAATAAAGGGCAATTTTAGCATCTTTCTCTTAAAAAAGAAATTCCTTTTCTGTTTCTTGTGCATAATGATAACTAGCAATTATAAAGTGCTTCACTTGCTTTACTGAAGAATGAGACAAATGGGGTAATCAGTAGAGCTAGGAGATGAGAAAAAAACATTTAGGTAGCCTTTTTTGATAGAATGGGCCAGTTGAAGTACAAATAGGTTATGTCATTGTAAGTGACCGGATACTACCTATAATAAAGAGAATTACAGGGAACTAATTAGGAAAATTTCCTTGAAATAAGATAATGTAGACCTGGAACTGTAGAGAACATCTAGTCAAACTTCTTTCATGTTGCAGATGAAAGAAAGAGTTTCAGAAGGTAAAACTGTATGTTACCTAATTAGCTATTAGCAGAACCAATACCAGAATGAAGACATCATGACTCATTGTGCAGTCCTTTTCTTCCTGAAACCCAGAAAAAACAAAATCAGTCATTAACTATGCATCTGTCCAAGCAATTATGATATTATATTTTAGCTGTTTACTGTTGAGCTTTCACCTTTCCAATTAAACTGTTTGTTCCTAGACAGAGGGACTTAAAAAAATCTTTGTATCTCTTAGATATAGCACAATGTCCACATATGGAACACTCAATAAATGTTTAGTATATGTGGCAGTGAATAAATGAGCAAATGTGGTTCTATTCATTTGAACTCATCATTTTTTCTTTTTTTCTTCCAAGTTCCAAAATTTTCTGACCTGCAGTTTTGTTCCTTTTGAAATGTAAAATAAGTAAAAAGTAATAATAAATGCAGCCAAGTTTGGATCGTACATAGGTAGGTTTATGCGATGTTTCTTTATGTCATTGGCTCCCCTCGTATCTCCTCATGTATTTGGGACTCATCTACTCAAGCAGGAAAGGGAGCTCTCATTGATTTATAGCTAAATTGGCCATTTTAATCTTTTAGTATCCTCACACAATTTATTTCATCTCATTTTGCATGTAATGATGGTTCATTGAACAACCTAAATGTATGGAATCTAAGTTCTAGGATAACCCCAAGGAAACACGGTTGTTAATTCCCTTAAGAAAGGTGCAAATTCAGACACAAATCAGCATCTTTTATTTTCCCCAAAAGAAGGAGATTGAAACTATGGTAAAGGGTAAATGTTCTTTTCCATTTGGAGCGAGATAAAATCCAAGACCTTCTGAAGGTGGATTATGTAGCCCAATAGCCTGGAATATGCCATAGAGAGGCATATCATTGTTTGGGAATGAGAGGTGCCTAATATGGGTTGCTGTTTAGTAAAGAATATTTTGTGGCTTTCAGAAGTCCTTGATGTTTAGTGGATTGGCCCTCTCTCCTTTCATTATAACCTACCACTGCTTGCATGAATTTGGTAAGAGATGTTTTACATTATGGCATGGGTTTTTACTTCAGTGTCTGCCTTTTCCTATCTTTTGGGGTATGCGAAGAAGATGTATCTGTTCAAGCTGTTTGGTCTTAGAAAATTTTATAATTGTTTAGGAAGATGAAAGGACTGAATTCAGACATTGACCAACACTGTATGTGTGTGTGTGTGCGTATACACAATACTGTATGTGTGTATACTGTATGTGTGTGTATATATATATGTGTGTGTGTGCATATATGTATATATACACACATACACACTATGTGGCATCTATAAGATATTAAACAGACAAAGATGTTAACCCAAGCTACTGTTGGGTAGGAAACTTTTTCCTCTATTCTTCAAGGATTTTCTAGCTGGTCTAAGAACTAAATTGATATAAGACAGATTAACCAGAGAAAATAAAATTTAATTTTGTACATATGAGAAATCTACACAGACATGAGATTCCAAAGACAGCCAAGAAATATGAAATTTATGTGTCATACTGAACCATGGAGAAGGAGTAATGGTTTGGGACTTCAAAAGGAAGAGATGCAATTCATAGGATGATGAAAAAGAGTAAATGTTTAGCAAACAAATGCCTACTAGGCCATACAGAAGTAATGGGACATAGAAGGAAATTTGATCAAATAGGCTTTGCTAGGTTCCCCCCTGTATACCATACCTAGTTCATATTATGAAGTAGTTATCAATGATGATAGCACTCTTCCTGGAGCAGCTCTTCTATCTAAATTCTTTTTTTTTTTTTGTCTATCTAAATCCTTTTAGGCAATTGTGGGGTGGGGGATGTGAAATTTTTTTCCTGAGTCTTTTGGACCTCAATTATTTTCAGCTCTAAATAATCTGCACGCCAAAATGGCATATTTTGGGGCAGCTTGCCCTTGGCCACTATACTACAAAGTTTCGTGCTTTAGTTACCATCTTTATCATTTTAGAGAGATAGTAAGATTTCAACTATGCAATGTTAACTTCATTAGGGTTAGATAGGAAAGTTTTTCTTTCCTTAGGGAGCCACTGTAAATAAGGCAATTCCTTTAGAAAAAATTCTTTTGCATTGTCCATTAAAAAAAAAAAATAAAGTCCTATGATTCTGTAGGAAGACACCTGGAGCCCACATTTTTCATAGTATGTACATAATACTTCATATTATGTACATAGTATGTACATAATGTAGTTAAGTGATTCCTATAATATTCAATGCTACATTGCTTTAAGGGTAAGAGAAGGTTCAGGTATTGTGGGGTCATAAACTTGGGCAATTTGTATACCTCTTTAAGAATAATGGTGCAACTACTGGATATTTACCCCAAAGATACAGATGTGGTAAAAAGAAGGGCCACATGTACCCCAGTGTTCACATCAGCAACAGCCACAATTGCCAAATTGTGGAAAAAGCCAAGATGCCCTTCAACAGACGAATGGATAAAGAAGATATGGTCCATATATACAATGGAATATTATGTCTCCATCAGAAAGGATGAATACCCAACTTTGTATGGACAGGACTAGAGGAGATTATGCTGAGTGAAATAAGTCAAGCAAAGAGAATCAATTATCATATAGTTTCACTTACGTGCAAAGCATAAGGAAAAACATGGAGGACATTAAGAGAAGGAAAGGAAGGATGAATGGGGGGAAATTGGAGGTGGAGATGAAACATGAGAGACTGGATTCTGAGAAACAAACTGAGGGTTTTGTGGGGTAGGGGGGAGGAGGGTTGGGTGAGCCTGGTGGTGGGTATTGAGGAGGGCACATATTACATGGAACACTTGGTGTAGTACATGAACATTGAATCTTGGAACATTGAAAAAATAAAATTAAATTAAAAGTATATTACAAAAAAAAAAGAATAATGGTGCAAATTTAAAGATATGAAATGCTTGTGGCTACTCTCATGCCCTGTTCACAATTAAGGTAACATATGGCAAGAGAGAATTCAAAACTGAAGAAGGCAGCAGTCTTAGTGAATTGGAATTAGAAATATTTTACAAAAACAAAAGATATATTCTCCTAGAAACCTTCCCAAGGACTTGCAAGGAGCCCACAAAAGTGAAGGTTCCTCAAGCTACATTAGCTTAAGACACCAAAAGCACTTCTAACTCACAATCTTTCTCTTCCTCACAAATTCTTCATGAGGTCATATTACATACAAAGGGAGAAACAAATGCAAATATAAGATCGTTTTCTGCTTTGATGGAGCTCAAATGGTTACAAAAATTATGAGTCCTGTAAGTTCCTTGGATTTGGGTTTCTTTCATCTTCTATAGTCTACAGGACTAGGTTTGGGTACCCAACATCTGTTTGATGATTACAAGGCAGAGGATAATAATAAACATCATATATATACATATATGTGTACATATACATTTATGTATATGTATATACATAATATACATATATACATACATTTCACATGTATATACATACATATATGCATATATTTCATTTTTATATACATATATTTCACATATTTATAAAATTTATAAAATAAAATATAAAATTCTATCTTCTTACTATATATGTGTATGTGTTTATATATGTGTATTATGTAGCAGAATATATATATCTTCTATATACTATGTATAGCGTATATTATACTCCATGTACATAGTAAGAAGTTATATATAAGTAAGATCTGCTTACTGTATATGTACACATTGTATATATCTTCTAGATATTATATACAAGTAAAATAAGCTATGTACATACTGCATGCTTATATATAGTAAGAAGATAAAGACTTTTACAAATTTTATTTTATAAATTTTTAAAATTTTATTTTATAAATATTATAAATATGTAAAAATAAAAATATCCTTTCTTATATGTATACACATATGTGTGTATATATATGTGTATATTTATATAAGAAGAAAATGCACTGTGTAAAGAAGATAAAGACTGAAAGGATGGGGAGGCCTAGGTGGCTCAGTTGTTCAAATTGTCCCACTCTTGATTTTGGCTCAGGTCAGGATCTCATGGATCCTGGGATTCGGCCCCTCATCAGCTGCATTCTCAGGGCATTGCCTGCCTCTTTCCTCTCCTTCTGCACCCCTCCCTCACCTGTATGCTCTCTCTCTCTCTCTCAAATAAATAAATAAATCTTTAAAAATAAATAGACTGCGCAAAGTATGACGGCAGCACACTGTCCTCTCTGCAAGAAAACTTTCTCACATCACCATTGAGCCTTGGCTTGCCTGTGCCTCTCTGTTGGACAACCCATTTAGATATTGATTTCTCAGGTGGACAATGTCTGCTTCAGACTGCTTCAGACCAATTACTGGGGAGTTCAGAATGAAACCTTTCTCATTACCATCAAAGCCTGTTCAAAGCATTTGAAACTGAACAAATGTCAGAGCTAAGACTTGTAGAAGAAACAATAAAAGATACATTGTTTGTTGGTATGTCAGGATACCTCTATTTGTATTCAGGATAGTATTTTGCAAAATCGTATATGACTCAGGGGTACCTTGGTGGCTCAGTCAGTTAAGCATCTGCCTTGGGCTCAGGTCATGATCCCAGAGTCCCAGGATCGAATCCCTACTCCCTGGGAGAGTTTGCTTCTCCCCTTGTCCTTCTATTCGCTCATGCTCTCTCTCTCTCAAATAAATAAGATTTTTAGAAAAAATAGTGTAGTACTCAAACTAACACATTAAAAAAAATTAATGCTTAAAACAAAAAAAGATACAGTGAATCTTATGGCTTTGATGTCTCCAAATAACTCCAAATGGTGGCCTAAGACTTCTCTTTTTCACAGAGGAATGATGCCTGTCTGTTTTTAAGAAGTAGATAATTCTGGGCTCCTGGGTGGCCTAGTTGTTAAGAGGCTGCCTTCGGTTCAGGTTATAATCCCAGGGTTGGGGAATCGAGCCCCACTTCGGGCTCTCTGCTCAGTGGAGAGCCTGCTTCTCCCTCTCCTGCTCCTGCTCCCCTTGCTTGTGTTCCCTCTCTCTGTGTGTCTCTTTCTGTCAAATAAATAAATAAAATCTTAAAAAAAAAAGTAGATAATTCTGCTCTGTGTTAGCAATGATGACCTGATTTTTGCTAAGTTATCTACATCAATATGCGTGTACCAGTAGAAAAGAAGATAAAAAACTAGTAAAATTCTGGTTACTTTTGAGCATCCAAGTTGGAGAAGAGAAAATTTATGTTGGCAGGATAAGACATTTGATTTGAGTATAAAACGTGTAAGTTAATAATAAAGAAGGAAAAAAATAACCTTGTTTTCCTGACCCTTGGACTGTATCTTTGGTTCTGTGAGTAGCAATTTTTACTCAATGTGAATCATAAAGAGAGCTTGAAGTGTCCGGTCAGTTCTACTTCAGGGCATGAAAGCCAGTGACAAAGTGCTGCAGAAAGGGTGATGAGTTATTTAAAGATTATTTATATCTTGTGATTGCTGT
>CM052810.1:107816660-107854160 GCA_028533885.1 Nasua narica | reverse complement strand
AATCCCCACTCTCTTTGGAGAAATTTATCTTTTTGCTCCTCTAGCAATATACTAAGTTTGAAGAATGTGTTAGAAGGTAACTCATTACTCCTCTCTATGGCATACACATAAAATGAAAACCCCTACTTAATAATGTACATATTTTGTATTTCAGAAACACTACTATTTTATGCATGGATTTCATTAATTTATTAGCACACCTAATAAATTAAATATTAGCACACCTACTGTGTGCTCAGTACTGAGCTAAGCTTTAGAGATACAAGTAAAAATAAACAAAAGACATGCTTCTTGCTTTTCAGTTCAGTCTAGACACCATGCAGAACAACGATGGAGGGCTGTATGGAAGCCCAGAGGAGAGACATCATAGTCATTCTATGTGGGCATAATTGGCCTCCCAGAACTAGTGACTTTGAGTCAAACCTGGATGGAGAAATAGAATTAATGAGCAATTCTAGGCAGGAGTTCCTTGTGTAAAGAACTCAAGACTAGGAGTGGGTTTTGTATGGATGGAACCAAGGGTGAAAGAGGAAAGAAGCAAGGGTTAAGGTCAGAGAAATGGGCTGTGGTGGTGGCGGTCCTGGGCATGATTTTTTGAGGTAAAACATTTTTAGATCAGAATTCTAGAAACCATTGCATGATATCTGTTCTTGTTGCAGTGAAAGAATAACAGCCTCTAAAATTTTTGGAGGGGATGCCTGGGTGGCTCAGTGGGTTAAAGCCTCTGCCTTCAGCTCAGGACATGATCTCGGGGTCCTGGGATCCAGCCCTACATCGGGCTCTCTGCTCAGCGGGGAGCCTGCTTCCCCCTCTCTCTGCCTGCCTCTCTGCCTACTTGTGATCTCTCTCCTCTCTGTCAAATGAATAAATAAAATTTTTAAAAATAAAATAAAATAAAAAATTTTTTGGCCTACCTATTAGATTTCAGACAATGTACACAATTTTTTTTTAGTGTATATCAATGATATTATTCACAAGGACTTTGTAGAGTAGATATTATTATCCCCAATCAAATGTGGGAAAACAGATTTCAGGAGGTCACATACCTTATTAAGTTCATGAAGGTATTATGTAACAAACTCAGTTCTAGGATTCAAACACTAGTGGTTAGACTTAAAAATCTGCTTTTCTGGGCTGCCTGCGTGACTCAGTTGGTGAAGCATCTGCCTTCGGCTCAAGTCATGATCCCAGAGTCCTGGGATAGAGTCCTGCATCGGGCTCCTTTCTCTGCGGGGAGCCTGTTTCTTCCTCTACTTGCTGACGCCCCTGCTTATACTTTCTCACCCTTTCTTTCTCTCTGATAAACAAACAAACAAACAAACAAATAAATAAATAGATCTTTTAAAAATCCACTTTATTACTGTTAGCAGCCTGTCAGCATTTGCAGCTTGCTTTTTCATGGCCTTTAACTAGGCTTTAACTAGGGCCTATATTTGGTGAGCCCAGGTTACAACCACTCGAAGTAATAAAAGAGAATTTGTCTTGCGTGTGTTTTTGAGTTTGAATTATCTTGAAATTTGGATTGCTAGTATTTTTTTTAAAGGTTTTATTTATTTGTCATAGAGAGGGAGAGAGAGAGCACAAGCGGGGGAAGCGGCAGGCAGAGAGAGAAGAAGACTCCCAGCTGAGCAAGGAGCCTGATGTGGGTATGGATCCCAGGACCCCAGGATCATGACTTGAGCTGAAGGCAGATGCTTAACTGATGAGCCAGCCAAGTGTCCCTGGATTATTAGCATTAAAAAGCTTACATTTCATGACAGTATGACCTGGTTGTTATTCTTTAACAGAATGATTCAGTAGATAATAGAAGATATTCAGAGTATCATAGAAAATGAAAAAAAAAAAAACTGGGGCAAATAATACATTATATGTTAATAAAAAAATGAAAAACAAAAAAAAAACTTGAAATTTAACTCAACTGATATTTTCCTTTCTGTTAGTGCCCTCCCAATACTACTACTACTTTATTTACTTCTTAGAATAGATCTTGTTTTTTTGTTTTATTTTAGCATGTCCAACATTTCATTTCTGAGGGCATAACTGACATTATTTCCTGATAAATAAATATTTATTGGAAGAAGATAAATATAAATCCCTTTGCTCCATGTTCAACATTACCTAAAAGAAAAAAAAAAAGCTAAAGAAACAATAGTACGTCAGCATGGAGAAAGCATTATTCCAGCATAGAAACTGCGAGTACCGAAAACCCCAGTTTAGGCAGATCTGAAGGTTTTGTGTTTGAAGATAAAATATGGGGGGGGATCCTAATTAATCCTCCACTTAAAAATCCCTAGATAAATTTCATTAATGGGAAAATATGGCACAATTTGTTCTGGAGTTTTGAAGATTTTAACTTTTAAAATTTAATCCAAAGTTTCCTTCGTCAGGAAAATTCTAAAATGTTTGTGAATTTTTTATCATATCAACTTACAGTACTAAAGATGGGGGGTAAATATAAGGGGATAAATTATTTTAATTTCTGACAGAACTAGCAAAAATATACAAAAAGATAAAATTGGCTTTTCTTTTTTAGTGAACTTTAATGTTTTAAGATCAAAACCAAGGCATTTGAAATGAGAGGAAAAAGTGAATTTCTAATGCTTCTATCTTTCAGTTGAATGCAGAAGTTGGGAATCTCGGGGCAAAGTTCGGACTGTGGGTAGAAATTCGGGTGTTATCACTGTGCTGAATGCAGCCCGTAAATGGTGATTGAAACCATGAGTGTGGGTGAGATTGTTTACAGAGCATTTGTAAAATGATAAGGAAACCAAATGAGAACCTGAGGAACACTAACCTTTCCTGAGAGGAGGAAAGGCAAGGAGGATGAGCCCTAAAAAATGCTGGGAGAGATAAATAGCTGGAGACATGGACCAAGACTCAGGAAGGAACTGTCATGAGAACCCCAAAATGGAAAGCATCAGAAAGTGTGTATCAGAACACAATGCTATGGATTATAAGCTAATTGCAAGAGGCAATGGATAAGTCGTTGGTGACCTTTGGAGATGCTGGCAAGTTTGTCAGAGAGAGAGTTTGCCCGTACTTAAACAACTAACTTTTTATTCACTGCCCTAGGGGTCCTCACAACCATCAGGTGTTATGATAAATATTTAATGTTCAAGTGGAAAACAATTTCCTATTATACTATAAATTAAAGACTTTTCCCAAATGATTGTGTATCAATCTACCACGTAGGTTGTCTAGTTGATATTTTCATCTTTGGCTAATTTCTCTTAATTATTTATTGGAAACGAATTCCCCACCAGAAATAATTTTAATATTATTAAGTTATTGACCTCCAGAGTCACTAGCACTTGGTAACAAATGTCTAATTCATACCAAAAATCAGCTCCACATCTGTTCCTGTTTCCTTTTCATCTAACCTATGGAGGCTCCATATTCCCTCATTCAATGGTTTGATGCAAGGACTGCAAACCTTAAAAAAAAAAAAAAAAAAAGACTGCAAATCTTTTTGTAGGATGGACAAATTTGACTCTAAAATGTCTTTTCCCCTTAGTCTTTAACTGGGTTCATTTTCTTTCCTACCTTTTTCCCCCGTTTTCTTCTCAATTGAATTCACGTCATTTAGCCTTCCTTTTTATTTTCCTCTTCACCCTAAATTTCTGGCTCTTTCTATCACTATTTCTCTGCCTATATCTTTTCCCTTTCCATGCTTGTTCTTATCTGTCTTTGTTCCCTAATATTCCTGCCTTTGTCAACTACCCTGGTAGTAATTGCTAGATATAAAAGTTACAAAAAAGAAATGAAAATATCTAAGTTTTGGATTTGCCAATCACCAAAGTGGGTAATACCAATTCTAAAACCCTCTGGGACACAGAAATTCTCTTTAAAATCTCCACTGGCTTAAAAGCCTACTTTTTTTTTATTAGACTTGCTGGTCATTAAATGCTAACATTAAAAATAAATTTAACTCATTCATTTGTATTATTTTACTATTTTAATTACTTCTGTTGCAATAATATTTCCAATGGTTTCTATAGAAAATGTATAATATTTCAGCTACATCTTGGGCTAAAGAGTTGGGCTGAAATTTCTTTAGAAATAAGCACTTCCATTTATAACATCATTTCTAAGGGAAAACGTTGCTGAGTTCCTAACAACTGATTAGCAAATTAAATTTTGGAATACACCTGTTTGCTAGCAAGGAACTGCCTCTAATTAGGGAGGTAAATCTGTTGGGAAAAAATCAAATAGTTGAGCCAAAACGCAGAAGCTTGTGTTGTGATAAGAAAGCTAGTATATATTTGTGTATTGCATTAATCTTTCAAAGTACGTTCATACACATGCACCCATCCCAGTGTCACAACAATCTTGTAAACTAAGCAGGGCAGCATGTTTTTCTTATCCAAAATTTGCAGATGAAAAAAGTGACTCAAAAAGGTCAAACAACTTTCCCAAATTCAGGCAATACTAGGCTGGAAGGGACCAGATCTTTTATTTCATAGTCTTACCTAGAATGACTGCCCCCTCCTTTTTAATTGGGATCCGTTTAAGATTTTAACCGGAAACCAAAAGGTTCTGCTGAAAGCCACTGCACTCTGAAAATATCCAGCATGATTTTCCAGAATGCAGTGTTAGAAGTCAGGCTGAGGTATTACTCTCCAGCATTCATGCCATAGAAGGACAACCTCTTTCCCTAATGCAATCATAGTTCTGAAAAGCAAATGTGAAAAAGTAAACACTGAATTCCTACTATGACCAGAGAACTTTGCTAGACTTCATTTCATTTAATCCTTCTGAAAACCTCATGAAGTAGTGGTGCTATGCTCATTCTACAGGGAGGAAAAAGGGGCTCAGGAAGGTTCTATAACTTGTCCATGGCCACCTACCTTATGAAGAGACACAATGATGTGTCTAACTCCAAAGCTTGTTTTTGTTAATCCTCACACTGACTAAACTGCTTTCACTATCTCTGTTGATGTATCATTACACTCTAAAAAATAAAACAAAATATATGCACAGTTTTCTTTTCAATCCACCTGGATGGAGAGAGGCTGCTGTATTGTACAGCTTTCCTATGGTAGGGTGAGGGCTCACCCACACGAAGTCTATGTGAATTGTATATAAATTTGTATGGTTTTGACATGTTTAGTTGACTAGATTAGTGTGTATCAATTTTGATTTAGTGCACAAGAATGAAAATCAGTTCCAGTTACAAAATACAAAAAAAAAAAAAAAAGCCAATTCTTAGAAGACATGGAAATATTTATTTTAGAACATTTAGTTTTCCCCATATAGTATCATTTGGAGATATGAAAATCATAGCGATATTTTTTTCTAGATGCTATTTTCCCCCTTATGCAACTCAAGAGAGAATTTCAACAGAGAACTTCACTATTTTCTCATTTGACTTGTGGCTTCTAAATCTAAACTTTATAGGAGTATCTTTACTAACATTATGAGCAGTCAATCCCCAAATATTTATGGCTTACTTCCTGCTTTGGGGGAAGTAAACTGGACAAACCATGACTCAGTGGGGATGAGCACATCTTCTTTTCCACTCTGATCTAGATCCTCATTATTTCATACCCCACAATACAGGGTAATCTCCAAATGAATATCACTGTATCAGTTCGGAGTGGGGAGAGAGAGCTACCATTAGCTATGACAGGAGATTTGTGGGATGAGATTCAAATCGGTCCATAAAGAATGAAGCAAATTTGAATAAATGGAAAGCAAGAGATATTTGGGGCAGAACACGATCATATTAAAGGCTCAAAGGGAGGGATTTGCGAGACGTGTTCATAAAACTGTGAGAAACTTCTCTCTGTTGTGAACAGGTGTTTTATGTGAGTTAAAAGTAGAAAGTTAAATTTGGGTCAAATTTCAGACTGTCTCACATGTTGTGTTCCTGGAAGTAATAGCAACAACTAAAATCTAATGAATGCTTACTATGTGCTGGAAACTGTGCTAAATACTCCACATGTTTGAAAGCATTTGAACTTCACGATAAATGTATGCATAGATGTGATTATTATCCCCATTTTACAGGTTGGGCAATCAAATCTCAACAGGATTAATTAGCTGGTTAGCAAGTAACAAAGTCAATCAAGTAATGTGGGGCCATGGAAAGATTTGGAAGAGTGTACCACAGCTAAACAGGGCTATTGGAATATTCATCTGGTAGAAAGTATCAGAATGAATCAGGTGACAGAAAGGCAGAGAGGCTGCCATGGAGGCAATCTCTGGAGGCTAGGCATGAAGTATAAACAGACTTAATGAGAGACAAAGCTCTATTTAAATTTAAGGGTGATATGGAAAGAAGGAGCAGACATGAATCCAAGACTTCAACTGGGAGAATTGTAGGAGAACTAATTTTTTTTAGAAAAGGCCTGGGTAGGGAGAATCTTTGAAAGCAGGTATACTAGTAATAGTGGTAATCAAGTTGGTATTAAATATGAAAATATTAATGAATTGCAGAAATCATACAGGGATTTCCAAATAATAGTAAACACTGTAGTACTTAGACGCAGCTCTTGATGTATAGCTTTAAGATGATTAGAGCTTTTTAGGGACCAAATTGGAATATTACTATCATGAATAATTGTGAATAATTGGCCGAAATTTTCTTTCATATAATGTGTGTGTGTTTGTGTGTGTCTTCATACCTCTGCCTCAAAATCTTTTTTTTTTTTTTTGCATACAGTTTCCTCCTTCGCAAAATTGCGGCTCTGACACCAGTGCTCATAGCCTACTATATACATGCTGCCATGACAGCCCTCATCAGGTTTTGTTGTAATAGTTTTCAACATGCCTGTGTGTTCATTAAACTCTACAGTCCTCAAGGACAGGAACTGTGTCTCAATCATTTTTCCATCTGTAGCAAAAAGCTGAGCAACAGTGAGTGCGCAACAAATGTTTGTTTAATGATGATTCTCAGCACTGAAAGAATACTTTTTATAACATAGATGAGATAGAGTCCAAAGAAGTCTATTGTGTAACTTATTAGTTAAATTAGACCCACGTCCTGTTGCTGGACAGTGTCCCAAAATTAAATGACTGATAAAGAGATGAATATGATAAAGTTACCATAGAACTGGAAGGGGGGTACTCTTTAAGCAGATCTTGCTAAAGTCCCTTAATGATACATTTGTGTCTAGTCATACTGACTTTTATTCCTTTTTTTAACTTTTAGATAAAGAATTATTTTTTGTGTGTTTCCTGGGGTACAGTTAAGGGTTAAGCTCTGAAGCAGAACTTTTATTTGGTATGAGACTTGATGGACTATATGTGTGTATGTGTATAATATATGATAACATCTTTAAAATACTTTGGTAGACTTCTTAGAACAGTGCCTAGCACAGATTAAGTGCTATATAAAGTTCAAAGAAAGGATAAAGCAATGTAGATCAAGTTAGAATACTAACTGCTTTGTGTATTGTATTACTTAGGATAATGTTTCCTGCTGTAACAAACAAATCTGAAAAAATATCAATGTCTTAATAAAAGTTTCTTTCTTGCACATAAATAGTCCTCCGATATGGGATGTTCCTAGTTGGTAGCTGGCCTTCCAAGTGATCTTTCTGGAACAGAGGATCCCTTTATCTTGTAACTCTGCCCTTCTCCAGGGTCTCCTGCTCATCTGCATCTAGCTTGTTGATGGGAAAAAGAGGGTGAAGAAGACACATTCACTTCTTTTGACCTTATCCCCAAAGTGACAAGTGTGCTTTCACCCAAATTCCATTGGGGATAACTAACCACATGATCATGTCGGCTGAAAGAGAGAACGGGTTTTCTCATCTAGTGTGTGTAGAGGAGGAAGAGTAAATGCATTTGGTGAAAAGCTGAGCAGTCCTTACCAGCTCTGGATACTTAGAAAACCCTTATCTCTTCCCCAACGAGACGACCCAAAATGTCATGCAATAGACAAATTCAGTTTGCAATCTAAAACCTCTAGTGGAGATACAGCTCCCTCTCTCAATCTCTCTCTCTCTCTCTCTCTCTCTCTCTCTCTCTCTCTCTCTCCCCTGCCTGGTGCAGAAATGGCTATTCATGTTCTACTGGCTTATGATCTGAAGACAAGTTATTTCTGCTGCTTCCACCACCCTCTCCCCCGTCCAGCATACAATGGTGGAAAAGGCAACAATGAGAAACTCATAGCATTTTGGCTGTCTTTGTTAGTTCAGTAGTGAAGCCCAGCTGGGCTGTGAGATACCTTTGCCTTATCAGTAGGGAAATTCCTTCCTAGTCTCTAATTACATCTTCTGGAAGATTCCATCTCCCTGTTTATTGTTTTTGCCCCCGATTCCCTCAGGGAACTTCTTTCAGGTTCTCTTTGGTCACCTGTGAAGAGGGTGTTAGACAGTTGTTGTTTGGGTTCTGTTTCTATGGGGGCAATACAAGTCCCCCATCCATCTATTAAACTTTTAGTCTGTTTTGTTTCATTCGGTTCTGTGCGCCAATAGTTACACCGAAGTTTCCTTCTTTATTTATTGCTTTTTTTCCTTTGTTTCATCATTCTTATGCTTCTCTACCTTAACCTAATGACTTGGGTGGGGAGATTGTATGGTTAATCTTTGCTGCGAGACTGAGAAACTTTCTTCATTTAGGAAGACTTGCTGGGCCTTCGATGCCCAAAGCTTTGTTCAATCTTATCTAACTTACTATTTTGAGGTCCAGAAATAAACATTGTTCTCAACTAAGTAAAGCTCTTGACTCTTTATTTTTTAAATTTTTACCTAAAAATAAGCTATTCTTGCCTGAATTCATCTCTTTCTTATAATACCTTGCTAAGAGCAACATAGAGTAGCACACAACATTTGGACATCTTCCAACAACTTCCTTAGAAGCTATAGTTTCAGGAGGCACATATTCTATCTTCCAAATTGTCACAATTTTATTAAATATTTCCCACAGTGCCACGGAAGTTCCCATCTTCCCAGTCTGCTGTATCTCTTATCTTGACTCCTATTATCTGACCTCTAAGCCTGTGCTATCTATTTCATATTTATTGTTAGTGCGGGACCCTATATTCTGTTTTTAAGTGGGATGAAAATTGTTGGTTGTTTTAATAAAAATCTCCAAAATTTCAGGAACATAAAGGTTTATTTCTTGCTGCTCTATGGTCCTGCTGACTAGATATTCCACTTCTAACTCTCAGGAACGATCTACTGCGGCTGAATCTCTCTCTCTTTCTCTCTCTCATTTGTTTATGTGTCTCTAGGTTTCCCAGACAACATTTCCCCTGCCTGAAAGTATTTGCGCCTTCCTTCTAGCTAAATCATATTCCATGGAGGATGGGGTTTCTTGTCACCCATGAAAACTGTAGACATGTAGATTCAGATTTGACAAAAGATTAGGTGAATTTGCAACTGCCAATCTCCAGTATGCCTTAACATTTTTAAGCCCAAGCTCTCTAAACAGGAACGTAAAATTTTATACTCTCCCACTTCCTCCCCCTACTAGTTCTCCCATTTTGAAGTGGGAGGTGGGTCAGTTATTATGTGTTTCATTACTTTTCTGTTTGTAGGATGAAATCCTGCCAGAAGAAAGCATAAGGATGGAACAGAAAGGTTGGAACAGAAACAGAAAGAACATCCTCAACCATGAGGATGGAGAAGAAAGAGAAGCAATAGGTAAGATCATAGCTTACTTGCCTAACCCTGTAACTAGATGCTGAGCTGCTTTCTGGCAGGGGCTTTATCTAGTACTCTATTTTTATCTTTAACTTTATCTTTATCTAGAACTCTAGTACTGGACGTGGTGATTTGCCCAGAGCCTGAACCTAATTCATGTTCCTGGATGTGTGTGTGGTGAGGAACACAGGCCTGGATTCAGACTGACATTGCTCAAACCCTTTCTCTGCCAGTTGTCATGAATCTTGGGCAAATTACTTAATCTTTCTGTGCCTTGATCTCATTGTCTAAAAAATTGGGAAAATAGGAATGCATACATCATAGGGCTGTTGTGAACCTTAACTGAAATAATAAATATAAAGGCTTAGAATAATGCCAGGGCCCATAGTAAGCTTTTAATAAGTATCGATCACAATTTTGAGATCTAGAAGAGCACAATGGTTGAAAGTAGGGTTCTAAAGCCATGCTAATGGAGTTTTAATACCTATTCTGTTTATTTGTAGAATATGTCCTAATTTTTCCAGGGTGATCTTAAATTTTTTTTAAGGATTTTATTTATTTATTTGACACACAGAGAGAGAGAGAGAGATCACAGGTAGGCAGAGAGGCAGGCAGAGAGAGAGGGGGAAGCAGGCTTCCCGCTGAGCAGGGAGCCCAATTGGGGGCTCGATCCCAGGAGCCTGAGATCATGGCCTGAGCCCAAGGCAGAGGCTTAAACCACTGAGCCACCCAGGCGCCCTAATCTTAAATTCTTTATGCCAGTTTTTACACGACAAACATTCAACAACACTGATGTTATATAAAAAGGCTAAATGAAAAATCCCTTTTATGAAGATGACACCAAAAGCTAAGAAGGAAGCCTCTGCCCCCACCCCCCCCCCCGGCCTGCGTGCAAAGCTGAAGCCAAAGCAGAGGCTTTGAAGGCCAAGAAAGCGGTGCTGAAAGGCATCCACAGTCACAAAAAAAAGATCTGCACGTCACCTACGTTCTGAAGACCCAAGACTCTGCGTCTCCGGAGGCAGCCCAAATATCCTCGAAAGAGCGCCTCCAGGAGAAACAAGCTTGATCACTATGCCATCATCAAGTTCCCCCTGACTACTGAGTCAGCCATGAAAAAATAGAAGACAACAACACACTTGTGTTCATTGTGGACGTCAAGGCCAACAAGCACCAGACCAAACAAGTTGTGAAGAAGCTCTACGATATTGATGTGGCCAAGGTCAACACCTTGATCAGGCCTGATGGAGAGAAGAAGGCATATGTTCGACTGGCCCCGACTATGATGCTTTGGATGTCGCCAACAAAATTGGGATCATCTAAACTGAGTCCAGCTGGCTAAATCTAAATATAATTTTTTTTCACCATGGGAAAAAAAAAGGCTAAATGATTGAACTACTTAAAAGATAAAATTAGTTTCAGGGAAATAGTTCTAACAGTGCTAATTCCTACACCTGACTTTGGTTTGTGGTCTTGTTTTTCACATTAACATTAATGTGAAATGTTCCATTAGATGTCCCTTGTTTGTAAATCAGATATGTCTATGTCTTGTCTTTCTTTTCCATTTCCCACCCCTCCAAACCAGCCATACCATGTAATTCAAATGACAAGAAATCTTGGTGTCAAAAGGAACTTATATTAATATGTCTCATAACAGAACATAGCAAACATTTTCCTAATTAGCCAAATCTTACAACCAGATGTACTTGGGAAAGGGGGTGGACTGATTCCCTCTTACAGGCAAGGAAGAATTGGATTTAAGAACTTGGCTGTTTCACCTCTCACATCACCCAGGAGAAATAAAAAGGCAAAATAACATCCTAGGAAACTGCATGGTGGTTTCTAATATAAGAGACTGTTAGTGACTTATTGCTGTTTGCAGTAGTGTTTCCTAGTTTCTGACAGTATAAAGCTTGCTAAAGAGAAAAAAAGATACCACCACCCACATTTTGTCTGGAGTTAATATGTATTTTTCCTCTTGTCAGAGTGTGGGAGGCTCTCTGTTTATATAATTACAGCTTTCAAAAATCACTTAAATAGACATGAGCAAAGAAGTGAAATTGCATGTGGAGTATTCGGATGATGCTGAATCTGTCAGGTCTATGGGCTTTTCGTACAAAAACTGAGATGTTTTTCGACTCTCACTTGGATGAAACTGTGCTTTGCTGGAGGTTGGGAAGCAGCTTTTCCATACTGCTGACAATCTTGACAATGGTCCTGATGAATTATCTGTACTAGACATCCTCCCAAACCAACTGAATTCACTTCTGTCAAGGAGATTTGTAGAAAGGCAATGAGTTTTGTCTTTTCCTGCAGCCTGGATTACCTTATATCCAAAGAGATTAGGAGGAGGAAGGCAAACCCGGACCAAACTTGCTAGCTACTCTTTTTCTTCCGTTCCTAAGGGGATATCTTTTTATCATATAAAGATGTAAGAATGGAAATATAAGAAGTGTGCAGGCATGGGTGCCTGGGTGGCTCAGTTGGTTGGGCGACTGCCTTCGGCTCAGGTCATGGTCCCTGAATCCCGGGATTGAGTCCCTCATCGGGCTCCCAGCTCCATGGGGAGTCTGCTTCTCCCTCTGACCTTCTCCCCTCTCATGCTCTCTCTCTCTCAAATAAATAAATTAAATATTAAAAAAAAAAGAAGTGGGCAGGCATGATGGAATTACACTTGTATTTGTGAGGGGCAAGTATTCGTCTTTACTCACCTAACTCATTTTATTTTATTTTTCCGAACAGATAAAAATAATCGTTTCTTTCTTGACATTTTTTCTTTTTTTCCCCTCACACTTCATCTTTTTACAATTTATTTTACTTTACTTTTTACTTCTAAACAGTTTTACTGAGGTAAAATTTAGTAGACATTAAACTGCACATTTTAAAAGTATATGATTTAAGTTCTGACATAGGTATACACCCTTGTAGCCTATCATTAAAATCAAGGAATAAACATATCCATCATGCTCAAAAGTTTTCTTGTGCCCCTCTTTAATTTCTTTTTTTTTTTTTTTTTAAGATTTTATTTACTCATTAGAGAGAGAGACTGAGAATGAGAGGGGAGAAGGTCAGAGGGAGAAGCAGACTTCCCGCAGAGCCGGGAGTCCGATATGGGACTCGATCCCGGGACTCCGGGACCATGACCCGAGCCGAAGGCAGTCGCTTAACCAACTGAGCCACCCAGGTGCCCACTTGTGCCCCTCTTTAATCTCTCTCAGACTCCTCCTTGTGTTCCACCTCACCCTTCCCCACCAGCACCACCCCATCCCTTGGCAACCTGCCGCTCTGCTTTCTGTCTTGATAGATTGGTTGGCACTCTCTAGAATTTTATAGAAATGGGATCATACAGAATGTACTCTTTTTGTAGGGACTCTTTTCACTCAGCATAATTATTTTGAAATTCATCCATCTGTTATGTATTAGCTCTTTCCTTTTGTAGAGTAGTAGTTCATTATATGGATATATCACAGTTTGTTTTTTCATTCAACTGCCCAGGGGCATATGAATTGTTTCTAAATACAGGCTACTAGAAATACGGCTGCTCTGACATTGCGTATAAGCCTTTGGACAGATATATGCTTTCATTCCTCTTGGGTAAATATCTTTTTTTATTAAAAAATTTATTTATACATTTATTAATTTATTTGAGAGAGAGTGAGCACACATGGGAGCAGGGAGAGAGGTGGGGTGGGGGAGAGGGAGAGAGAATCTTGAGGAGATGAGGAGCCCACACGGTGCTCAACCTCATGACCCTGAGATCATGACTTGAGCTGAAACCGAGTCTGCCACTTAACCAACAGAGCCACCCAGACATCTAAGAATGGGATGTCTGAGTCACATGGTAGGTATATTTTTAACTTTTAAAGAAACTGCTAAATTATTTTCCATAGTGGTTATATCATTTTAGATGCTAGCGGTTAACAGCACTGAGAATCACAGTTCCCCCACATCACCGGCACTTGGTATCCTCAGATGTTTTAACTCCAGTCTTAATAACAGGCATGGAGTGTATATCATTGTGATTTTAATTTATAGTTCCCCAAGGCCTAAGGATATCGAATATCTTTTCATGTTCCTATTTGTCAACCATATATCTGTTCAGATCTTTTGCCCATTTTATTGAGTTTTTTTGTTTTCTTCATATCGAGGTTTATTTTCTGTTTTCAAATATGTTATTTTTTAATTAATATGCGACAAAATTGACTTTTTGGTGCACAGTTCTATGAATGTTGCACATGTATGAGTTCACATAACACTACCACAATTAGCATACAAAACAGCTCCATCACTGCAAAATCTCCGTCTGGTGGCACCCTTTGTAGTCAATATTCTGCCCCCTCTCAACCTTTGTTCTGTTCTCCATTCTATAGTTTTGTCCTCTCAAAACTATCATATAAATTGTGTTACATGGGGGAGCATTTTGAGACTGGCTTCTCTCACTCAGCATAATGCCTTGGAGATGTATCCAGTTGTTAAATCGGTAGTTTGTTTCTTTTTGTTGCGGGTTCTGTTCCATTGTATGGATACACCATAGTTTGCTTATTATTTGTTGCAGGATATTTGAGTTGTTTCTAGTTTGGAGTAATTATGAATAATTTTATGTACAGAGTTTTATGGGAACATAAGTTTTCATTTCTCTAGGAAAAAATACCTAGAAAGAGAACGCCTTGGTCTCACAGTAAATGTATGTTTAAAATACACTTACAGAAAGTGCCAAACACTTTTTCCAGAATGGCATTTAACAATGTATGTGAGATCCAGTTGCTCATCAGAATTTAGGATTGTCAGTATTTTATATTTTAGCTATTCTAATAGGTGTGTAGAATTTCTCATTTTGTTTTAATTTGCATTTCTCTAAATGCTGCCGGGTATGAGTTCCTTATATATTTTGGATATTTAACTCCTCACATATGATTTGAAAATATTTTCTCCCAATGTGTAGGTTGCTGTTTCATTTTGTTGATTGTTTCTTTAGCTGTGCAGAAGCTTTTTAGTTTGATGTAGTTCCACTTGTTTATTTTTTATTTTGTTTATTCTATTTATTTCTGCTCTGATATTATTTCTGCTTACTTTGGGTTTGATGTGCTCTTCTTGTTCTAATACCTTAAAGTTGATCCTGAGCCCATTGATTTATTTTTTTCTATTATACATGATCAGTTCTATAAAATTTCTTCTAATTGCTGACTAGTGGAATTTGACTAATTTTGATATGTTGTTTGTATGTTCATTCAGTTTACAAAACTTTCTAAATCCTTTTTTAAACTTTTTATTTTAATCCATGCAATTTTAGAAGTATAGTATTTATTTTCCAAATTCCTTGGGCTTTTCCAAAAATATTTCTGTTGTTAATTTTGAATTTAATTTTGTTATGGTCAGAAAACATAATTTGGGTATTGAGTCTTTTCAAATTTATTGATAGTTTTGTTATGGTCTAGAATATGACTGATCTTGGTTAATAGTCTATGTGTACTTGGGAAAAAAAAGGGGGAACTTGTAGAGCTGCTTGGAGAGTTCCACAAATGTCAAATTTTAAGACAAATTGATTAGTGCTTTTTTATGTCTTCTATCTTTTTACTCATTTCTGCTTAATTATTACAGTATTGGATTGTAATTGTGGATATGTCCATTTCTTGATTCATGTATTTTGAAGCTCTATTGTCATGCACTAAAATGTTGTTATGTTCTCTTGATAAATCTTCATGTTTATCATTAGGAAATAACTTTAAAAAAAATCCCTGGTATTATTCTTTCCTATGAAATTTACTTTGTCTGATATTATATACCCATTCCAGTTTTATTTTACTAATGTTACTATGGTATATCTTTCCATATTCAAATTTTAACAGACCTTTCTTTCTATTTCAGTGTCTTTCTTGAAAGTGACATACAGTTGAATCTTGCTTTTGGATTTAATCTGACAACTTTTATCTTTTAACTGAGTGCTTAGATCATTTGTTGCAATGTGTTTATTTTTATGGTTAGGTTTAAATCTACCATCTTGCTATGTGTTTTCTATTTGTCACATTTATTCTTTGTTCCTCATTTTCTTTTTTTAAAAAACATTTTCTGGGTTAGGTGCTTTTTATAATTCTATTTTATCTCTTTGTTTATCTCTTTAGTGACAACTTTTGTTGCTTTAGTGATTTCTTCGGGGTTTATAGTATGCATCTTAAATTATCACAGTCTACCTTTGAGAGACATCAAACTTTATGTTTATGATAAGAAAATTGAAACAATAAACTTACACTTCTTCACCCTTTTTTTAAAATTTTTAAAATTTTTATTTATTTGAGAGAGAGAGAAAGAGAGAGAGAGCACACAAGCAGGTGGAAGGGCAGAGGGAGAAGCAGACTCCCTGCTGAGCAGGGAGCCCAATGTGGGACTCAATCCCATGACCCTGAGAACATAACCTGAGCTGAAGGCAGACGCTTAACCAACTGAACCACCCAGGTGTCCCACTTCTTTACTCTTGACATTCATAGTTTTATTGCCATACATCTCACTTCTAAATATATTATAAACTTCACATTACAGTATTATTTTGTGTAGGTACTCAATTGTCTTTTTAAAAGATTTAAATAATAAGAAAAAATTCTTATTTTTCCATGTATTTGCCATCTATCACAATCTTTATTTCTTCATGTAGATCTGTATTTTCAACTGGTATTTTTTGCTAACAGAAGGGTTTCCTTTAACGTTTTCCATACAACAGATTTGCTGGTGATAAATCATTTCAACTTTTGTATGTCTGGAAGAGCCTTTGCAAGATGATTTCATTGAGTATAGAATTTGAGTACTTTAGAAGCGTTGTTTCTGTCTTTTCACTTGTAAAGTTTCTAACAAGAACTGTCTTGTTCTTTTGTATATAACATTTCTCTTCTCTCTGACTGCTCTTACGATTTTATCGCTGGTCATTATGCTTACAATATGCTTTGTGTAGTTTTTTTTTCATGATTCTTAAGCATAGATTTGTTGAGCTTTTGAATCTAAGGTTTATAGTTTTTACTAAATTTAGAAAAATTAAGTCATTACTCTTTAATTGCTTCTTGGTCATGACTGCCCGCCCCCTTTTTTTGGATACTCCAATTACATGTTTGACTTCTTAAAGTTGACCAACCTCTTACTGCCTACTGATACTCTATTTACTTGTGTGTGTGTATGTGTGTGTGTGTGTGTGTGTGTGTGTGTGTGTGTGTGTTTCCTGTGTGTTTTATTTTGGATAGTTTTTATTGATTATCTTCAAACTCACAAATCTTCTCTTCCACAATGTCTAATCTTTCATCTCTAAAATTTAATTTGGGTATTCTTTTCACATAACTTATTTAACACATTTGGTATTTTCTCTACATTTTCTATACATAAGAGATATGGCTATAATAATTGTTTTCCCATCTTTTTCTGCTAATTCTAACATGTGTGCCAATTCTGGATATATTTTTATTGATTTTTTATTATTATAGGTTATATTTCCTGCTTCTTTGCATACTTGGTAATTTCTCGTTGGATGCCTGAGATTATGAATTTTACCCTTCTTTATGATAGGTATGTTTATGTTGTTATAAATATTCCTGAACTTTGTTAGGGGCCAGTAATTATTTGGAAATTTATGTTTTAAGATCTTGCTTTTTAAGATATGTTTGGCATGATTAGAGCAATATTAATTTAGGACTAATTTTTTTTTTAAATCTAGGACTAATTTTACCCCAGTATAGAAATGAGACTTGTCTGAGTACTCTACTAAATGCTCCATAGATTATGAGATTTTCTGACATGAGGGGGCAGGTTGAACAGGTAATATTAGTGGCCTGGTGTGAGTACTATTTTTCCTAGTTATTCTTTCCTTAATATTGGGTAATTTTCTCACATGTATAATATTTTGCTGCATGCTTGAGGGAAATCTACTGAAGATCTCTAGAGTTCTAGAATTTTCTCTCAAACTCTCTTAAAACTATAAGCTGGAAGAATGACTGGGCTTACTTTATGTGTTTCCTATCTCATGAAGATCACTTTCCACATTGCCTGATATGAAATGTCTTAAAATCAGTGCTTACTATATGTTGCTGTAACATATAGAGGAGTGGAAGGACAGTATTCCACTTGTGTCTTTTGCTTCTCCATCATTTTCTAGAATATGAATTTTTCATAGCTTGAAATGATTTCATGGATCACCTTCCTGGGCCTCCTCATTTTCAGAGAAAAATCTTGTACTTAGCAAGGGGAAGTGAGCTGACCAGACTCACTGTAGTAATCATCTAGTTATCCTGGGAAGACAGTGCCTCTGTCTATGTCTGTCAGTACTTAATGCTAACATCCTGGCTTTAGCAAGTTTGGGATTTTTTTTTTTTAACTTTCATGTGGGAGGACCATAGTTTCTCTTTGGGGTATTTCTGCTAAATTTTCCATTTTTGTCATTGTACCAAGGGTTTCAGGATTTGCTTGTGGGGATTACAACCTTCCTCCACCTCTGCAACCAATCAGGATTCAGTCACCACTGGGTCCTAAGTGCTTCTGCAGAAACATTGCCCTCCCTTTTTGGTGACTGACTTTGGTTTAATAAGCCAATGCACAGATGACACTGCAGCTGCTTGGTTGTTTTGATGTGACTTAGAAAGTGAGAGAAGCTAGGGTTTTTATTCTACATGGGACTTGGATAACTTTTCTCCAAATCCTTGCACACATGGCCTGGGATGCTTGCTGAGCCCACTGAAGCCTGATTGCTGCCTGAAACTTTACTTCCTCTGAGATATGACTCATATCCACCACATAGAGGCCTTTTATTATCCAAAACAACAGTGTGGGAGTGGGGAGCCCTCTCTAGGAAATTAAAAATGCCTAGGGTCAAGAAGAGAACTCTGCAGGTTTCTGCTGCCCTTTTCCTTCATTCTGTATCAAGTTAGATATATTCAAATTACCAGCCAATTAGTTTCTCTTTTCCTTTTCTCAGGAGGGTATAGGTCTCTGTCTTTTTAATTCAACTTCTTTAAGAGATCCTACTGCTATCCTCACATTATTTTCACCAGGGTTATTCTGTAGACTTCTGCTTTTTCAACTTTCTTTGACTGGATGGTAAATTTCCTTTTTCTTTTCTAGAGATCCAAAATGAAGTATGAATTTTATTGTATGATTTATTTCCTGGTAGTGTTGGTTTTCATTTAGGTAAGTAGAGAATATCTAGCAGACATTGTTATTTATTCGTTTGTTTATTTGTTTGTTTGTTTTCATTATTTGTTATTTAACTAGGACTTCTAATCATGGTATGATTGAATAAGCTCTTACTGAATCTGATATACCTACAGATGAGATGACAGCTATAAACTCGGAAAAACACAGATACGCAGACACATATATACACATAGTAAACTGTAGAGATTTTGAAAATGAACAGAAACAGGCAGATTCTGAAAGACAGTTAAAATAAGGGGTAAATTTCTTTTTTTCTCTTCTTTTTTTTTTTTTTTTAAAGACTTCAGGCTGAGGAGCGGGGTAAAGTTGGCATTATTTCGAAGAGCCAAAATTCCAGTTAAAAAACCTAGTTTCCTTCTCAAAGAGCCATAGGATAGAATTAGGGGCAACCACAGTTGCTTAGAAGTGAGGGGAAAATTTTAGAGAGGAGAGATCAAGTGGGAAGGAACCCTAATTATGTGTGCAGTGTGCACATAAGAAGAGGAAGCAGTTGAGTTTTTTGGAAGTTTATTTATTTATATATTTTTTGGTCTCCAAGTCAAAGTCATGTTTTACAATTTGGTAATAATCAACAGCTCCTATATGAAGAGGAGAGTTTGCCAGAGGTTGCTAGGGGTCTAACAGGCCCTATGTATATATATTCTGATTTGGCTATTGTTTTTTGTAGAGAATTCTACAGAATTTGGGAATTTTAAGGTCCCTAGTTTAATATCATTGTTATTACATCAAATCCTCAAGATTAATCTCCAAAACACTTCACTGTCTCCCACATGGCATCAAAGACATTGACCCAAGTATTGGATTTGTCCCTGAAGAGACATAAATGAGCATGATACCACCCATGCTCTCCAGATACTCACAGTATTAGAAATATTGCTCAGCCTAGCGGACAGTGTTAGAAGGCATTCTCTGAGCAACAAATGGATATCAGGATCCCTGGATTGGGATTGGTCCTAAGGATGCTTCTAGCACTGAATTTGTATCATTGAATTTCCTACCAGAGTAAAATTAGATGATCCACATGTGAGAGAAGAACAAATTCACCACTTTCTTAGAACATGTCATGTCAGCTCACTTAGAAAGATAAGTACAATTGATTAGGGAGGTAATTAGTCTTCTCAAAGTGACAAAATAAGAATTTCAGGTTTCTTTTTACTTGTTAAAAATATTTTTCTCATTTCTCCTTTGATAAACAGATTTCTTACTGTCATTGTTTTATTTGAGAAGCAAAGTAAGGTAAAGGAAGTGGCTTCTGAAACAAGTCTTTTTGAATTCAAATCTTGCCTTTACCATTAAGAAGTCATATGACTCAAGACAAGTTACTCCATATAGGAGTTGTGATATGGAGTTACTCCATATGGGATTGTTGTGAAGATGGCAATAATTGGTACATATAAAACCAATAGTGCCTCAGTAAGCATTATTTATGATTGTTGAGCATTTTAAAAATATGATGGATCCAAGGTAGATAATCTGATGTTGATTTAGACACAAAATGATTCAAAATACTTTTAATTCTAATATTTGTCTGTGCAACTTTTTTTCTTTAGTTTTAAAGGAAGAATTGTTTATTACTTCAACAAACATGATAGAGGCTTCCAGCATCAGTAAGAAGCTAATCCTACATCCTGTGCTGCCATGCAAAGGCAGTTTTCGGTAGATATTCTAACATAACATATACTCACATTTTTTTGCATCAATGACAAAACCATTTAGATACAACAAATCAGGGCTGAACAGCAACTTCCTATATGTAGTTAAATGGCAAATCATTAGTAATTAAGTTCTGTACAGTCATGGTTCAAGTCCATGCTCAAACTAAGTTTTTTTGTGACTATGATTATCTAGCATTTCCTTATGGTAGAATGAACTATACATACGCTCATCGTATTGACTTTCTGAATAATTTTCTTGGTTTTGGTCATTGTTTTTAGAATTCCTATCCATATAATCATAAACCAGAATTAAATGGTTATATTAAGTACATAGGGAGAAGACTAAATAAATTGAGGAATCAAAATTTTTTTTTCCGTATTCAGTAATACAGCATGAAAATCACCTCCAACTAATTTGGACTTTCAATTGCATTGATTCTCCTATGAGGAGAATATGAGCTTTCTGAAACGTGTATTTTTTAACATTATAGAAATCCTCAGTACTATTTGTCAATATTAATTTTCAAGTGCCCTATTGACATTGTGTTGTGAATAGTGCCATTTCTAAAAGTGAACTATATGTCGCATCAAGTGCTTCTATCATCATTACCAGGAAACATAAAACTTTATATCATTCATTATGTTGTGGGAATTCATTCCAAAAATATTTCTTGACTGGTAATTGATTTAATAGAGCTAAGGTAAAGTTTATTTTTGTATGCATTCACTAGAAAGTGGAAGGAACAACGAACTTGGGATTCTGACAGATGTTAAACGCGTCTTAAAGACCTCTCTCCAGTAACTATGTCTTGTCCACCAGTTGAAACTACCCCAAATGGAAGACAGAACAAAAATACAAAGGTGAATTAAGTTGGTAAAAGAAGAATATGGTTGTCTAATACTTACGGTTATTTCTAGTATCACTGTGGGTTTCTAATCTAGTTCATACACTCTTTTGTTGATCTTTATCATTCAATAATGCTTTTTCTTATAGATTGATTTCCTTCCTGTTTGAACGCTGTTATGTATTACTTACTGCTTATCATTTCTTCAGGAATAGTAAGATTTATAATTAATAAACATCATTGAAAGGTGGTTTTGTAAGTTGATACATGTTATATTTTCTCCTACTTCAAAAGACCATCACCTTTATCACTTTCATAATGAAAATGGAACTTTAGACAATAGAAGAATGGCATGTGCTAAATCTTACTTGTACAAGGTACAAGTGTAGTGTAAGGGAGAAAAGCCACGAGCTTGCTGTGGTGACAAGCCATGTTAACTCCTCACTGTTTTTTCTTTTTTTTTGCTTAGGAATTCAAGACAGACTTGTCAGTAGTAATTTCCAGAGCAATTTCTAAAAACCTGTGATTTCCTCTTTTATTAGTTTTAATAAAGAATCACCATTCCCTAAGCTTACTTGGGAAATTATTACCTATCAGCAAGATAGAAGACAAACATATATGATATTGACAGCAGTAGAAAGTAGGTCTCTAATGATGGCAACTAAGAGGTGAAAGTTATTTTTTTTAAAAAATCATCAGTCCTAAATTAACTTCTTTTTGAAGATGTAACTTGAATTCTAGAGAGTTGACAATTGAAACTAGTAGTGAGAAGCTGATTTTACAGTCTAACCTAGAAGCAGAGGATTTGCTTTGCCAAATAGTAAAATTGAAATGGCGGGGAAAGGCACCAAAGTACTTGAACCAACCCAACCCATGTATCCATTTCCTGATAGAATTTTCATTAACAATGATTTTTTATTTGATCAAATCTAAGAACATCATTATTGAGAGACAGTGTACGGACAACAGCAATCTCCCTGAGTACTAAAGTAGGGGTGAAATCACTTTCTTATTTCAAAGCAATTGCTATGGTTTTCTGATTATCTGTAATGATTTACATTTTTAATTAGACAATCTGAATTTAGATTTAATCTGGGATTTGTTAGACTTGTGTTATGATTCTAGAACCAAATACATAGTTGTATTTGTATGGCCAGGTTCAACACCCATGTAATCAATTTATTATACTGTAGTTCACTAAGTATACAGGAAATATAGCTTGACTTGAAGTGTGATAATGTTATGATATAATAGTTCATTTGACAGTGGTGCCTAAGAAATAGAAGGCCGAACCCTGAGACTAGAATGAAAGAATAAATGGCTGGCAGGCTTGCTGGATGAATAAATCAATGAATACATGGAATCCATTGCCTTTATCAAGTCAGACTTGATTTTTGACACCTAGAGGAACTTGAAAGTCTCCTGAAGTCCATCTGTGATAGGAGCATTGGGGGTTCTGTGGAAAGGTTGTGCTCCTAGTGGATTCATTTGTTACATAAGGCGCAATGAAACCTGAGTAGTGTAAGAAATCAGAAGCCAACCAATGCTAACTTGTAAGGAGGAAAGTTCAATAATGAATGATTCTGTGTCAGATGTGGTTAACGACGTATAAAGAAGTTGAGATGGCCCTCCGTGTAAGGAGACCTGGAGAAGGAAAAGGGGCTTTTGAGTCTGCTGTCACTAAAGCATGTTTTATAGCCTCAACTCTTCCCTGCCATGTAGCTTCGTGGGAGAGACACCAATTATTGTCAACATATTATTCAATTACTTTTTTAACCATCAGCTCAGAGAGAAATCATGTGAATGTCGACATCACTTTTGGGAGAGATGGATGGGGGAACATAATTCAGGTTTGAAAGCAATCATCTAAATTTACAGCTGTATGTGGTCAAACAACTATTGACGCTTGAGAGTTTCCAATTGCTGGTAATAGACTGGAAAAAAAGATAATGTGTTTGATCGATCAGCATGAACAAATTTCATTTAAAGGATCAATAACAGTTTATACTTGACCGAGCTGAGGGACCACATTTATTTTTCCCTTTGATTGAATAAATGTTTTCAATGGGACTGCAAATGTAAAGCAATCCTAACCATTTCTTCACTTGAGGCACAACTCCCGCTACAGTGTTATTGCAAACAATGTGTATTTAAAACTAATATACAGAAAAGTGGATAGCCAGGGGCTGGAGCAGTTGAATGAAACTAATGTACAGTTTATTAAAACACAACACATGGTAAGAGAAAGGTTTCATTTTCTTGGTGTTGAGCAATGGAAAAAATAGGAGAGAGACATCACATTTCATGGTGCTAAGCTTTTTTGTGTTTTGTTTTATGTTGTTTGTCTCCCCCTTTTTATTAAGATTAAACCCTTCAATGGATGAAATAAATTATGAAAAATATTAAATAGCAAAAAAGAATCAAATACCTGTGACAGATAACCCTGGGGTGAATCTTTCCATAGCACGTGCCTCACCACCTGCTCTGGCATTCTGCACACACACCTGGCTGGCTTTTTTTCCCTAGGGCCATCTCCCTACCAAATATAGCACCGAGCTCTGAAAATGTTCCTTAAATGAATAAAGGGTTGGACCAACGACTACTGATAGTGATTTCCTGCCAAATGGCCTCATAGCTGAGGCTGATTCATGGCATTTCGTTTGGACTGGGGAGCGGGTTCTGGGGTGTCTGCATGCTGGGAAGAATGCAAGCCTTCCTCATTTTATGGATGGAAGGATGGCATCATAGGCCACGTGCAACCCCGCTGAAGACCCGAGCTGAAGGAGCGAGCCTTCCCACTGATCATCTAGAAGATAGTAGGTCGCTGTTTTAGGAGTTCTGGTTACAAGAAGACGAAAGTGGCGTGTTTAACAGAGGCGTCCCCTGATCACTTTCGTATTCCTTATACATTAAAGAGAAATGGTTCTTCTTTAAAACATGTTTCCAACTGACAAGCTAAGAGTCATTTTTCTTAGCTCTTAGGATTCCTTCCTCCAAAGGACAGTCATTTCTACAGCCCTAAGCTTTCCTGTCGAGCATTAGAAAACGCAGATTCTGCATGCCCTGTTTTTTCTTGGCCTTAGATATATTAGTAGAAAGCTCTCTCCAGGGGCCCCGAGTGACTCCTCCAAATAACTGTATCGATATTCTGTGTTTCTGTTCCCAAAGATAGGGTGGTACGGCTTAAAGGAACACAGCAACCAAGATACTTTATGCAAATGCCTTCAATTCAGGTGTCACTTAGAAGGAGAGGGGTGAAGTTTTCTCAGCAAAGAGTTCTCTTTCTCTGAACAATGCGCAAAAATTCCTCCCCAAAGAGGCTGGAGTTACATCCCCCTGTAATTAAGTTTCCGATGATACAGATGACAGGCGCGCCTTGAAATGTGGGGGAAATGCCAGGAGTACGTGTGGCTTCCAGTTCCAGCTGCCTCCGCCAGCTCCACGTTCCCCGGCATGTGCCTCTGCGTGCGAGCTGAGAGGGTGAGAAGCTGCTCCCGAGGAGGAGCGCGGTGCCAGGTCTATTTTAGGCACCGGGGCTTCGAATTGTTTAAAATGCATATTGTTTGTGTACATCCCACAAAGGAAAATGCCAGCTCTGAATGCCCTGGGCTGCTTGTATGTCAAATGATTAAGTCTTCAAGTCCTCCAGCCCAGGGGTCATTATCAATGGTGCTTCCGGGTTAGGGTAGACGCAGCAGAGTTAGAGGCGGTGCTTGACCTTTCGCTGGCACTGCAGGGTACCACGGCTTCTTAGGGCATAAGTAATCATTTTTAATTTGTTTGTCCGAGTTCTATTTGGTTAAGGATGCAAATGTATTATAACATATGTGACTTACAGATACTCTTTTAGGGAGGGGAAAGCCGTTTCCATAGCATTTCTCTTTCTTTTTAAACAAAACACTTAATGAAGGAAAGAGGATGACAGGATAAATAATCGAGATTAGTCAATTATACTCTGCTACTTGGCAGTTTGGGATGATCACTTTAAAATTGTACATTTTTCTTGCAAAGTGTGGGCTCCCTCAGTATCACCAAATAATCTTAGTTGTCTTCCTCACATATCAGCCATCCCTTAAAATGGTTTGATGATGCTTTAAAAACCTTCCAATTAGTCATATGCCATTTGCCTTTAAATCAAAGTATTTTGTTTGATTCTGAGGAAATAAGTATCCATACTGTGCTTATTTTGGGCTGAATTACCTTCTGATGTCACTGCACTCGAATAAATAATACTCAGGATTTCAATCCTTTCTTTCTACTGCTATCAACTAGCACTGACTATGCCTCACACACGGTGAAAGATCAAAAAATAAACTGGAGGCCTATAACTTAACTAGAGAAATAAGGCAGATAGGATCCGGGAAATACAGTGGTGAGCAATAATTAATTCTATTTTTCTAAATTAAATATGAGAAGTGATTATTTGAAGATGCATGAGTGGCATGTTTCTGTTTTAGTGCAAATTCGCTTTGGCCTTACAGATGGTACAAAGTCTTGGAACACCGTGTGATACACCATGGTTTTGCATAAAGAGAACTATTGCAATAGTTAAGGTGATGTTAGCTACCTTGTCAACAGTGACAAATACATAATGGCACAGATGCAATAGAAATTTATATTTTGGTCTCATATAATCCAAAACAGGTGCTCTGGATAAGTGGATGCCTTTCTTCTAAGTGATGACTCAAGAAGCCAGAATCCTTTCATCTTGTGGTTTTGTCTTCAGTCATGGCACCCAGACATGTCTGAGATCCCTTTCTTGAGCTGGCAGAAAGAGAAAAAGCATGGAGGACCTTTTGAGGGAGGCTTTTGTAGATTGGTAACTTCCACTCAAAAGTCACTGACTGGAACTTAGTTTTATGGCCACACCCAACAGCAAGAAAGAGTGTGTTGTGAGGAAGAAGAAGAGAAGTTTGGTGAAGAGTTAGCCAACACCTGGCAAAGGTATGGTACTTTAAAATGATGTCACATCACTCTTCCAGTGATAATAAGTTCCATGGTTGATGTGATAGCTTATACAGCAATCCCCCAAAGAAATACATTTATTTCTTTCTAAGTAAGAGACTTTGGCTAACTGTACTTTGAACTATCCAAAGTGATGCCTACAATTCTGGAAGAAGATATGGCAAAGGTCCCAGCTCTCTTGGAGAATTGCTGCATCCATGAGAGAAGTGATGGAAACAGAAGTCAGCTCTATCGTCGACTTTATGTTGGGTCTCTGGTGCTCAGACGGTCCTGGTTCCCATCCAGACCCAAGGAAGGGTCATGCTCGAAAGCACGTCATCCTATCTAAGAATGGCTTGGAGACAGTAGCTCTGTAGGCAGTAAGTGGTAAAGTCTTCCAAAAAATTATATTTTTTGATAGCTGATCCCATTTTCTTTTGTTCTTTCAACATAATATAATCAGTTTTGTATATAGATAAATGGCAGTGGCATGGGTACATTTAAAATAACACATCCAGCTGAATCATGAATATTTAGAATCTTTAATTTAATCAGTTTAAAGATTTTATACATACTTAAAATACATGCGTATTCTAGGAGTCATTATGATTATTGGTAAGCCTGGTATGTTTACAACTCCACATCTCTGTTTCGCTCCAGCTGTTTTCTTGTCCATTTTTCCCTTTACTTTCTCTTTTTCGTGTTCCTTAACCTCTGCCCCTTAAACTAATAAATTAGGTTCCCAGTATGTGAAGGTGCTGTCTGTTCCTGTGTTGTAATGAATGTTTCCTCATTAATCAGAGAGCAGAGATCCTGATGGAGAGATTCCCTTTTCTCTTGTGAACCAGATGCCACAGTGCTGTGTCTGGCTTGGACTAGCTCATTGGTCTCTATTTCTTGTATTCAGCACCCAGGTAAAGTCCATGAAAAGGATGCAAGGATCATTTAAACAACGACCAGAATGGTGTTGTTGAGATTACAGAGCCTATGCTGGTTTTATAAACTAAAAAAAGGTCAAACATTTTTCTTTGGAGTAATGGGAATTCTATAATAATTACTATGTATCTCTGTGTTTCACTTATTACAGAAGTTATGAAATTTCTTTGAGTAGCTCAACAATATAATTTGTATTTGTTATAATGAGATCAATTTAGTGAATAACTTGCAAAATTCATCTTATCTGTCCAGATGTCAGGGCAAATAGTACCATGAATATCTGTTGATTTCTTCATTCCAAAATGAATAATGAGCAATGACTGAAATTTAAAAAGTAATTGCTCCTCTAGTCATTTGGTCAAAGTAATATTAAAATAAAAGTATTTTTTTCCATTGAAATTAAGAGTTTGTTATCTGAGTGTAAATCACTGACTTCTGAACATGGAAATACTCTGTATACATCAATTCACTATCCACACTCTCAAAGTCCAGGATTGGCTGCTGTGATGGCTGGTGTCTATTGTGACTTCCAGTTGCCAAGAGGTAATTGGGTTCCATGTTACATGCTGAAATTTTTCCTGGTATTTCTTGGGAGAATCATGTTTTTCTGAATCCCAAATCCTGAGAAAAAATCTGTTTAGAAATCAAGAAAACAGGGAAGAGTAATTTTACAGAAATTAAACAATCAACATAAAAACATCACTGGAGCAACTTCAAGTCAAAAGCAATAGTAGGAAGTGCTGATATGTGGAGTCCAAGAAAAATGTGGATGTTTCCTGGAACTGTGGCAAGAGCAAGGAGGAAAGTAGTAGAAGTAGTCACAATTCTAATGAGTCAGGCTTGCTTAGTTATAGAATAGCTATAAATGTGTTTGTGATCCTGTCTTTTGCTACTGGTTCATCATCTTTACAAATAAAATAAATGTTGATAAGTTTATACATATAGTATACTTCACAAAAATCCTGTGAGTGATGCTCCGAGTATAAACAAGTTTGGGGAGCAAAATAAGTCCTGGGGTGCCTGGGTGGTTCAGTTGGTTAAGCGGTTGCCTTCGGCTCAGGTTGTGATCCCAGGGTCCTGGGATCCAGTCCCACATCGGGCTCCTTGCTTGGCAGGGGAGCCTGCTTCTCCCTCTGCCTCTGCCTGCTACTCAGCCTGCTTGTGCTCTCTCTCTCTCTCTGACAAATAAATAAATAAAATCTTAAAAAAAATAAGTCCTTAAATGTAATTCCGACATTTGATTCTGTGTAGTGCCTTTAACCTTGCTAGGAGATTAGAATGTGTTCAAATACCACCCAATAATATTCACTGGCATTTTCCAGTGTTTGAATATACTTTATAGGTTACAGTTCTTTGTACATAATCATAAACTTAATAATTTTTATTTATTAAACAATTTATGATATTCATAATACCAAGTAAAAAATATGGAAAATGTTGAAAGTATCTTAAGAAATATAAATAAAATCAGTTAGCTCATCATCAGACATGTTCTAAATCAGAACAAAACATTCATTTATTATTATATCTTTTTTTAACAGAAAAGTTCTGAAACTTTTAATGCAACCCAATCAGTGAATGATTCTTGTTTATTATTATGGCCATTCATCTCTATTACATAAAGTCTTATGAAAAATACAGTAATAAACTTAGGATTTCGAGAATTCTCAAGAAATCGCCGGGATTCCAGTTTTTCATTCATGAATCCCAAAGATTAGTGTTTATCAGGAATTTGTAAATACTATTCTTTTCTCACAGTTAATTGAAGTAAGGGAATACCTTTAAACTCAGCAGTTGGATTGAGCAATTGGAGCTCCAGGGTGTCATTTGAGAATCCCAATGTTAACAACTCTGTTCAATGCAAAATAATGTTCTTAACTCTAGTGATACCAATATGGGGGAATTGAGGTACTATTCTGCTCTATGAGAAACAGATACAAATTTAGATGAGGGATCTAAGGTTAAATTGCCAAGGCATGTGTTAGGAATTTCAGACATAGCAGGATAGATTATAACCCCAGGCAATAATTGAATATTTAAATATTACTCAAAGTAGATTGTTTTCTGAGGCTGATGTGAGTTGCCATGAAGTATACTCATTGATTTAAAAGAAGTTCAATTTGGAGTGACTGGGAGGCTTAGTCAGTTAAGCAACCAACTCTTGATTTCAGACCAGGTCATGATCTCAGGACTGGGAGATCAGCCCCGCCCAGGGATCTGCGCTGGGCATGGAGCTGGCTTAAGAGTCTCTCTATCCCTCTGCTCCTCCCCAAACCTCCCCACCCCCTTGAGCTCTCTCGAGCTCACTCTCTAAAAAAAATAAAAAATTTAAAAAAAGAGTTTCAAGTTATGCCAAGTGCTTCTCTTTGGAGTACAGGGACTCTACACTATTCACGTCCTGAGGAAACCTTCCCCTTCAGACTCTGTTCTGGATGGGGCTAGACTGGTGTGACATTGTGTGACTGGCTGGGTATAGGACAGCTTTAGATGTCTGTACCTAGTAACTGATGAGTTATTATAAGATTTAAAGCCTTTGGAAATAAGAAGAAGCTTTCAGCAACATGGACACCCTTTACTTCTCCACATATGTTGTGTGTTAATTATGTGATCAGCAATTCATCAGCTCAAGTGCAAGTCTATGAAATGACCAGGAGAAGGATGACATGGAAAGTCAGGTGCTTTAGAGTCCTATCATTATGTGAAGGACGATAGAGATGAAAGTGGCAGCTGGGGTGGAATGGAAATGAAGGAATCTAAGCTCTAACCTTCATTCTATGTGCCACTGGATAAGTCATTTATTCTCTCCGACTTTGAAGATCTTGTTCATAAAATAGGAGACCAAACTTGGTGACCTTTTTGATTAACTGTATCAGTAACAGAGTTTCATTTTCACTGCCAGTGCCTTGGTTCAGGTCGTTATTAACTCCAACTTGACTATTCTAATTATTATCTACTTTCCAGTCTCACATTTCTCTACCCTGTCTTCCATGTTCCTGTTAGATATCTCCTGAAAACACAGATCAGATCATTTCACTCATCTGATCACAACTCCACAATGGTTTCCATTTTCCTATAAAATGAAGCAAATTTCTTTTGTGTTGTATCTAAAGCTCTTTATGATTTGGTTCCCTTTATATCTTCAACCTCATTGCTGTTTGTCCCTCAGAATATATCCATGGTTACATCTTACCCATCCACTAAAAAGATGAAAATATGTGAAATTGAAAGATTTTGCTCTGGTCCTACTCTTTATTTTAACCTGTGTATATTTGTACAAGCTATTACACCCGAAAGAAATCGTTTCCTCATAATTTGCACCTAGTACTCTTCCTTTCATCCTACTGCATTCATATGAAGTGCTTTTTGCTTCCCTATCATGAGAAGCATTGATAGTCTCTGACTTTATGAAACCACTGTATCTAGCACAGACTTCTATGTGATTGTAATTATATTGCATTAAAATTCTCTATTCATAATAATTTTTAACAGTCATTGAATCTTAATTTTTTTTTAAATTTATTTTATTTTTTTCAATGTTCTAAGAGTCATTGTTTATGTGCCACACCCAGTGGTCCATGCAATACATGCCCTTCTCAGTACCCACCACCAGGCTCACCCATCTCTCTACCCCCTTCCCTTCTAAAACCCTCAGTTTGTTTCTCAGAGTCCATAGTCTCTTAGAGTTTGTCTCCCCCTCCAATTTCCCCCAATTACTTTTCCTTTCCTTCTCCTAATGTCCTCCATGTTATTCCTTATGTTCCACAAGTAAGTGAAACCATATGGCAAAGGGCTGATACCCAAGATATATAAAGAACTCCTCAAACTCAACACCCAAAAAACAGATAATCATGTCAAAAAATGGGCAGAAGACATGAACAGACACTTCTCCAAAGAAGACATACAAATGGCTAGCAGACATATGAAAAAATGTTCATTATCATTAGCCATCAGGGAAATTCAAATCAAAACCACATTGAGATACCACCTTGTGCCAGTTAGAATGGCAAAGATTGACAAGACAGGAAACAACAAATGTTGGAGAGGATGTGGAGAAAGGGCAACCCTCTTACACTGTTGGTGGGAATGCAAATTGTTGCAGCCACTTTGGAAAACAGTGTGGAGATTCCTCAAAAAACTAAAAATAGAGCTACCCTATGACCCTCTAATTGCATTACTGGGTATTTACCTCAAAGATACAGATGTAGTGAAAAGAAAGGCCATATGTACCCCAATGTTCATAGCAGCAATGTCCACAATTGCCAAACTGTGGAAAGAGCCAAAAAGCCCTTCAACAGATGAATAGATAAAGAAGAATTGTTCCATATATACAATGGAATATTACTCAGCCATCAGAAAGGATAAATACCCAACTTTTGTATCAGCATGGGTGGGACCGGAGGAGATTATGCTGAGTGAAATAAATCAAACAGAGTAAGTCAATTATCATGTGAATCTTACTTTTGCATGTTTATTTTCCTGTACATCTAGTGCTTGCTACCTACTAGGTTCTCAGCACATGTTGGCTCACTGGAACCAGTGTTAATGGATATGAGCTCCTTGAGGGCAGGGACCATGATTCTTTTTTTCACTGTTATATGCCCAGCACTAAACATAATGTCTGCAAAAATAGAGGTTCTTATTAATTATCTATCAAATGAACTATAAGTAGATTAATAAGTATATTAATGGTTTTTTGTTGGAAGATATCAATCCAAGTTCATAACTATATAAGCTATAGTTATAGTCACTGTTGTCCTATGAAAGTTTTTAATTAGATAAAAACTTTCTAGATACATTATCTAGTAGATAATGTTAGTTTGATAGGAATGGTAATTTATTTTCAAATATACTATTAATTTAACTTCACAGAGGAGAAAATTAAATTAAAAACAAATTTTCCTTTTAAGCTATTCATACTTAGAAAGTGGGCTTCAAAAATGGTTCTTTTATGCCTCTCATGATGGACTACATTCAAGGTCAGAAGGATTTTAACCCTTTTTTTGCAGGTATATGCTTTATCACCTGTTCCTTGTGCTGCCAGTTATAACCTGTGTAACCTTGATCAAGTTCCTCATTTTAAAAATAGAGATACTAATTCTTATTGACTTTATAGGGATTACATAAATCCAATCTGTAGGAAGGTGGTTTGCTATCCATAAAATTCCATGCAAAGGAAAGAAATCATTATTCTATTCATATATGTCCCTTATTCTAAAGTTAGTCTTCATGTCTAAACCAAGTCCTCTTTCCTAAACTTTAAGACTATTCTCAGAAGGTCCTGTCCTGTGGAAATGAAGATTAATCATTTACTTCTATTTGGGGAGGGGCATATGTTCCATTTAATATAAAAAAGGTGATTCAACACTTTCAATTTCTTCCTTTCCACATGTATTGGTCAGCTCTGAATGCTGTAACAAAACACCATAAATTAGATGACTTAAGACAATAGAAATGTATTTCTCACAGTTCTAAAGGCTGAGACGTTCAGGATTAAGATGTTGGCTAATTCAGTTTCTGGTAAGAGCTCTCTCCCTCGCTTGTAGATAGCCACCTTCTTGCGATGTCCTCGCATGGCCTAGGTAGAGTGAGTTTCCTTGTGTCTTTTCTTATAAGAATACTAATTCTATTGAGTCAGGTCCCTACCCTTTTGATCTCATTTAGCTTTAATTACTTCTGGAAAGGTGTTATCTTAAATACTGTCACACTGGGGTTTAGGACTCTAATATCTAAATTTGGGAGGGCCACATTACACCATACCAGATAACACCTATGGAATTTTTCCATTTTGTGTCACTAGATTTTTAATTGATACCAATGCTTCATCTTAGTTCGTCTTATATTTTAGTGAACTAGCAGAATATATACATTTATAACATTTGTTTTATTTTTGTATTTAATTTTATCTTTTGGACATATGGACCCCAATATTCCTATCTCAAAGTCTCTCTTTTGGTTATGATTAAAGTTTAATTAGTTTTTTTTTTACAAGTAAGAAAAAAATCTCCTCTATGTTTTTGTTAATGTTATGAATTAGCAGGAGATATTCAGAAATAGAGTTGCCTACATGTTGTTTGGAAATTGTTTACAGCAAATAATGAACAAAGCAAATCAGATTGCCAAAGGCTTGGCTGTTGAAAAAGTGTAGCACATTATTAATTAAAATACAAGTCAGCTTTTCCAGCACTTGTAGCCTGTGGGTATCAAATGTACTCCACTTGATTGAATCAGGTAGTGGCAGCACAGGCATTTTTTATTTTGTGCTGGAAGGGATAACAAAAATGTAAAGCTGTTTTCTGCTACTTCATTTGAAAAAATATTATTTTGGAATGAAGGCCTACCAGCTGCAGCAAACAGGCAAAAATAATATAAAATCTACACTCTACCCTTGCACTGTGATTTTAAACACGGGGTCTACAACCTCAGACACTCTCATGGCATTGTATTATAGGCAGACCTTTGTCTATGGCCAAGGAAACAGTTTCCATGGAGATGCACGGCATTTGACAATGGTCACTGTTTTGGTGAAGAAAATTAATCCAAGCAGGAGACCAGTTTAGAGTTATAAGGTTTTTTTTTTTTTTTTCCTGTGCAGGAGGAGGGGAAGAAAGAGTTGAGAAGTAGCATAGAAGAAAAACATATCTGCCTTTTGGGTATTCTTTTTAACATGCTGAAGTCAGTGAAATTTTGAGAAACCACAAAGTATGTTTCCAGTTTCAATGCTGATGGGAATTCTCAGGTGAAAGAAAAAATAGTAAAGAGAATATGATCTTTTATAATACACTTAAATATTTAGCTCACCCCTAGGATAAGTCAGGAAAAGAAATAATGCTGAGAATATTTTTTTAATTCGAACACTATTAACCATTAAACTAGGAGCTGATACATTTTAACTCTAGCTATTCCAAGCTCTTCATGGGCAGAAATCACTTTTTATTCATCTCTGCACTTCTTTTATCCCAATACCTGGGAAAATAATTCAAATAGTGGTTTTTTTATAATTTTTTGTTGAGTGCATGGACACATCAAATCATGGTGCTCCATAGAACAAGACATGCAATAACTTGAAAGGATTGTGAATGCTACCTAAAGAGTCAACTCTATTCAAGTCAGAGCCCCTCCAGGTTCCATTTAGACAACTTTGAAAACTGTTTTAATGCTCTCAGGCCAACTAGTGCTGAAAAGAACATGTAGAAATTTTAAGATGGCTTACAAAAATGCCTAGTGAAGAAACACATTTGGTAATCATGGGCAGGACCACTGCTGTCAAAAAAAAAAAAAAAAAAAGGGATAAAGTCAAACCCCTTTTGGACCTGTGGGACCTTAGTGTATTTTGGGGTGAAATTAATTATCCCTGGTGGCCACTGGACTGAACTTCTTCCTTCCTTATTCCACTTACAGGTTTGAAATTTTTATAGTGGGCACCAGTGGGTCAGATATAATCTCTATCTCTTGCAACAGACTTCTGGGTTTAAATTACTGCATTCCTACAAGTCTCAAGTGAAGTCCTTCAATGAAGCAAATTAAATATCCATCAAATTCAGTTGATTCTCTTCTCTGCTTTAGTCCAGTTCTGTCATCCTATAATTTATAATTATTTGAGAGGTAGTTTTTACCCTGAGAGTTTTGTTGGACTTTGTTCATCATTTAGAAATCTTTCCTTATTAAGGAAACTCTTCACTCACCTCGGTTCATGATGCCTTGCCATGTTCCCTTGGCCTCAGAGAGATGTCAGCTATGTGCCATCCAGTCATAGGCGGAAGGAGCTGGCTTTGTCTCGATTCCAGAAGCAACATACTTGGTCCAGCCTACTAGGAAGATGTTCTACAACGACAGATCACATTTTCTCCTTCCTCCCTCCTTTTCCCCTTCATATAAAGTATATGCTAAATCTGTTTGTTTTTCCCGTTTGTTGTGTTCTTTTCCTTCATTCTTTCTAGTGTTCTGTATGAGCTCATAACGTCTTTTTAGTCATTTCTAAGTCTATGCCGTGTCAACACTCCTTTTAGAACTTCCTTCCCCCCTTATCCCTTTTCTCTGTCTGCTGTAGGTACAAAGAGGTTTTCTTCCTTCCAAATCCCTATGCTGCCAACAAAATTTGCCTTAGAAATCAAGGGCACATTTACAAGATTATAAATTGGTCATTGATATATGAGCGGCCCATTTTTTCCCCTCCTTTCTTCCAGGCTTTTAAGCTCTTTGCATGGCCATGAGACAACAGACAGTTTTCAAAGCTATCTTGCTCTTTCTTGTTTTTTACTTCCTCTCTCTTGTGGGCATGTAAATCTTCGTTGCTACAGAGCAGCTGACTGTGACCTTATGTGTTAGCAGTTCTGTCCCCTGAAAACTAAAAATAGGCCTTAATCTTCTCAACATGTGAGTATCCAAAAGGGGCTCTTTGATTAATAGCTGCCTATATGTAGTGGCATCCGTGTCCTCCTTCGAGCACACTAGGGGTTGGGAGGGGGGCTGGCAAAGGAGAAGCAGAGCTGCAATGTTACCATTTGTTATGGATGGCTTGTTGTCTTGTCCCCAGAGTCCAGCTCTTTTCTGACTTCTGTGCTCCATTGAGAAGGTCACTTCTGGAGGCAAACACTGTGAAAAATACACTACCCAACATAGGCTGTATGTTTTTCTTTGATTTTGAAATTTCATTCAATTCTTTCATTTTACATGTCCGTTCTCAAAAATTATATGAAGCTACGTTTCAAAGCATAACAGAATTCTAGGGAACCTACTTGGTGCTCCAGTAATTAAACAAATTCCTTTCCTCATCCCACCCCACCAAAAAAAAGATATCAAAGTCCAAATTATCTTTTTTTTTAATCACTGGTTGCCTTTGAAGCGTGAACAAGATTCCAATTGCTTGTAGTTCTGATAGGCTCAACACCTGCGTGTATTTGAAATCCACATTCAAGTACATATTGGGTCAAACCCTAACCAGATGTAGGTACACAGCCAAGTTATTGGATTTCTTGATGATGAATAGAAAGCAGACAATGCACCTGTCTGGTTGCGGAAAGGATTTGCATAAAAATGAAGGAACAGTACCCATGCTTATGTAAAGTGTTGATTAACAGGATCACCTATATTTATGTTAAAAAAAAACCCCACACAATACAGTTTTTCTAAATGAAACCTTGTGAGGTGTTATAAACACACACACATTTGCCAACAATTAGGAAATGTGTTACTTGGCTGGGGCTATGTTAGAACGAATTGATTTCCAGGCATATTTATCCTCTGAGGAAGTGAAACACTGAATTTGCCCGTCACTTAGATATTAGATATTAGATTCAAAATTCTGTTTGCCATTTGATCTTTTGTGCTGGAAGCAGAAGGAGGGAGTGAAGATTAGGAAAAAACTCCTCACAGAAATGTGAGATACCCAAAGAGCAACCTGTTTTATTGAACATGAAGTCTCCATGATAGGTAATATGCCTGGTATTAACTCTTATTTTGAGAATTCAGATTCTCAACTCAAATCAACTGACCTGGTGAGGAGCTTCCCCACTGAGAATAAATATTTATTGTGTAAAGACAAATGAAAGAAAACGTACTCTAGTTTTGTTCTATTTTGATTTTAAGGCCAACATTCCTTCAGCTTTTTCCTGAACTCACTCTTGTGTGGCCTTATTTATCTGGAAGAGCCCCTTCCTTATCCTATAAGCCACCAAACTTTAAATTTAACTCTTTACTGAAAACTTTTCTCTTTGTTCTAACTCATCAATTTTCTAGAATATCTTTGTAGCAATACTCAGATTCTGGTTGAAAATGCATTAAGACAATAAACCTTATGTTTTTGAACCTCATTTTTCATGTGAAAATATACCTAATAATTAAACCAAGTGGGTTAAAAAACCTGGATTATTTTACTTAAGCATTATTGCCAAATACTTAGACTAGATTTTTTTTTATTAACATATAATGTATTATTTGCCCCAGGGTACATGTCTGTGAATTATCAGGCGTACACGTTTCACAGCACTTAACATAGCACCTACCTTCCCCAATGTCCATAACCCACTCACCCTATCCCTACCCCCCTACCCCCAGAAACCCTCAGTTTGTTCCATGAGTTTAGGAGTCTTTTATGGTTTGTCTCCTTCTTGATCTCATCTTGTTTCATTTCCCTCCCCCACCCCCCCACAACCCCCCACTCTGCCTCTCAAATTCTTCATATCAGAGAGATCATATGATAATTGTCTTTCTCTGACTGACTTATTTTGCTTAGCATAATACTCTAGTTCCCTCCATGTTGTTGCAAATGGCAAGATTTCGTTTCTCTTGATGGCTGCATGGTATTCCATTGTATGTATATACCACATCTTCTTTATCCATTCATCTGTT
>CM052810.1:107719789-107816160 GCA_028533885.1 Nasua narica | reverse complement strand
GTCACCAAGGACTAGTCGCTTTTATTCTTATTTTACAGGTAAAGATATATTCCTTGCAGTGGGAGACATTCTGGCCCTGCCATCAGAAGCTGTTTCCCTAGAATGCATTGCTCCTCCTTTACTGACAACTCTACCCCTGGTGTTGGAGGGTAACACATGAAACCTAGAGAATGCAATCAACTAATAACGCCCAACTTCTAAGTGATGCTGACATCCACTTTTATTCCTCCCTCCTCTGCCCAATGACAATATAGTGTCTGTTTGCTCCTCTTCACTGCTTGGTCCCCAGCCTGATGGTGGAACCATTTGGAATTGAACTTGGTTGCTTCAGGTGGATCGCAATGCTGCTGTTGTCTCCATCAATGCCAGAAGCTTTGGAAAAGCAGGTCAAAGGTCAACAGTTTGAACAGTCCCTCCACTTGTCTCTGTGGCTGCCACTAGCATGCAAAGCATATTACGGCTTTTCCTCCCAGGTTGTGTCATCTGATTGTTATTCCAGATCCATTATCTGCTCTTCTCTGCTATGTTCAATATCCTGGGATTTTAATATCTATGCATCTCATACACAAGCTGCTTTGCTTTTTGCCTTCGGGTTGGGTTTGACCAATAAGAGGTATTGGTGGGAGAATGAGGCAATGGGAAAAGAGAAAGATCAGGGTATTTATTCCTCTTCATACTCAGTCTGGAATCTAGCTTTAATCTTGGCTGCATTCTTCCACATGAAGATCATGGTTCCTTTTGGTGGCTTCTCGCCCATAATTACAGCTTGCAATGGTTTGAGGGAATACTGTCTCTTACCTTTGACCCTTTGATCTAAGGGTGACAATGACTTAGCACTAATGCTAGTTTCTGGGTGCTCCACCATTGCTTGTTGGTTCCCTTAACCCTGTCCACATCTCTGTAAAAGGTTCATTTATTAAACTATTTTTAATTGCCTCCACTGAATATGACATTTGTTTCCTTTGGGATCTTGACTGATTAACATCTAAAAACTTATCCAGAGACTTTATCTTCTATTATAACAACTCCAATGTAAGGGCCAGTCCACTAATACTTTTTGCTCTCATGGGAGTTTATCTCAGGACTTGATTGGTTTCACCCAAACTTTGATCATGGGTTTCTTGGGACCCCCTGAAAGTTTTAAATAATTTTGAATCTAGTTCAAATGATTTGGGGGAAGTCATTTGCCTCTCTTCTTTACTTTCCAACTGACCCCTATGTTTCTTATACAGATTAGCCAACCCCTTCCAATAATTTTTAGCCTATGTTAATTATTTAACAGATTAAAAATAAATAGATATCAGGGAAACGCAAATCAAAACCACAGTGAAATACCACTTCACACCCATAGGATAACTGTAATCGATAAGACAGATGATAAGAAATATAGACAAGGAAATGGGGACATTAGAATCTTATGCACTACTGGTGAGAATGTAAAGTAGTATAGTCACTTTGGAAAACAGTTTGCAATTTCTAAAAAATTTAAATGTAGTTTTACCATATGACCCAGCAATTTCACTTCAATGTACATATTCAAGAGAAATGAAAACCATGTCCCAAAACTTGTACATAAATGTTCATATTAGCATTAGTTATAATAGCCGAAAAAAGCGGAAACAACCCAAATGTCCATCAACTGGTGAATTGATATATAGTATCTCCATACAATAGAATTTTATTTGTTATAAAAAGAAACAAATTATTGATACATCCTAGAGCAAGAATGAACCTTAAAAACATTATGCTAGGTGGAAGAGGCCAGTCACAGAGGCCATATTTGTATGACTCCATTTATATGAAATATTAAGAACAGGCAAAACTATAGAAACGGAAAATAGATTAATGGTTGTCCAGGACTGGGAGGAAGGGTTGGAGGAAAATAGGGAGTCACTGCTAATGGATATCGTGTTTTTTTTTACCATGATGAAAACATTTTTAAATTAATGGTGGTGATGATTGCACTCTCTGCACATATACTAAAAAAAAATGAATTACCCACTTGAAAAGAATGAATTTTATGTTATGTGAATTATGTCTCAATTATAAAAATAGATAAATGGATGAACAGAAAAAAATGGGGCTTCATCTGATAATTACCTTCCTACATATATAATTGGTGAAGAAGATTTATGAAAGTAAAAAGGATGTCTAAAAATAAAAAAGATATGGATTTCCAAAAGAGTGATGGAAAGCTAATTTAATAAAACACATGCCATCATGTAAATATAATCTATCCAAATCTTCCACTTCTTACATTGAAAAGCCTCAAAGTCTTTGGATTATTTCACATTTTCTACCAAATGAAAGGATGAATAACAGGAAAAAATTTGAACCAAGAATGCTAAACAACTTCTGCAGAATTTCATTCTTACTCAAAATAAAACTAGTGTTTACAACACAAGAGTTTTCCAGATGGCCATGCAAATGAAGGCTCAGGAATACACTACACACCATATTATTGTTGTTTAGTATTTATTGAGCACTCACAGCATGCAAGGCGCTGAAAAAATAAACTACATCCCTAGTTATGCAAATTATAACCTAAAAAGCATATAAAGTCATATTACCTACTGTCTTCAATGGATTAATAATGCATGCAATATTCCAAAGGTCAGGGCTCAATCATATTAATATTGGTGCCAAGAATATATCTTGTTCAAATTAACCTGTTTTCTTTATCCTCTCTCTTTTCCTGGATATTTTTCCTGAGATATTTCTAATATTTTTATAATATACTATAACTTCTGATGTTAAAATTCCATCAATAAATATTTTTGCAACATACAGCACTGTATACGACTAAGATTTTCTTAGAGTTTCATTTTTACTAACATTACCTTTTGTAGTGATGCTTCTAAGTCTACATCATTGACCTGGACCCTTCCTGGCAAAAGGGCTAGTTAACTGAGATAATGGTCAAAGATCTTAAGTGTAGTATTGCTAATTGAGAGAGCAGCAATTTTAAAATTTTAATACCAAGAGTCTCTTGACTGCGTGTAGAGGTTGAAAATTATTTACTAAATTGATATACATCCCATTTTCATTTCTTAGCCCCAGGCTGACTTAGACACTAACAGGAAACTTGTAAAACGTCCGTTAGGAAGGATGAATCTTCATAGGCTTCTACAACATTATTCATTATAACAAGGGAAGACAATTACATGCTTTTACACTCCTAACACACCTTAGCTGCCATGTACTGGAATTGTCTACACCAGTGCATACTTCTTGGAATCTGCAGTGTCCTCATGAGATAATGCTTTTATAAATGAAGTAAATTTTAGTCTGGGCTGATTATACAATAGGGATAAACAGAGAAAAGAAAGTTCCAAAATTAATTAAAAGATTAGCAAAGAAGATAATCCTGGATGCTCTAGCTTACCTCTATCTAGAAGGTTATGTCTCCTCTATATTTTTACACCACACTTTTAATCCCAACAACTATAAAAACATTGGGAAGGAGATAATCCACTTATCTTCTTTAAGTTCTTTCGCTTACTATAAAGTGACTTTTATAGTATTAATAATTTTAACCTAGACCATTTTTAGTGGATTTTTTTGCCATTTTTCTTGTAGCAGGATGCAGGTACTCCATATTATTATGATTTTTCATCATAATATTATTGTGATTGTTAGCATTGAAAATATGCATTCTTCTGATTTCACTATCTTTTAATTTACTCATTAGAGAGAGTTATGGTCTAAGATAGCTACTGTTTTGGTGACATGCTGACAAGTGGTGACAGTAATAGACAATTTACAGTAAAATTTGCATATCATTGGCTTCTGGGCATATATTTATCCTATATTCTACATACGCCTGTCATATATATTTGTATATGAATACTATGTTTGTGGCAAGGGCTTTAGGTTTTATTTTTTCTAACCTGAAACAAGATCAACAAAATCTTGCTGAAACATCAGATTGAATTGAATTGGCATCTCCCTTGTACAAAGAGTAAGATAAAAATGCTGCTCAACTTTTATGTTGTTCCTCCTTAAGCTCTCTGGTTCTCCAATAGTACTCAGTTACCTAGGATGGCAAACTGTATCTATAAAATGACCTCCTTTTATTAATTTACATAGTAATGGCAAAAGACTACCCTAATAACGTAAAAGGTACACAGAGAAACTTTAAGTATAAATTTATACTGAAAATAAATTTAATTTGGGTGGTGTTTACATTTTGGATTCCCCAACTGCCATTTTGGTACCATTCCGGTCAACTATTTCTTTTGGAGAGGCTGAGAGAATGCATGAAGGAATGCTGAGTACCCAGAATCCAGTTTCAGAAACTTGTTCGCTCCTTACACCCTGCTACATCTCCTTCCTTGTTACTCACTTGTTCTTTGGTCACCTTTGTGAGAAGAGGACTATACCAATGTGATTGAAATTATCCTCTGGTATTGAGTGGGTTCATGGTGTTTAGAAAATAATAATAATAATAATAATAATAGTAATACAAGAAAAAAAAAAGGAAAGGATCAAAGAAAGGCGGAGGAGAAGTTCCCATCGCCATCTGGTCTCCTTGTGAAGATTTGTGAATCAGAAGAAAATCTTAGAATGTGGTAATTCTTGTTAAAATATGATATTATTAAATGAAGGACAGAGATTTTCTATTGTGTGTGTGCTGTACTTAGGGCTAGAGCTTACTTTCCATTTTTCCTTTCAAGATTCTTTTGAATCCATGCCAACCTCTCCATTCTACTACCACTGTCTTTTTCCAGGGTCTTTTTTTTTTTTTTTAGGATTTTATTTATTTATTTGACAGAGAGAAATCACAAGTAGGCAGAGAGGCAGGCAGAGAGAGAGGAGGAAGCAGGCTCCCTGCCGAGCAGAGAGCCCAACGCGGGGCTCGACCCCAGGACCCCGAGATCATGACCTGAGCCGAAGGCAGAGGCTTTAACCCACTGAGCCACCCAGGCGCCCCATTTTCAGGGCCTTTCTGACTTGTATGTGAGTAATTCTCTCCCTGGAATATTGTCTATCTTCTCAGAGGTCTCATCAAATTTTACTTGCTAAACAAGGCACGGCTGAAGTACCATCTTTTCTGTGAATTTTCTTTGTTTATTCTTGTCTTCACTGATCTCTCTGATTCCTGAGTCCTACAGCATTAAAGTATAAAATACTTAGAGATTTTCTACATAAATATAGTACTTAATTCCATATTGTTTTGCTCCACAATAGCCTCTTGAGTGTTTGTCTTGGTTTTCTAAACTATAGGAAGTTTTCTGAGAGCTGGAATTCTATCTTATTTATATATCTCTTAATTCAGGGTACATAGTAGACCATAAATAAATGTTGATTAATTGATTTATTAATGAGCTTGTTCTTGGCTTCCTTCACTATTGAGGGCTTTGTCAACAAAGAAATCAATGTACAGGATTTTATTAATTTATTTCATACCTTTCATTTATCCTGTTAAGGTAGAAAATAAATAAATTAGAAGATCTTTGTTAATGTCTTCAATTCATTTTACACATGGAGAGACAGGAAAGGCAAGAAGGAAACATAGTATAACCAAGGGTCAGAATGTGCATTAGGAAATATGTATGTCACTTCACTTCCAAATGTAACTATTTATGAAGAAAACGTGATGAAAATAAAGATTTTATTCCTTCGACACCAATGAGGTAAGGGGAGAGGTGAAAGTGAAAAAAGATTAGGAATCTCTATAGATAATAACATCATTGTCTACGTTGGTTCTGTATGAAGAAAGTGATTTTAAGGAAGGGTCATTAACAAAGAAAATAAGAGGTTATTTCCAGAGAGCCTAATAAAACATGTGGAAAGATTATGATAACCATGTAATCCACCTTCTAGCATAGCACAAATAAAAACTTTCTGTTACAGCTTAGGAATATAAGTAAAAGTAAATCGTGGCATTATTATATGAATAAATGAGTTAGTTAATCAATCACTGACAAAACATACTCTGTAATCAAAAGATTTTTCATGTTAAGATTAATTTCATGTAATACAAGCCTAAATATTACATAAACCCCTTTGACATTGAGTTATACTTCATAAGACAAAAAGGGCACTTGCAGCCACGGACGAATGGCAGTCAGGAACAATTTTGGATTTCAGGATCTGGGTGGCCATTACCCAAAATCTGGGGATGCTTTGTAAGTCAAAGTATAAATCTACACTGTCTAATATGGTAGCCATTAGCCATGTGTGGTTACTTTGTGCTGGTAGAAGCAGAATTAAGCAAAAGGATCAAATCCTCTGGAACTAAAACTGTTAGTATATTGCAAGCATGAAACAGACGCCAAGTAGTATATGTTGGTGGGGGAAGGTACAGAATATTGAACAACTATTTATCCTCTTTTTCATACAGATACATAACATTAGTAAGTACTGAATGTGTATGTGTTGTCGCCAGGCTTTCCCATTTGACTGGAAAGCCAGCAATCCTGAGTTCCACATTGACACAAAAATCTACCAAAGAAGAGCACACAATTAAGGTGAGTTCATCCAATCACCTTTTGGCAGGCATGCTTAAACCTCTCTCATTGAACAGCAAAATGTTTTTCTCCTTCTGGCAAAGCAAGGATGATAATTGACAAAAATGGCCAGGGCCATTTTAAACATGAAATGGTGTAATATGCCTAAATTAAGCCAGAAGAGAGAAATCAAAATAAAAAATAGCACTTTGATTTTACCTTGATGTTAGGAGTTGATTTCCTTTCCAAGAGTTGACTAAAGCCTATGACTATTACTCATTGTGTTAACGTGGAAAGACAGCTGCAGTCCTTTTCAGATGGGAATATGCTCATAGGGCACTTGCTGAGAATTTGTCACTGAAAACATTATTCTGATGGTTTCTCAGTCCATCTGCTAATTTCTATTTTGCGTAGATTTTCCAGAACTGAAAATCTAGAAAAAGGATACATTTCCCAGAGATCCAAAGTGTTTCAGCAGAGGAACTTAGACTTCAGTGAGAGTGGATTTGTTCTCTAGGAGAATCTTGGTAAATACCCACAATCATATTTTATTACCAGATGTGTAGTTTTAATTTCTCTTATAAAGACAAGGCCATAAATTTCCTCAAAGACAATGTGCCTTTACATAAACTAATGGTTTTTGAAAATTTAGGAAATCCCAGATATGGAAAATATGAGAGAGCGAGTCTTTATTTGCTCTTTATTCCCCACCTACGTGCAGAATAGTGAACAAATAAGTATTATTAATAATTCGTGGGCTGGTCATGTGAAACTATAAAATCTGCACTTTATGGTGAACAAGAGAAGGCATTTTATAGAGAAGAAGACACAATCCACCATTCTTAGAGGCATTTACAAATAAATTGTTATCAAGATGGGAAGTCCAATAATTGCTGTTGCCCCTCCTCTCCACCTGGGCCCTCTGAATGGTGCCCAAACAAAAGTTCTTCATGACTTTTTCTGTTTTATTTCCATTTCAGATTCATCTTAACAGCTTCCAGTATAGCAAGCTGAAGGCACTTTACCTTCTCTCTTATTTTGTAAGCTTTTTATAAAATTGAACACTGTTAGAGCTAGAAAAGATCTTACCATCTTTCTAATTTCAACCCCTTCTTTTCTGGGAGAGCAAATCTTTTTTTTTTTTAAAGATTTATGTATGTATGTATGTATGTATGTATGTATGTATGTGTTTGAGAGAGAGGGAGAAACAGTGAGAGAGGGAGAAGGGGGCAGGTCAGAGGGAGAGGGAGAAGCAGACCTCCTGCTGAGCAAGGAGCCTGATGCAGGGCTGGATCCTAGACCTTGAGACCATGACCTGAGCCAAAACCAAGAGTTGGATGCTTAGCTGACTGAACTACCCAGGTGCCCGTGGGTGAGCAAACTTCAAGGAAGCATGCAGACTTGACATTTATCAGCTGGAGAAAGAGTGAAACCTGGAATCCAAATATCTAAATTCTCTGTCGGGGCTCTTGGGTTTCTCCAAACCACATTCTTTGGGTCCACAATATCTGGAGAGCCACTCTAAGGTTCTCTTTTTTTTCCCCCAAGTACTTTTATTTTATTTTTTCAGTATTCCAAGATTAATTGTTTGTGCACCACAGTCAGTGCTCCCTGCAATATGTGCCTTCCTCCCTACCCACCACCAGGCTAAGGTTCTCATACAAACTACAAGGAATTCTCACTTGGTTACTTTGACAAGGCATTACACAGTCCAACATATGGACCATGATTCAGCCATTATAGATTCAACTTTTCTCAATAACTAAGAACTTATTTTAATGTGAATTTTTATAATTAAAAAAATATTGCTGAGAGCAGTTATCAATATTCGTATATGGACAGGAAATATAAGGCAGATTATAAGGCAGATTTTTGGACCACACACCTTACATTCTAAGGAATTCCTGAGTGTGGGTTAGCTTGCTTTTAGTTGCATTCTCCTGTGAATTGGATATCTTCCTTTGGGGAACAAATGACTCTCTGATGCCCAGATGGAAGGTTTGAAATGTGTCAATTAGCAAACACCAAGATCACAAAGATTCTTTCTCTTTATGGCAGGCTAAGAAAATAATGCTTAGAGGCTTATGTGTCCTTGGTGTGAACAAGGTGAGGAAGGAAAATGGCTTTTCTATTATCTTGATAATAGAATTTTATTTTGATAATAAATTTTTATTTATTTATTTTCTCTTTTACGTAAATAAGTTGGTACCATGAGAATCTTAATTGAATTTGCTTTCTTAGACTTATTTTTAAGTAAAAGAAAAATAATAAGCTTGTTTCTCTGACTTCTGTAAGCTAATAATACCACCTTTGATTTGAGAAGTGAGATATTTGAATCATAGTGAAGATGACACTAGCAAACATGTGTTTAACATTCCAGAATTATGCCATTATAATAGCACACCATAGTCTGTTTGAAAGGGTTCAAAGTTAGAAACCTCTTACTAAAGGCTTCTAATTTATTTATATTACATACATTTCTATTTAGCAGACTAAAAAGTAGAGGCTCAAAAAATTACATAATGATCCACCACTGATAATAAAGTGAATTTAAGAGAGGAGAAATAAATGTCTCTCTTACATTCTGTTGCTTTTATCTCTGTAGTTCTGTTATAATGGGATCATTCTGGAATCATCTCTGTTGCAGCACACATGCATAATTAGTGATGGACTCATAGATTCTATGTTAGCATCTTCCTAAATGTGGTACTTCTTTCCACCCTCACCATATTCAGTATCGTTGCTATGATTTCCTCACTTGCCTTTCTTTCCCAGTCCATCTTGGTGAGTGTTACCCTTGAAGAACAGACAGACAAACAAAACTGAGCCAAGTGTCTCTGTCATTCTTTTCTTTAATGACCGGCCTGTTTCACTTTCAGATGCACTTCTCCATTTTTATTGCATGCCATACCCCTTCCCTCACCCCAGTGAACCCTATGCTCCCCCACAGACACATTCCCACCACTCTAAAGACAGTGCTCCCTTTCAGAACTCTTCACACAGTTGGTTCCTTCTTCCAGGAATTTCCTTTTAGGGTCACCCTCTCTACCTTCAATTTCATCCTTTTGGACCCAGTTCAAATATCAGTACTCTTCCTCAACAGTCACTTACGTAGTCCCCAGGCAGAGAGAGCTGCTCTCTCTCCTTAGCTTTCAGGCTTACTTTTCCACACCAGTGAAAAGCACTTTGGCGATATTTTGTTTTACTTATCTATTTAATTGTCTGTCTCTTTAGGTAGACTCTATATAAGTGGCTTTCAAACTTCTCAAATGCAACTACCATTAGAAATACATTTTTACGTTGTGATCCACAACACACACAGGATTAAAACAGAATTGCCATTAAAAGAATATATTGCCTTACAATAGGCAATGTCCTTTGATAATTTCTAGTCCTGTGTGTGTGTGTGTTTTAATTGTTGCTCACAACCTATTCTATTGATTTCACAGCCCAATAATGGGCTACAGCTCCCAATTCAAAAAACTTTCCCAAATGACAAAGAATTGCCTCTTATTCATATTTGCTTCCTCCACACCTACCCACATGGTAGGGGCACAATAAGTATTTGTTAAATGGATGACTATCCAAAGATGTTATTTCTGAAAATGTTTTTTAAAATTTTTTTTCAGCCATAATACACTTTACTGTATTTCTTCTGTCTTGAGGTTAAAATTTTTTTTTCAGCTATGATACACTTTATTACCTTTCTTCTATCATGTGTCTATTTTTTGTTTTTGTTTTTCTTTTTGTTTTTGTACTTGGGGATGGAGAAGAGTATAAAGTGTATATGGCTCCTATATGCTTCTTGGAGGCTCTGGTAGAGAGGGATGAAGGTGATGAGCAGAGCAGTAAAATTATTAGTCGAACTGTTTTAAACTTACTTAGCCCATTTCATTGATTATCATTCTTTTCAATGGATAGTAAAATCAGACCTTGTAAGTATAAGAGTTTCCTGTCCAAATATTTTAATTATTTCGTTGATCTTATGCCTCAAGATGATCCTATTCAAGCCAAGATATCTTTAAGAATTAAGGAATAATATCTGTCATGAAAGTAGTTAACTCTGGCTCTTTAGTTCACCTATACTTTTACATCGAATTTGTTTCTTGTTTTTAGTTTTTGACTTTTAGTGTTTGACAGACTATAAATTTTATATTATAAATTTTATGATCACAATCCAGACCCTGGGTTCTCAACAAATATTAATAATCGCAGTAGAAACATTTTTCTTGGTCCACTGGCAACCTTGTCAGTTTGTAACCAGGAGTAAATAGAACATTCAGTTCAGTCCATGTGCTCATTTTGAAACTTAGAATAAATCAGCCTTTTTCTTGATGCTTATAGCTGAGTGGAAGTGGAAGCATATGAAAAATCAGTTATGACTAACGTGGATTCAGATGTCAATTTATTGATTTTTATGATTAGTTCTATAGAATTATCTTCAGATAACAAAATTAAAAGTATTTGTGTGTTTCAGGTCATGGGCTTAAAATAAAATCAACAGGTTCTTCGTATCACTTGCGATTCAGAGATCTCCATGATTGAAGACCCTCGCTCAGTATCACATCTTTTGTCTGTTGGAAAATAGGGAATGGATGGGGATACAGAGCTAGTTCAAAATGACCAGAATTAACTATATAGCCTCAATGAAATCCCTGATATTAATTTTAGAGGTGTGGTTTTGAAATATATTTTTTCTTTTTTTCCCCCAGAAACCCTTCCTTCTCCAAAAACTGGAGAAGACTCTGTGGAATCCCAGTATTTTTAAAAAGCAACATAAGCAGACCTTTGGTAAGAAGCCCGAAGGGAAATGCCTGCCTATTTGGCCACAGAAAAGGCTTTGAAGCACTTCGTAAATTCCTAGGACACTACTCAACACTGTTTTTAAACCACAATCCCCAGAACAGAATAGAGCAAGTTCTGGGGACATTGCAGAAAACTCCAGGAGCTCATTCTAAAAACACATGCTCGACCCTCTGTTTTCCAGATTCTGATTCTTGGGGTCTAGTGTGACATTCAGGCCCATGTATTTGAGATCGCTCCCCAGGAGATCATGCCTCCCCTTGGCTCTCAGAACAACTAGTCCTGATCTGTTTCTCTAATTGCGGTCTGTGAGTTTCCTGCATCAGAATCACTTGAAAATGCACAATTTTCTGGACTCCATTTTAGACATATGAAATCAGGATCTTTGGGAAAATTCTGATTCACTCTTAAGTCTGAGATCTGATGATTAAGAGGAATGTGCACAGATGCTCTTTCCTAGTGTTAGCAATAAGCTAAGCAATGGGTCTTTTACAGAAGGAGCTGGGTCAAAGCCATGGAGAGCCAGAAACAGGACATCAAAACTCCCAGGCTTATGCACGGCACTTGCCATTGTTCTTTCATGACTCAAGAAGCACAGATGTCACCAGATGTAAGTCCACTACTTTTTAGGAAGGTATAGGTCCTTCTACGGTTCCAGTCTCTACCCCTGAGAATCACTGTGGGATGATTCTGATGGAAAAGCCACAGCACTGTGATAGTGAACAGCCAGGACAGGGGCAGCCAAAAGCCTGGGTGCAAAGGGTACAAGAGGGCCCTTTGCGGCGGCCTTCACTGTGTTCCCTTTTCTCATTTGATTTCCCATTTCTACTTTAAGGCCACCTGCAGTTTAGAGGGATGATCATTCAGAGACTTATGGGAACCCAGTGAAGAACAGATATAAAAAAGTAAATGTTAGGGCCAATTTAAGAAACAAAGCATTACTTCTCAGATGAATCCCATTGCTTACACTGAAATCTTAATCACACCATTGTATTTACATTCACAGAGAAAGTTGTCCTCACTATCTTGGGATACAGGTTCGGTTGACAGATTTGGCAACAGAAAGTTATAAGACGGTCTTGTCCAGCAATGACTATGATGACGGCAGTGGCAGAATTGCAAAATCAACTGTTGCTAAGAGCGTAGAGCTGGATTGCCTGGGATTTGATGCTGGCTCCAGACTTTGTTAGCTTGGGTGTCTGAAGTTGTTCGATCTTCAGTCCGACGAAGCTGATGGTGATGATGACAACGATGCATTAGCTCTCTCATACATTTGTTAGGAAGAGTCACCCGGTTAATATTTAGGAAGTATTTTGAACTGCGCCTAGTCCATGTAGGTGTTAAGTGTCTGTAACATGATTGAGAGGCTACGAAATTCAGCCTTTGTTTCTTAGACACCATGGCATGCTTTGTAAGCACCTCATCATTTAACGCCCCTCACCACTTTATGTAAACCAAAGCACAGAGAGCTTACATATGAAGCCTACTCTGGGTAATCTCAGGAAAGTCAGTGACAAAACCCAAACAACACAGTTCAGACATCTTTAGCTTCTATAACAATCGATACGGTTCAAGTTCCCGGTTTTGCTGACAGAGTTGTGACCTGCCTCTTCTAGATGATATCATTAAAGGAGGGGAGGAAAGGGACAGGGAGCAAAATCTCAGGGACAAAATGATGGAGGCAGTTTTAGCTCTTCCAACCTTCCTTTTTCCTATTCCCTATCAGGTATATAATCATTTCAGTATTAAATTTTCCAACAAATTTCAGTTGCTTTATAAATTATGAGTTTTTATATCCTTGTGCAACCATTCTGAGTGCATTTAAGTGCTTGGGCTAGAATTATAATTCCATTTGTCTTTATGTCTGTTATCTTTGTATGTAGTAGGAAGACTCCGGGTGACGTGCTTGTTGTCATTCCTTTGCCTTCAGAGGTCAGTACTGGGTGGGTCCTCTGACTCTCTTTGCCAGAGAAAAGAAAGACCAGCTTCCCCAGAGACCAACCCAGCTGAGGGCCACTCCGATATCTACCCTCAACTAGCTGACATGTGGCCTCTTGAGAGCCTTCCGGGAGAGGCCAGCCCGAGCTTCATTCAGAGTTGCATGACATTATTTCCTCTCACCCTGTATTAGTCATATGCTCATCCCCTTTTTTATAGTGGGTGAACAACTCTGTTTGCATCTCCCCGAACTTCAAAAAGATCTTTGTGTGTAGAGCTGTTACAGAGAGGCCGATGATTATGGGATCATTTATTTATATTATTATGGCACAATAGAAGTCACTCTGGTTCTTGAATGTGTTCCAGTGACTCATGATATTTTTCCGATGTTTTTTGACCTCTGCTCCTTTCCATATTCTCCCATCTCCAATAAATTCGCTACAAAACCACAGAAAAACCACAGCTGTGTTTGTTGATCAGGGACTGGAAGAATGAAAGTAACCATTTCCTTGAGGAATCTTCAAAGGAGGTGAAGTGAGTTCCCTGCTGTCTGCATATAGCCAGATAAGAAGGGATTTCGGAAATGAAAGTTGTCATTTCTTGTTTGGAAAATATTTTCACATGATAAAAAATAGAAAAGTTATGGACACATCACCAAGATCAGCAGAATTGTGTGTTTTGTTATTACATCGTAGCATTACAAATGAGATGACACACAAATCACGATGAATGCATGCTAGAAAGTAGTAATAGATTAAACATATTTAATCATTTTAAGGGACAAATCCAATTATCAGAATATAAAATATTAAATGTCAAAGTCAACAAAAATATGTAGGATTAACAAAAGACACTGATTTATGAAAGTTATGCTGTGTTCCAAACCTCCAGAGGGCGCTATTGCATTTACACTGAAATACATTTAATTATAGACACATTCTCTTGAAATAAAAAAATGAGAATTTTAAGCATCTCTAATTTGTTTCTACATAAAACTAGGAAACAATCAATAACCATAACAATAATTTGTCTCCTAAAGGATTAACTGAGGTTTATCTCATTTAACCAACCTGGCTTTCTAAATTTTATCTAAATATCAGTTACCTAACAAAATAATGAAAAAAAATCAAATCATTTCAGATAATATTTACAGTAACTTTCATTTGAACAAAGTGAACTTTGCATTAGTGTAGACATTAAGTTGATTGTACATTCAAAATACACTTAGAGATTTAAAATCCTTTAAAGTTGTTTAAGTATCCAGAAATCCTTCACAACAACAACAACATTTTTTAAGGAAAAGCTGTATATTTTGAAAATAGAAATACAAGATTTTGAATTCATATGACATGGTTGCAAATTTGAACACTCAGCTGTAATCTGTGGATATTTGTTTCAAATAACATGACTTTTTTAAAAAATGATTAAAAATTTAAAATGATTAAAATTTATTCAAATAATCCTTTGATAAATAATCCTCACTGATATAATTATTTTAAGTTTTGACAGTTATTCTGAATTATTTTCTTATCTAGATAATTATTTGAATAGTGATATTATTTTTAGATTCCTTAATTACTATTGTAATTTTATTATACAGAATTTCCCAAGAGTGTGAAAAAGAAAAAGTTTCATCTGTTGCACATCTTTAGGTTTCTTATTTGCCCCATCCCTGGTTTAAAATTCTGGAATTGTTTTACCAAAAAGTGAAATGCTTCCTTCCGAAGTAAGAAAGGGACTAACACAAATATTCAAGTCTAACAAAATGTTACAACAGCGTAAAATTTGGGCAATAGAACAGAAAGCAGTAGAATCTAAGAAGGTTCCCCAAACTGATAACATTTTTTGACGTTAAGAGAAAACAATTGACTTGGGGAAAGAATAGAATAATTGATGAGTTATAATTAATCACTGAAATGATTAACAGTGAGTTCAGGTCAGGCAGTTAAGGAACATGCTCATTAAAATGTGCAGATGTTGCTAGAGAATTTGTGGAACATATGTGGATAATGGTACAATGACATATGCCATATCTATAACATCCTTCTCGAAGCACGAGCTAGCACAGAATCCATTCTCTTCACATTTCTTGAAGGGAAGAAGGTATTAATATGTCTTGTGGCTACATGAGAACAAAATATCCGGCACAGGAACAAAGTGAGAGCATAGGGAGGCAGATGGGTGACAGTTTCCCATGTCTGTGGGTGACTGTGGACACAGATGGACTTGTCAAATGTTTTACTTGAGTTTATCTGGAGGACATGAGGAAGGGACGTTTCAATCAGAAAGGCTCACAACTAAAAAGGAAGATAAAATATAACTTTCTTTCAGTATAACAAAATATTCTTATTGGGGCTTATAAATCATCTGATAGAGGGATCTTGAGATTAGGGTATCTGAGGAAAATATTTAAATATTCAATACCCTAGAGGATGACAAGAAAACAAATCCAATGGCACATGGTAGTGGCATGCTGGTGATGAAGCTTTTACATGAGCTTATGATTCTCTATTTGTCTTTTAACATACCGTTTCCATTGGGCCGTTAGAGTCCCTAAACATAGACCCCGCACTCTACATGCAGGCTAAAAACCGTCAGTGCTGTAGAGTACTTGGAGCTTTAGAACTGAAAATAACAATTAAGAATAAAAACAATGAAGAGAGCATTTGTTAGATACATGACCTTGAAAAAGATCTCCTTAAGCCTTACGTTTCACAGTTTCTAAATAGGAACACTTCTAAATAGTTCAACAATTTGGTAAAGTGACATGACAGAATGTTTCTTAAAGTAATTGGAATTATTAGCCTAATATAGTGTGTGGTTTATCGGAGGTGAGATCCTAGGCATCTCTTACAGCACTAGGTTCTCCTTCCTTTCTTAGGAAAAGACAGATTAGGACCTGAAGAAATAAATGGTTTATTTGGCTATTTACCCTGGATTAAATCAAGGATGGAGCCATCTTATCTAAGACCTCTTCATTTAGATTTAGTGTGGATGAGGACGTAGAGTTCCCTCCTCACACTGGCTCTGCAGTTACATGGTGCATGGACCACCAAAAAGAGGACTGCAAGAGACACCACGATTTCTAGAATGTTCCACTGGATATATATTCTGCCAGAAGCTATGTGTGCACATGACAATGTGATTGATAATGTTTCAGGCTAGAAACTTTTCACAAAACTCAAAGATCAGCTTACATACAGTCGTTTGATGTTGTCTTAGACTCTTGTATATTTAGCCAATTTGCTGTGTCTGAAGGAATACAGGAAATCACCCAGACCCCCTTAAGGTACAAAAGAAGGGAATACGTGTTGGCATAAGATGCCAAAAAGTGAAACATTTACAGAGGGTATTTGTAGAATGATGAAGGAGGGTAATATGGATGAAAAGTAGTTGACCATGAACCTGAACACCAAAGTTCTTACCAGGATTTTCATATGATGGCCTGGGGACAAGGATTCATCTTCAGGGAGCCCAGTTTCACATCTGCTGACTCTGGGCTGGAGTTAGACTTCTGTCCCAAAATTTCCTACAGCTCTTAATGCTCTGACTCTATGACCTCTGTGTGTGTGTGTGTGTGTGTGTGTGTGTGTGTGTGTATTGTAAAATGTGTGCAGGTCTGCTTGGATCAGAATTAAATAGAAAGCAAGTTTATAGTAACAGAAAATAAAAACTCAGATGGAGTAATAAAGCTGGTTGGCAAAAGATTTTATCTAAAGACTATTTGAAATTTTGTTTTAGAGGTGAGTTCATGCATACTTATCACCACAATACATTTTCCTTAAATAAAAGAATCCATAAATTTTAGTGATTCTCATGTAAAGAGGCAATTTTTCTAAAGTCATTTTCCAAACTTTTCCGTTCAGCCACAGATAGATGTTGTGTTTCCAACTTCACACGTGGTGACTTTGGCCAGAGAATTTTATATATAACTCCCTCTGCACAAATTTAAATATCTAAGGCATTGTGCTCTTGAACTAGTAACATAATAGCTTGGTTTTATATTTTATTGCAACAAATTCCTCCATTTCAGCATGCTACTTCTATTGAGAGAAATACATGCTAAACGATTTAAAATGTACATAAAAGTTGCTAGATGAAAATGCCCATTTCTTTTTCTGTTATATTTAGTGTCTACAAATCTGAACCCACATCTATACGTAGATTTATGCAATCGGATAAAAATCTTACAATCATATCTTAAATCCTACCCATTTGTGAGGATTAGTCTGTTCATCTAATTCAGTGAGGTAGGATTGTAGTAAATTCACTAGTCCTTTGCTCGAGACTCTGTCCACAGGGAAATCTCACAGCATTTCATCAGCTCGTGAACATTACCAGTCGAGCCACATCATTCAGACACATTCGTCGGCGGGTGACAACTTCTCTGTCAATATAGAAGTCCCTCTATTTCAGGCAGAAAGGCTCAAGGATTCTTTTTGAAATTTTTATGTTTTGGTCGCTTTTTTTTCCCAAGCAATTCACAGTCCTAATATAATGAACATAATAAACACATGTGTCTCTCTCCAAAATAGGAGCGACTATCTTCGCCAAATCCTCCACTCTACCCAGCTCAGCAACTTTTGATGTCTCAGGAAAAGGACCATGCATGAGAGACAACAATCAGTTAGGAAAACGAAATTTGGGGGGAAAAGTGGAGTGCTCACTACTTTGATGTTCTTGAATTTTCTCTGAATTTGAACACGAAATGATGAATATAATTTTGCCTAAGCATCGTCTACCTCCTGTTCTCCTTGTACTTGAATACAGAGTTTCTCAGTAACATGTTGGCAACTTCTCTTCATTATTCTTTCTCTTCTTCTCTTTTTAAACCCTGAACATCTAATTACTTATCCTTTCCAGTTTAATAGAGATCTCCTGTTTGTCAAACTAAATGGTCTTTACTCAGTTCTCTATATGGTCTCTTTAAGCTTCTGACACTGTTGACTACCTACCTGTGGAATCTCTGTAAGGCAATGATCTTCCCGGCTTTTCTTCTATATGTTTGTCGTCTCATTTTCCACTTTCTTTTCCTTCGCTCTTTCTCACACTCCTTACAAGTAAGTATCCTACCATCTCTTCGACCATCTTTTCTTTCTTATTTCTATATATTCTCCCTTGCTGATTTTATTCATTGTCATGCTTTTCGTAATTACCTCCATGGATGACCAAAAAATTTCTATCTTTAGCCCCGACCTCTGTCTCTCCAGCTTCTGAATTTCCAGTTTACATGCTGAACAATTTGACTTTATGCTTACTGACTCTGGAACTTTCAACACATCCAAATATGATGAATTAATGTACTTGCCCAAACCTTTTCCTCTAGATGGCTCAACTTCTGTCACTTATACCATCTTCCAAGGGACATGGGGTTGATGGACCATGCATGAGGTTCTTAAGGTATGTAGTTTTCTTAATATAAAATGTAAAATATTGTGTTTGTATTGTAATACTGTGTGTGCATTGTAATGTTTGTACTTCTTGTATATTTCTTTATTCTGAGGAAAGCTTTCAGAATTTTTTTATCAGTTTTTCAAAAGGGTCAGATATAAAAAAAGCTTAAAAAATCGCTGCTGCAGGGGCACCTGGGTGGCTCAGTGGGTTAAAGCCTCTGCCTTCGGCTGAGGTCATGATCTCAGAGTCCTGGGATCGAGCCCCTTGTCGGGCTCTCTGCTTGGCAGGGAGCCTGCTTCCCCCTCTCTCTCTGTCTGCCTCTCTGCCTGCTTGTGATCTCTCTCCCATTCTCTCTCTCTGTCAAATAAATAAATAAAATCTTTTAAAAAAAATCACTGCTGCAATGTTGCATTTAACATCTGTTTTTCTCTTATGTATCTTGAGCTATATATAAAATCTAAATTTTTAGACTACCTTTATAAGCATTTAGGTAACTATTATATATCAGAATAATTTATTAGTTGTTGTTTTGGTTTTGCTCAATAATAGAGAAAAAGTAGAAGCTTTTCTGTCCCTAAGAGAAATTTAAATCTTAGATCATGATTTAGTGGAGAAAATTATAAAGTTATTTCTAAATTTAAAAAATATGTATCAGTCATTTTATCTCTTTAGCTAAATTTGTAATTTGGGTATCAAAACAATGCAGCATTTATGTGTGTGGACAGCCTAGTTTTGTGTCTATCTTGTATCAGGAACTCATGTGTAAAACTAAAAGGTCAATTTGAAATATCTAGCTATTTGATGTGAGATGGATGAGGAGAGATTACACTCTCAACCAATTCAACTGTTATAATATCAGGGTAACTATTCTAAGAAAATATTTTTGAGACTATATTTGAGTGAATTAGATTGCTCTTTGTATGAAATAGCATCAAAAGCTAAATCTATTGTCTACGTACAGAATATGCTCATATTTAGTAGGATTTGCTTTTTTTTTTCTTTCTTTTACTTTTCTTGGTAACTTCATGATCAGAAAATTAACCATATGTTGATTTCTTACTTTCCTTTTTACATGAAATAATTGTTTTGTATTGACTCTTATTTATCACTATAGGAAGTAAACTCCATAAAGTAGACTTCATTACCTATAAATTAATGTATTTATATTTTCTGTGCCAGAGACTGTGTTAGGTGTCAGAACACAAGGGAAAACAAGATATAGTTCCTGCTCTTAAAGAGCACAGAAGCTAACAAATGTGTATCCACCTTACAAAATATTGCTGTATTTGTACTAGTATTATTAGTACAATTCTTCATTTTTAATGATTATTATACCCAGTCCCAGCAAAGGGCATCTACAACAAGTTTTATGATAGTACAGATTACTCGAAAGGAGAAATAATATTCTCTAAAATAAACAATTTTTTTCTATAAAGGTAGAGAAACGTTGTCAATTTTCTCCTTGAACTTCTACCCCCTTGTAATCAGGAACTAATTAATTAATTAGCTAATACTTCTAAAGTGCATTAAAGATGAGCAGCATCATACAAATGCTAAGTATTTTAAAGCCATGTGTTGCCTCATATGCTAGATTGAATTTCTTAAAGTTTGGAAAGGACAATTTGAACAAATTATGTTTCATCTAAATGGAAAAGCTAGACACATATAGAAGGCAGGGGGTAGGCGAAAGTAGAAGTTGGTCGGAAAAGTGCAAATGTAATCAAGAGAAGAACGATCCTTTACATTTCTCTCCCATTTGCCATTATCATAAAGCAAGAGATGTGTACATTCGTATGAAACTGCTGAAGAGATAATGTAAATTTATTAAAACAGTAAATTATTGCAGTTTTTCTCACACTTAACGAAATTGTTAATAGAATGAAGTCAGGACTTCACAATAAAGGAGCTGATTTTATAATGCTCTTGGAACTTAATTCCAAAGCCAAAACATCTAATTTGGAATCTATATGATCTTAGATCTGAGTTGGTTGCCTAAATTCATGAAGTAATTATCTACCCTTTCCTTTACCATGGGTTCCAAAGCTTAAGACTGCACCAATGCCTGCGAAGAACAAAAGAAAGGAGAACGAAGCCCAATGTCCCACACTGATCAAGGTAGAAGCCAAGCCAGAGCATTTATGTTCTAATGTGAGTATTCTGTCCTAATGATTTCTCACTTAAATTACTCAGCGAATTTATTAGACCCACACTTAGGTTTATGATTTTTAAACATGAGCCATATTTAAATTCAACTCTTCTAGGAATTATACAGGCATACCTTGAAGATCTTGTGGATTTGGTTCTAGACTGCTGTAATAAAGTGAATATCACAGTAAAACAAGTCAAATGAATTTTTGGTTTCCCAGTGCGTACACAAGTTATGTTTACACATACTGTAGTCTATTAAGGATACACTAGCATTTCGTCTAAAAAACAATGTACATCCTTTAATTAAAATATACTTTACTGTTAGAAATTGTTATCATCTGAGCTTTCAGCAAATCATAATTGCTGATCACAAATCACCATACAAATAAAATAATAATGAAAAAGTTTGAAATATTGTGAGAATTACCAAAATTTGACACATGAAGTCAGCAAATGTTGTTGAATGCATGCTGAATGAAAGTTACGTCTGGAAACCAAGCAAGAAGCTTCCTGTGAAGAAGTTAATTTTCTTTGGTTATCCCATTTCCCGTGTTTGGGTGTGTCAGGCTGGTTTAAAGGTCCAAGTCTGAGGCAAACAATGTTCCTATGTGTCCTTTCTCTCCGTGGTACAAAGTGGTGGCCTATTTATTCAGGACTTTCTATAGTTTCACTCCCTACTGGGCATAGCTTTTTCTGGGAGCACCTAGATCTTTTCTGAAAGCTTTATCTTTATCAGAGACTCAACCCAAGTCCTCCATTTGAAACTTAACTCTCTGCATAATGGCAGCTTACTTATCAGCCTCTTATCTACACTGGTGTGATTGTAAAAGTTTATATAATAGTGTATTGCTCTTCTGAGGGAAAAGGAATAGCTTTAAAGCAATGCCTTAACCCAAAGAATGGTTAGACCAATTTTTGTACAGAATTATAGATCTCTTATGATTTAATGAAAGGGATGAAATCTACTCTTCTCCTAAGACATGCATGAAGGGAACTATATACAGTTGATCCTTGAGTAGCAGGGATTTGAATGCATGGTTCCACTCACATGTGGATGTTTTTTCCTTTTTTCTAATAAATGCAGTACAGTACTGTAAATGTACCTTCTCTTCTTTATGATTTTTGTAATTACATTTTCTCTTTTCTAGCTTACTTTATTATAAGAATTCAGTTTGCAATAAATATACAAAATCTGTGCCAGTTGACTATTTATGCTATTGGTAAGGCTTCCAGTCAACACTAGGCTATTAATAGTCAAGTTTAGGGGGAGTTCAAAGTTATACACAGATTTTTAACTGTGCAGGGGTTGGCACCCCAATCCCTACTTTATTCAAAGGTCAACCGCATCTACATGATTGTTGTGAAGAAAATAAAATCCTGAAGTCACTTTGCTCCAATTCAAATTCCTGCTCTGCCACTTTCTAACAATGTGACTTTGAGCCAGTTATAAAGTCTAGGTCTCAATTTCTTCATTAATAAAATTGGTATAATAATAATAGTTACTTACATGATTGTAATGAGAATAAAATGAGTCAAGTGATTTAATTACCTGCAAGAGTACCAGCTCTATGTTAAGAGTTAGTAATTATTATTCTGGATAGAGAGTACAGTGTATTGGTTAAGGAGTCAGGTGTTGACATTAGACATACCTGTGTTCAAATCCAGGTTGTTCTAGGTATGAGACCTGGGAGAAGTGACCCTATCTCTCTGCGTCTCAGCTTCCTCATCTAGAAAACGGGTTATGAGAATTGAATCAGATTAGACATGTACATGGCTTCAAAACATGGTAAATTGTTAGCAGTTGTTTTTCCTATTTCCCATTTTGCTTGACTATTTTTCCACAGGGTTCTATTATGTCACAGTCTAATGATATTCAGATAGAAGATGTTTTTATATTCATGTTTTAAATATCCAGATTGAGGAGAACAGCTGAGTAATAGAGTGACACGAAGTATCATTACATATAGAATGTGTCCTCAAGTTTCCTTCTTAAAAGAGTTTTACACAGTTAAAGAAGACGTTAATGAAGAAAGCTATTGCTATCTAAATGCAGATTAGTGTAAGGTTCTGTAGGTGAAGATTTATTCCCATGTTTAGACTGTATATTTCTGGAAAGTTTAGGTATCAGAGCACCGTGGCTTGTTTTCCAGCAGCTCCCAGTAAATGTGATTACACTCAATCTTTGTATTGAAGTTCTCTATATAAATGCAGGAGGCTCTTGCCTTGAGAAAAATCTTTAAAAGTTGCAGAGCTCCCCAGAAGCAGAGGTTGGGAGGGAGGCATGCTTTGTGTCATACACATTAATTCAGTTGGCACATTACAATGTTAAACTAAATGACATTATTACAAAGCTGTGCTAAGAAGTGTTGACAGGTCCATATGGTAATTTTACAATGTATAATGAACACACAGACTCCTTTCTTGCAGAAATTTATAGTTCAAATCTATACCCAGGATATCCAGTTTTATTTCCAGAAACTTAAATTGACTTATTACGATGTAGTGAATGTATAAATTAGTTCCAGTAGTTAAACTGAAACATTTCCCTACAGACTCAATTAGATTCATTAATCTGCTGTGTAGACCTGTAAACGGCCCATTGTTCTTTTCCCCCCAAAATGTCAAAAACTATTTCTCTAACTATAAAATATTTCCTACAAAAACTGTTTTAAATGGTCAGAATTATTGTATATTAGAAACCCAGAACTACAAATTATCGTATTGCACTGCTACTTTTTTTCCCCAAGAAAAATAGGGTCCAGCCCTTGCCAAGTAATTTAGTGGGGTTAGTAACTGGATTTGGTGCTCTATCACACTGAAAAATGCACTGAAATTAAGGAAAGATCATCTTTTTCCCTGTCTTACTGCATAAATCAGCTGGCATGGGGCATACTGTGTATGTTCCTAACCCCCCAGCTTTTTCATTTGAAAACTTTTGTTTATGTGCCTTCCCGGCCTGAAGTGTGGCAGCTTATCAGTTCATTGTCATGTTCCATGGAGGCTGAGCAAAATAATACAACCTGTTAATGAATTCCGTTTCAAATGATGCACACCTGTGTCTTACCTACTTCAAAATATCACCCTCCATGTGGGGACCAGGAAGACCACTGCACAGCAGAGCTTTAAATACAAATCCTTTTTTTTTTAAGCTACTGTTGTGGAATTTAACCAAAAACCCCCACAAAACTTGTTTTATTGATTGATGAAGGTAGCTGCTTTTCCTTACTGCATGATTTTTTTTGCTTCTGTGATTTATTAAATATTATTTCTTGTTTGAAAAACCCTTGCAACTCTTACCTTTGACTTCTATTTTTTTAATGGCTCAGCTTTAATAATCTTGAGAGAGTTGCATTTAATGCTAACTGTGATTATGTTTTTACTCTTAGATAGACAGGGCTCCATTTTAAAGATGAGAGGGGAGCTGTCTGAGTCATTCTCAGACAGAGGGATATTGATGTGATCTGAAGTTGAAATATTTAAGACTCACTTCACTATGTTTAGTAGAAGACAATTCCAAGTCCCTTTGAATAGGATGTCATTTTTAAGAATATGGGAGTGTCTCACAAGGCAAGGAATGGAAAACAAATGGTCCTCAGGGATGACTTGGAACCCATAATTCAAATATTGTCTCTCTTCATCTTTCCCCTTTATTTTTTTAAGAGTTTATTTATTTATTTGGAAGGGAGAGAGAGAGAGCATGAAAGCAGGGGGAGGGGCAGAAGGAGAGGGGGGAGAAAACCTTCATCAGACTCATGACTGAGTGCAGAGCCTGACTGACGGCTGGACCTCATGAACCTGAGATCATGACCTGAGCTGAAACCAAGAGTTGGACGCTTAACTGACTGAGCCACTCAGGTCCCCCTGTCTCCTTTCTTTGTAGCTTTTGCTTTTTTACCCATTATTACTTCAATCCCACTTTAGATTTCTCTATTTCTCTGGTCTAGGGAATAAAAAATCTGGCTGAAAGAGGCTCCCCCAATTCTTACATTATAGACTGAATTCTCTCCCATGTCAGTACCAATTTTAGAAAGAGATTCTCAGTGGTCTAGATTGCTTCAGTTGCTATTCCTGGGACAAGCCAACGTGACTACATAGTGCTCTGCATTGGTCCAAGAGTATATAAAAAGAAGTTCTCTCACTAGATGATTTGAGGAAAAAAATAGAGGCAATTCCCACGAAATGGTGGTGGTGGTAGTTGGAGGTCAGTATTGGGCTGAATAGACATGTTAATGTCATTTTGAAATTCCTTACCTCTAATAGTTACATGCCTTCTTATCTCTAGTCCAAGAAAATATAGAACGTTAGAGCAGTAGGTGATCCAAAAGTAGAGCTATTGGACTTTTCCTTCAGGATGATATTTCCAGTGAGAAATATAATGTGTTGGAATAATCAGCTTCCTGTTCACAGTCCCATGTTCATATGCTCACAGGACACGCACAATTTTCCTGCCAACGTATAGCATAACATTTCCTTCCCCCACCCTTTTCATTTCATTAATATGGAGGTGGGGAAGGGGTGTGCCAGATTCTTCTTACAACATATTTCCCCCTAATTTTTCAACTTATCACCTTCTTTCTTGGAATCCTAGCTTTTCTTGACAAATTGAAGAGTTCTTATTTGTGCAAATCTGCTCAATGCTAATATCTGCACCTGCACTTCTGGGTTGTGGTAAAGCAGCCACTCATGCACAATAAGGGTGAATCTCCCATATCCAGGAAGGACAGAAGGCCTGCAATCAGCAAAACCAGCTCAAGCATTCCCCTGCCCTTTTGATTTGGTAATTGCTTCTGTTCAGGCAGCCTGCCCCATGGCTCAGCATATTGCATTTCAGTTCAAATATTTATTGAATAACTTCTATGTGCCAGGTGCTGTGTTATACACTTGTAGAGATGAAAAAGGAGTAATATATTGTTTCTGCCCTCAGAGACTGCCACTTTGACACGATAGTCTCACCAGGAATTATGGTATAAGGGACAATAAACCTGGTGGGAAAAACCAGACCAAGCTTCTTGGAAATGGCTTTAAAGGATGATTGGCAATTTGATAAGCAAAACAAAACAAAACAAAACAAAAACTGACATGAGGTGTATTAGGTCCACTGACATCCTTCTATTTAGAATCTAGTCTTAAGTAGAATGGAAGAGTAGAACCTAGCAGAAAAGTTCAGGAAGTAATTGACTGAAGGATCTGACTGAGCTCTCCTCTAGTCTCATTGCAAGAAGAAATGAGGGAAGATGGGAGAGAGGAGAAAACAAGATGGAGTAAGTGGCAGTAGAGCCTGATCTTGAACCGAAGACTCGATGAAGAATTGCTTGGTTTACACGTAAATTTAAGTAATGTTTCTAGAGGGTCTACCATTTGCCAGGAACTACCATAATATCTGTCATGTCCATTGTATATATGGGTAAATTATCTAAAATAGGTAGGAGATTGGCTTAAATCACAAAACAAGTAAAACAGCAGGGAATTGAAGCCAGTATGGTGGACAGAGAAGATAAGAATATTTATCAAGAGAATTAAAGGAGCAAGTAGGGGTCAAGAGCTCATGAACTTGCTTTCTTATTAGTTAGTTTGATTTTCCTCTCTCCTCTCTACAGTTCTTGCCTCGTTAGGCAGCTATAGCTACCAGATTTTAATCAGAGAACCCTTAGCAGCAGAAATTTTTTGATGTTTCTGTAGCTTGACCTATTTCAGGTCTCTATTTTTTAGGTCTATTTCATCTTTTCTTTTGTGGCCTTTTACAATCTGCTCCTATGCCTAGATATTTCTGCTCAGGCCACTAATTAACAATGTCTCTCCAAAATTCTCCGTTCAAACTCTCTAAATTAGACTCTATGATTGGCCCAAGTCATCATCTTTATGGAACAACGCTTTGAGTTAGACTTTTTCTAGACTATAATCCAGCTTTTATGTAGGCTACTATGGTTCAGATGCTCACCTTGATCCAAAAACCCATGGCTATGGTTGAATCATGTGACTCAACTTTCTATATAGAAAAAAATCTCTTAGAAATGGCTCAGTAAGGACAGGAGAGCTAAAAGACAGTATAGTTTCAGGTACTGAAATCAATGCAACATTGATCTTGACCTGCTCAAAGTAAAGCTGAAATATGAGAAGTGTTATCCTTTCCCAAAATAGAGTATATTCCTTAAGCTAAGTATTGTTATGTACATTACTTTTTGTCTTCCATTGCAATAACCTGTCCATGATAGTGCTGGATTACAGCAAAGAGATTAAGAAACAGACTTGGATCAGGCAACCCTAGGCTCAATTCTTAGATTGGCTGCTTGTTATCCATATGACTTTAGTAAGATACTCAGATATTCTATGCCTCTTTTTCCTCATCTGTAAAATTGCTGGTTGTATTTGATGGAGTTTAGATAAGGATCAAACAAAATAGTGTCTGTAAACTACACATAGTAAGCACATAACAAATGATAGATTCATTTTAAAAATAAACTACTATTGCCCTAAGATTAATAGATGCTCATGAACAAAAGTTACCTGGAGGAAATTAACAAAGAAACAGAAGAAATTAATTGCAAAATGATTGGTTTCAAAGACCCTGGATTTGCTGTATTTTTAAAAAAGATTTTATTTCTTAATTTGTGAGAGAGATAGTTAGAGAGAACAAGCAGGGAGAGTGGCAGGCAGAGGCAGAGGGAGAAGTGGACTCCTGGCTGAGCAAGGAGCATGATGTGGGGCTCAGTCCCAGGACCCTGGGACCATGACCTGAGCTGAAGGCAGATGCTTAACTGACTGAGCCACACAGGTGTCCCTATATATTTTACCTTATAAAAAAGAAAATTATGTAATACCCAAACTGTGAGGCAAAGAGAAAAATGTGGTTCTATTTAGTGCCCTATTAATTTTGAAAAACAGATTTTCTAAGTTTATGTTCTTTGAGTAAAGATACCTTTCCCATAAACGTTTTTAAAAGAAGTTTTATAATTCTTGATAACATAATGTGCTAATGACCGCATGTAAAGATGAAAAGGAATGTTAATGCCACAGTAGGTTGAGCCAAGATTTTATGCATAAATAAATGAATAAATGAATAAATAAATAGCGGCATATTTTCAAAATGTATACAAACATAGAAGTACAAAGTTCATAAAACAAAATAATCACGTTTTTTTTTCTTGTGGTGTGTTTAGTAAAATGTCGTTGATGACCTTTCAGAAGTGAAGACAAGTAAAACAGTAACACTTGAGTTTTGGGGGAAAAACATTAAAAAATAATCCCTTTTGATACAGAAGAACATTTGCATATCCAAAGCCAGCTTCTCAACAGTAGCTGTGTTTTTTTGTGAATGATCAACTCTCTAATTAGCCAATTATCATTGCAAATAGAGAAAGGGACAAAAATCACAAACTGTTAGTAACTTAAAATAGAAATCTATATCACTACATATGAAAGGAGAGTTTAAGTAGAATAAGAGGCTGAGGATCAGAATGAAATTGTTTTTAAACCTTTGCTGAGATAAAAATAATGTTTTACAATATGGTGTTAACTTTTCTCTGAGTAATGAGAGCAATTTTTGACATCTGCACAACTGTTAAAAAGCAGTGTGTATTTCATTCGTTAAAAAGAAACAAAGTAGCTTTGAAATGATTCATAACCTTTATTAAAAATAATCCCCAAATATTTGGAAGCTACTTATAATTACCAATATTAACTATCTGTATTCGTTATAGTCAATGTACATTTTCTTCAAATTGTGAATGAGACACACCCTTAGCATTTGGAGATCAATTGGAAATATCACCCTCTGAAATTATAGCCAACAAGAATCAACAGAAAATTAAAACAATAAGCCAAGTGCAGGGGTGCCTGGGTGGCTTAGTTTGCTCAGCATCCGACTTTTGATTTTGGCTCAGGTCATGATCTCAGAGTCCTGAGACTGAACCTCATGTTGGGCTCCCAACAAGAACGGAGCCCGCCTAAGATTCTCTCTCCCCTCTGCTCTTCCACCCACCCTCCCATTCTCTCTCTCTCTCAAAAAAAAAAAAAAAAAGCCATGTGAAGAGTTAATCCATGTTATATGTTTTATAAATAAGTCCCAGGTGTCACCAAAAATCACCAGTCACATGCCAACCAAAAGTAAAACTGATGTACAATACGCTGAATCTCCAGGAATTATTACATGCTTATGACAATCACAAGCACATATAGTGTGATGTATAGGTGTAGAAAGTACATTTCTGAATAAAAATTTGTCAATTTTCCAATGCATTTCTCTAAGGCAAAGACTTGGGACCCTTTTCTCTCTTTATTCAGTGGATTTGTCTATAAAGAGATCCACTGCTTCAACAAATGTTCAACTGGGTCCAAGGAGTAGGTAGTTCCGAGATGACTCTTGGGCACTCACTCTTCCTATCAAAAAGCTATGCCCTGGGGCGCCTGGGTGGTTCAGTGGGTTAAAGCCTCTGCCTTCGGCTCAGGTCATGATCTCAGGGTCCTGGGATCAAGCCCCGCATTGGGCTCTCTGCTCAGCAGGGAGCCTGCTTCCCCCTCTCTCTCTGCCTGCCTCTCTGCCTACTTGTGATCTCTCTCTGTCAAATAAATAAATAAAATCTTAAAAAAAAAAAAAAAAGCTATGCCCTGTAATACGGCCATCTCAGTGATCTGATTAAATTAGTCTCTCGTGGTAAATTAAAACATTGGCCTTCTGCTTTATACATTTGCTTGTTATGTATTGCTTAGTATGAATCACACCCTGGTATATATTAATGCCTGAGTGAATTATCTTTCTCTAGTTCTAATCAATTTTTTTTACATTATAGATTTGGCTCTAACCATATATTTCTCTCACCTGTGGTATTCACTACCAATCTGGTCTTTGCCTCTACATTGCCATTTTTTGAGGACGGGTCTTAATTTCTCCATGCCTCTTCTTAAAGCCTAATACAATGCCTCACATATTGTAAGTAGGTACTCAAAAATATTTGTTGTAAGAAAAAAATGTCTACAATTTGCAGGTCTTTCCATATTGTATTGTGTCTACCCTCCTGTCCTTCCAGCAATAGAAGCTTGGAGTGCATTTCCAAGAATCCCTACCACTACTAGAGTCCTATTTAGACTTCACCAATGAAAAGCACCTGCTCACTACTTGAAAAAAGAAAGCCCAGTAGAAGCTGCTATTGGTCTTGTAACAGCAAAGGGTATGTCTGAAAGCTTCTGAACATCCTATTGAAAATCATCCGGTTTGGTGCTGTCGATTGCTGTGATCATCAACAGTGGGTTCCTGCAGCTCCTTCCCTTTCTAATGTCCTAAAATCCAGCAATGGCTTTCCTTGAACCCATCCTTGGTCCTTCTAACAGTTTTAGAAGCTCTAAATCCTTGTAATGAATTCTTTTCTGCTTAAAATTTCTAGAGTAATTGCTTTTTTCCTAAATACTGACAAATACACTTGAAATTGCTATTCCCCTCTGCTTATCATTCCTATTTTGTCTCTATTATGAAAAAAATACATCTTTAAGAGTTTTGAAAATACTTTCTAAAATGTAAGCCAAATTAGCAGTGGAGGAAATGTCAGCAACCTTCAATTCCAATTATGCATTAGGACTCATTTATTTCCCTGATCTCAGAATATTACTTCACTGTCTATGATCCAATCTCTGCAAACAAATGTTTTCATATATTTTCTTTATTTTTCTAGTTGTTTAATATGGGAGGGCAAATCTAGTCACAGTTATTCTGTCATGACCAGAAATAGGATTCCCTACTTTATATTTTAGAGAACTGAACTCTCTTTAGAAGCGAAAAATCTCTCTCTCTTTCTCTCTCTCTCTCTGTTTATCTCTCTCTCTTTTCAATCGGCTTATGTTCTATGTTTTATGAAAACCAACACCCTAAGTTATTGTGGAATGAACTAATTTATCATAATGAAGAATAAGCTGTTTTGTGCTAATGTTTAAACTTGTTACCCCAGGGGCAAAATTGTTATTATATAGTTATTATATAGTTAAGAACTACAATCAAAGGTGCACTATCGATTTTCCTCTTGCTGAGTCCTGGAGAGAACTGCAAAGCCTGACAAGCTTGGTATACAAAAATATGGCAACAGTAGTCCTAGTGAGGAAAAGTAGGCTGTAACTATTCTTGGTATGCACAGTTCTTATAGTGTTGAAGCCTTTGTTCCCCCTACATTTCTGTTCATTTCTGGTTCCTGAGCCTATGTAATATATATATATTTTTAAATATCAGTCTGTTTTTACCCGCTTTCTAATGACATGCTCTATGCTCATGCTGTGGGTAAGAGACTTTAGAATTTCGGTTGCAGTGTTAGTATGCCACATATAAAAAATAGAGCAGATTATTGGAAGAGAATGGCAGGTCAAGAATATAAAGACAAAGAGGCTGAACTGGTGAATACGCGAGCATTCAGAGGGAATCCTAGGCTTCTTAGGAGAGGAAAGCCCAGTAAAAGATGGCTTTTCTATATCCATGGGACATAAAATCGGAGGGTCAGTATTTATTGGTTTACTAATTGGACATTCTCCCCCAAAGTCTAGAGCATTTGACATATATATATGCTATACATGGAATATTTTCTCAAGAAGAGAATGGTACTAAAGGAAATGAGTTATTTCAGGACGTAATTCTCCAACAAGTACTAATACATAGAAATTAGCAATTCTAAAAAATCTGAAGATAACTGGATTCTCTTAAAACAAGGATATTTTTATTTTTGCTAAAACAAATTTATGGCAGAGTTTTACTCTTTTATGGAATTAGGTTTTTACCTATGATTAATTTTCTTAAATACATAGACTAAATTTTTTTTGTAGTGTCTTCCTTTATGTTTTGCTCTAATGAATACCTGAGTTATTGTACTTTTGGGCAGCCTTTATATTCTGCATTTTGTGATTCAAATTTTGTGTGTGACAGTCTATATGAAAATCTAAGCAAATATACCACAAAAATGGTAGGCAATCACCTCTCTGGGCTAGAAATATAACATCTAATCCTGTGTGTAGTTGAAATTTCAACTAGTCTGAATTGTTGGACATCTGGGGGTGAAAAAAATCCATTAATGTGGAGGTTATGTGGTTCAAAGGTAGTAGTCTATTTCTAAGGAAGCAGAGGCAAAAAGGTTTTCTTTGAGGAATTAGATATTAAAATTTTCTTTTTTTATATGTATTTGACAAATTTTTAGCTTTTGATGCCAAGAAGAGAAAGTGAGATATATTCTTTTACTCTGTTTGCTCTAGTCAAGCAGACTAAAACATCTGTTGACGATAAGGCTGAACCATTTCCTGAATTTTTATTAAAACCCATCAGATTATATTTAGCCTAGTACAAGGCAGCTCAGCCTAAGGACAGTTCAAGGCTTCAGGTAATTTGCAATGGATTTATTTACCTAGTATTCTCTAAATTCCAGGACATTTATTTTGCTTAATTTAAATTATTTGTTATAAACTTTCTTAAGCTAAATACACAGGAAGAAATAATTTCTGCCTTTAATAAGGGAATGGCTAAGAGGACCTTGATAAGCTGGAATATTTCTGAAAGGATAAAAGTCCTAAAGAGTGTACTGTTTGCACAGGAATGACAGAAAGGACACATAGCACATCATTATTTCTTCCACTTGTACTCGGAGTGATTTCCAAAAGGGAAAAAACTTGAACACGCTCAGGGAAACTTTGAGTCATCAGACATTTTTGCCTGTGACTGCCTACTTAATCCAGGAAGAAAGTGAACATTCATGAGTCAGAGCCCTTAGCTTTGCCGAGTTCACTTAAAAATGACAATGGGATATTGTAGAAAAGAATTTGCACCAAATAATCTGGAAAATATTTGAAATAAACCAGCACTTGGTCAGTCCTATTCTCCCTCCATGTGGGTGTGAAAGAAATAGAATTGTCTCAGGAAATCTTTTTTTCTTATGTAGGAATGAGGCCACAGGAAGCTGCAAAGCATCCCCTAGCTTCTGAAAAGGGTGCCTGATGAGATCTATGGTAGGACAAGTTAGATTTGATATAATGGTGATGCCCCAGTGAGATGGTGTGGTTCTATATGAGGTAAATGTGTAGAGCATTTCTGAAAGTTGTGTTTGTATTTATTTGACCTTTGACTGTGAAGAAGAATAAAATTGGTTTTAGAATCTACAATTAATTTATTAGTGTTGCAAGTATTTGTTTATAGTAGAAGAAATTAGTCCTACCATCATCAAGGTATGGTGTAGGAAAAGAAACACATATCAACCAAATACACAAAATAACTGAGTCATGTGAACTGAAGAGAAAGAATAAGATACTATGAGACTGACTACCAAAAGGAACTACACCAAGACATGGGGCCAGATGGTCTCCTGTGAGAAAATGACAAAAGTCTTGGTGAGAAATAACTAGGTAAATGTAGGCAAAGGAGAAGGGAATTTCAGATGGAAAGATCTATTTGAACAAAGACTCTTTTTGGAGAACTGAAAGGCTAAATGGTTCAACAGAAAATAAAGGGTAAAATGCTAAATACAAACCCAAACTGATCAATAATTATACTAAACATAACTGGTCTAAATATTAAAAAGAAACATTTTCAGGATAGATTAAAAAACAATAAAACCTAATTATGTAATGTTTACAACTGACATACCTTAAATATGAGGGCACAGGTAAGCATAGACATGAAGACAGAAGTGTCAGTAAAAATAAGCACCGGCTTTTCAAGCGATAAAAGAGAAATCATCCAATAAAGTCCAACAGTTCTAAATTTCTATACTTTTAATAAACTTCAAAGTAGATAGAGCACAAATGATATAGGTGAAGTTGATAAATCCAGAACCACAGAGGAAAAGTTTTTGCCACATGCCGCCTACTACCAAATAGAACAAACAGACAAAAAATTAGTAGAGATTCAGAAAAGCCAAACATATCTCTGAAAATGCTTAACTTAGTTATATGAATATAACTCTGCCTCAACCATGGAAGAACATACATTCATTTCAAGACTACAGGGAATATTTACCATAATTGAGCATATACTGAGCCATAATGAAAGATTTTTTTAACAACTTTCAAAGGATTGGCCAAATTCAGAGTATGTACTCTAACCACAGTGGAATGGGGGTAGAAAAGAGTTAAGAGTGGGTCTGTAAATAGTTTTCCTCTTGTCAGGAAGCCGGAGACTGATTTTAACCCTAACCAAATTCCTTGTAATTTTCGATCTTTGGAATTTGCAATCTAGATTATAAATGATTTTTTCAGAGGTTTTTTTATGTGTGACTATTAATCTGATAAATGATTGCATCAGAAAATACCTGGTATATAAATAAACTTGCAGTTTCTTGGATATATGAGCCACTGATATCCTGAAAAACAGAAGCTACTCACAGACTCCTTCTGGCTTTGTGTCTAGTAACTTACAAAAGCTGAGAGATCCCAAAACTAAACAGCCCCAACTCATTCACTGAGCACACAAGGTTAGTGCCTGTTATTCTGAATCTAAATGACATCCTGGTTTGAAAGAGTTGTTTAATGGATTTGGGGTCTCTTAAGTATTGGTATGACTATTTCTGTAACTATGTCAAATATTTTGTTAAATATTAGTAAAGTCTGATGTTGGATGAGACTCATGTTTTGAGTTGGTCTGACTGATAATGTGGGCATTTGTAATTGAGAAAAAAATTAAACTAAACTCAATAGAATAAAAAAATCACCAGATTAAAATAATACATAGGTAAAATGAGAAATTTCAATAGGAATTAGAATATATGTTCAATTGAATGATAAGAAAAATATAGCATAAAAGTTTGTAAGATGCTGTGGTTAGAGAAATAATAACAACCTTTCATCATAGGTTACACAAGAAGGGAAGTTGAAACTCAAGGCTCTAAATATACATCTTAAGAAGTTAAAAAAAGCCAGCAAATAAAGCCTAAAGAAAGTAGACAAGAAATGATAAGAAAAGATACATTTGGAAATTAATGAATTAAAAATTAAAAGTTATAATAGAGAAAACCAACAAAGCCAAAAGTTGGTGTGTTCCCCCAAAATATATCCCCAGTACCTCAGAATGTGACCTTATTTGGAAATAGGGTCATTGCAGATATATCTAGTTAAGATGAGGTCATTCTGGAGCAGTAAGATTCCTTGTTATTTTTGACTCATGGAATTTACTGCCTAGACTATACTTGAGGAATTTTTTTTTGGTGGTATACATGTATGTGGAATGGGAGAACAAGTCAGTAGATATCATTTGGAGAAGGTTCTCAAAGAAATCTGTATTTCTGTAAAGCCGAGGCATAGATGGAAAGATCAAGGAAAAGAGAAAGACTAGAAGAGCTTTTGTTTAAGAAATAATGGCATGGATGATGGGTACATCTCCTACAACAACAGACTTCATCCATTCCTGTCTTCCAGTGATCAGAACTCTCAGGTAGGGAGAGTAGGTGAGATGGTAGGAATGAGAAGATGGGAAAGCAGAGCCTCAACCACCTTCAGCCTATGTCCATAAAAGTTGAGAGCGGAGTTGAGAAAAGCAAGAAGTTAGAATAAGCTAGTATCATATGTTGTCAAGGTAAGAGAAGAATGTTGAATAAACAGAATTTACTATAAACATACAATGTAGCACAGTGGGAAGGTGATAAGTGATGTGAATCTGAAATCATTAGCTTTTATACCATTTTACTTCACATTGCATTTGCCCTTGGCTTCTAGTAAAAACCTATTCCTGTTCATTTTAACAGATGTCAGTACGTAGTCTATTGCTTTGTACATATTAGATAGTTAGTGAGTTGTAACTTACTAAATATTTGTTTCTAAATCCAACCTTTCTTACTAGCTGAGTGTTTTTACACAACTTGATTTCAGTATCAGTGTACACATCTTTAAGATGGCTATAAGTCTGAGTCATGGAAATATGGTGAAGATTATATGAGAAATTAAGTACCTAGTAGTAAGCGCATAAGTAATAAGTAAGTACATAGTATTCTTCCAACAAACTCTACATTTTCTTTACTTGAATCACATGGCCCCATATTGGGCTAAAATTTAGATCCTTTATACTTTTGATATATTTTTATATTTAACCATTTTTTTCAATTTTATAGTACATGTACATTTGTACATTTTTAATGTACATTTTTAAAAAACTTTTATTAGGGGGGCACCTGGGTGGCTCAGTGGGTTAAAGCCCCTGCCTTGGGCTCAGGTCATGATCTCGGGGTCCTGAGATCAAGCCCTACATTGGGCTCTCTGCTCATCAGGGAGCTTGCTTCCCTCTCTCTTTCTGCCTGCCTCTCCACCTGCTTGTGATCTCTCTCTCTCTGTCAAATAGATAAATAAAATCTTAAAAAAAAAACTATTAAAAAAAAGAAAATGAAAAAACCTTTCTTCCCTCCTTTATTGTCACTGTGCATTATGTAGAGTGGACATAAAACAGGCCAGAGATGAACAGGTCTATAAAACAGTCCTTCACTGGAACAAAACAAAAACAAACAAAAAAAAAATTGGTGAACAAATTCTAGCTAAAATTAATTCAGTCTATGGCTAGCAGAAACTAAAAAAAAAATATAACAATCACTGTAAACAATATCACTTGGCATCCATAAAAAAAGCCCATTTTTTGCAACTATGTAACTGAGTTATATTGTACTGTGCGATATAGACTGCGTATCTGTGTCCCCCCCTAATGGCTATATTAAATTCTCACACCCAGCGTGATGATTTGGAGGTAGGACTTTCAGATGATTAGGTCATGAGCATAGAGCCCTCATGAATGGGATTAGTGCCCTTACAAAAGCGACCCCATAGAACTCCCCCATCCCTTCCACCATCTGAAGACATAATAAGGAGGGGGCCAACTATTAACTCTGAAACACATCTTCTGCAGACACCAAATCTGCTGGTAGCTTGATGTTTAACTTCTAAGAACTATGAGCAATCGATTTTTGCTGTTTATAAGCTACCCAGACTTGTAAACAGGCTTACAATGGTGCTCTGTTACGGCACACTGAACAGACTAAAACACCAAGGAAAAACGAAATGAGGAGAAACAAGCAGTTTCAGGGAACAAAGACAAATTACTGACTCCTTAACTTTGTGGTCCAATTAGTCCTTAAAAGAGGCAATTGAAAATACAAAGAGGACCTTCTCTAAAAGCTATGCCTTCTTTCTTCAGAGCGATGCCTTTATATACAGTTGATTCCTGTGTGGATGCCACTCCAGTCTATTTGCATTATAACTTGCATTACGGCAAGCAACAAGGAACCAGATCCCCACATTCAAAGATGTATTCTTTTTTTTTTTTTTAAGATTTTTATTTATTTATTAGAGAGCGAGAGACTGAGAATGAGAGGGGAGAAGGTCAGAGGGAGAAGCAGACTTCCCGCAGAGCCGGGAGTCCGACATGGGACTCGATCCCGGGACTCCGGGATCACGACCTGAGCCGAAGGCAGTTGCTTAACCAACTGAGCCACCCAGGCGCCCCAAAGATGTATTCTGATAGCAGGACAAAATAATAAATTCAAATAATTGGGGTGGATAAAGAAGTATCTAGATTCTACCCATATTGTCTTAAAGGTATTTCGGATATGTAGATAGTGACAATTGTCTTGAGATATCACTAAGTAGAAATAAAATAACCACAATATTAAAAAGTATTATGGAATGCAAGGTATTGCAGTTGAACAGGAGAAAAATATTAATTCCTGTTCAGTATACCCCAAAGCTCCTTATCAGATTACTTTTCGTAACTGGTATTGTACTAGTTTACTAGTTTCATATTTTTGGTATAGCAAATTGCCACAAACTTTTGATGTCAAAAACACACATTTATCATTTTATTTTACAGTTCTCTAGGTCAGAAGTCCAACGCAGATTTTAAAATCAAAATGTTAGAAGAGCTATGTTTCTTTCTCTAGGGAGAAAGGGCTCTAGGGAGAATCCATTTTCTGGGTTTTTCCATCTTCTGGAGGTTGCCCACATTCCCATTGTGATGCTTTTCCTGCATCTTTAAAGCTAACAGTGTCACATCTCTCTGACTCATTCGTCATCATATGTCTTCCTGACTCAGCTGTGAAAGATTCTCATTTTTAAGGAATTATATAATTAGATTGGACCCACCCATATAATCCAGAATAAACTTCCCAAATTAAGGTCCTTATCCTTAATCACATCTGAAAAGTTCTGTTTGCCATGTAAGATTCATATTCATTGCTTCCAGTAATTAGGGAGTGGACATCTTTGGCTAGGCCGGTGTTCTGTCTACCACAGGTAACATCTGCTTTTTGTTTGTTTTGTTTTGTTTGTTTTTCCTTTCATTCTTTCAAGTGTTTCCTCCATGGGGCAGCTAAAGTTTGTGTAATTTAGTTAGATGTATTTGTGAACGTGGACAAAATATATATGAAAACATAAACTTATTATATCTTCTTGGTGAATTAATAACTTCATTACTATTAAATAACCCTCTTTAATCCTCAGTGATATCCTTTGCTCTGAAATCTACTTTATCTGATGTTAGTATTATACCTCCAATTTTCTTTTGATTAATGTTATCATCTTATAACTTTTTCATACTTTTACTTTTATACTTTTACTTTTATATTTCATTTTTTTAAAGATTACCTATCCATTTTAGAGTGAGAGAGAGAGAATGAGGGAGGGAAGGAGCACACATGAGCGGGGAGAGGGGCAGAGGCAAAGGGAGAAAGAGAATTCCAAGCAGACTCTCTATTGAGTGCAGAGCCCATGCTGGGCTCAATTTCATGACCCCAAGATTATGACTCCAGCCAAAATCAAGAGTCTGGTGCTCAACTGACAGAGCCACTCAGGGGCCCCCCATCATCCTTTTACTTTTAATTCTAATTTAAATTTAATTATAATTCTAATTTAAATTTAATTAAAATACTTTTAATTTACTTTTACTTTTAATTTATTTTTGAAGTGCATTTCTTCTAGGTATCATATAATGAGGCTTTGCTTTTGCATCCAATATAATAATCTCTGCCTTTTAATTAGGCGTATCTATAGAATATTGATATGATTGGATTAAATTTGCCACCTTGCTATTTGTTCTCCTTTTCTCCTTTTGCTGTAAATCTAACTCACAGAAGATTAAGTAAATCAACTACCTAGGATAATATCTGGTAAGCACATAAACTATTGACTCATTATCCCCTTTTTCTGTCTTCTGTTGTATTCAGTACTTTTTATAATTCCCTATTATTTCCTTTTTGTTTTACTACTTATAGTTTTGTTTTGTTTTGTTATTTTATTGGTTGTTTGAAGATTTATATTATACACCTTTAATTTATTAAAGGCTACCTTCCAGTGATATTATGTCATTTCATTTATAGTTATAAAAAACTTAACCACAATGTCCTTCCATTTCTAAATTCCTAGCCTTTGTGGTAATGATAGCATACATTTTACTTCTACATGTTAGAAACTCCAGCTGATATAGTTTTCGTTTTTGTTTAAAGTCAGTTATTTTTTTTAAAAATTTCAATAATTAGAGAAATATGCATTTATCCACATAGTTATTATTCGCTGTGCTCTTTATTCTTTTGTGTGTATATATCTACAACTGGCATATGTTTCTTCTTTACTAAAAGACTTTCTGTAATATAATTCCATGATGATACTTTCAAACTTGTATGTTTGCGAAAAGGATTTACTTCATTTTCATTTGAAATATTTTATGCTATTTGTAGAATTCTAGAATGACAGTTTTTTCTCTCAGTTTTCTAAAGATGTCACTCCACAATTGTTTTGCTTGCATTTCTTCTAATTAACGTCTGCTAACATTGTTAAACCTTTGTGTTTCTTATCTTTTCTGATGTCTTTCTTATCTTTTCTGATGTCATTCAAAATTGTTCTTTTATCACTTGTTTTAAATTTTTTATATTATGATATGTAATACAATCATTATTATTCAACAATTGCAAAAAAAAAATATACAGAAATGCATACAGGAAATCCACAAAGTTAAAATTAAAAAGAGGCCATGGTCAGCCTTCTAATTTATATCTTTCTAGGCATTTTTTAAGCATGTACACATATTAATGCACACATTATTTGCAACTCTGCATTAACATAATGCTATGCAACATGTTACCTTAAAACTTAATAGCTTTAAACTATAATAACAATAATCTCTCATAATTTCTGTGAGTTAGGAATTGGGAATGGCTTCATTGAGCATTTCTGTCTTAGGATACTCATAGGATATTGCAATCAAAGATCAGCTAGCACTGTAGTTATCTGAAGTCTTGACTATTGCTGCATAATTTATTTCTAAGTTGGCTCACACATATGGATGATAAGTTGGCACTTGAGGTGATAGGAGGCCTCAGTTCTCTACACAGTCCTCTCCCAACGGCATCTGCCTTTCTCCACAGAGAGTGATCCAAGGTACTATGACAGAAGGTGTAATGTCTTTTAGGAACTAGCTTCAGAAGTCAAATAATGTCACTTTTTCACTTTTCCGTTGGTCACATAAGTCAGCCATGATTCACTGTGGAAGAGGACCATACAAGGTTTGGAATACAGGGAGATAAGTATCTTGGGAGCATCTTGACCATTGGCTACCACAATATCCTTAGTATCATATTTTCAAAAAGTTTTATGACTTACTCTTTTGCACTTAAATTATTTCAAAAACTTGTTTTGTGCCAATAATAAATGGCTCCATAATCTATAATTGAATGATGGACATTTAAGTTATTTCTAATTTTCAAAATTAAAAAAAAAAGCAAAAAATAATACCCTTGTAAGTTTTCATTCTTTCTCTTTAGAATATATTTCCAAAAAGAAAATATCAGGTATACATACTGTAAGGCATTTGGTCCATATTACAAAGTAGACTTCAAAAAACCTTATGCTTCATCTAACTTCACCGGAAAGTGCTTCTTTTTTTAAAAGTAATATTTACACCAGGGTGGGGCTTGAACTCACTACACCAAGTTTAAGAGTCTCATGCTCTACCGATTCAGCCAGGTGGGTGCCTCAGAAAGTGCTTTTTGAAACTGTATCTCATCTGCACAGGTTAATGTTTGGGAGTGTTGAATTACTATATTGTACAGCCTGAAACTAATATAGCACTGCATGCTAACTAAAGAATTAAAATAAAAACTTCAAAATTTTTTAATTAAAAATATAAAATTATATTCATCTAATAGTGGGTACTTTCAATTTATCCTTCAGTCTGTTAATTTTATAGGTGAACTAGAGAAGTCTCTTGATTATAAACAACCTAAGTCAGTTCTACCTAAGTAAGGAAATTAATGTATAGAACTTGAGCCAGGTAATTCACAGAGTCACTAGGAAAGATAAAAAATCTGGGTTGTACAGAAACCAAGGGAAACAATATATGATCAATATTCTTCCTTAGTCATGATCCAATTTAGGATTCCAGGACAGATTCTGTTATCACCAAACTTCACTTTAGGAGTTAGTCACTTTGCTGCTCAATTCCACTATGCATTCACCCCAAAGTCACTGCGTTCTTACCTCTACAGTAGTCTCCAAGAAAAAAATCTTAAAATGACCATTTATTTTGTAAAATTTCCTCAAATCCAAAATCCTAGTTAGGAGCATCACAGTATTTAGATGCTGAAGTCAAAACAAAAATTAATACTATAAAAGGTGAAATTATATATCCCATTTCTCTTTTTAAAATGGCAGACTTTAAATTGCTAGAACTCATACAAGAATTCAGCAATATGCAGGTTATAAAATCAATGCACAGAAATCAGTTGCATTTCTATGCACTAACAATGAGACAGAAGAAAGAGAAATTAAGGAGTCAATCCCATTTACAATTGCACCAAAAACCATAAGATAATTAGGAATAAACCTAACCAAAAGAGCAAATGACCTGTACTCAGTAAACTATAGAGCACTCATGAAAGAAATTAAAGAAGACACAAAATGCTCCACGCTTATGGATTGGAAGAACAAATATTGTTAAAATGTCTATGCTACCTAGAGCAATCTACATATTCAATGCAATCCCTATGAAAATACCATTGACATTTTTCACAGAGCTAGAACAAAGAATTCTAAAATTTGTATGGAACCAGAAAGACCCTGAATCACCAGGGGAATGTTGAAAAGGAAAATTAAAGCTGGAGACATCACAATGCCTGACATTAAGCTCTATTACAAAGCTATAATCATCAAGACAGTATGGTACTGGCACAAATACAGACACGTAGATCAATGGAACAGAACAGAGAACCCAGAAATGAACCCTCAACTCTAGGGCCAACTAATCTTCAACAAAGAAGGAAAGAATATCCAGTGAAAAGAGAATTTCTTCAACAATTGGTGCTGAGAAAATTGGACAACCACAAGCAGAAGAGTGAAACTGGACCATTCTCTTACACCATACACAAGGATAAACTCAAAATGGATGAAAGACATATATATGATACAGGAATCCATCAAAATCCTAGAGAAGAACACAGGCAGCAAACTCTGTGACCTTGGCCACAGCAACTTCTTGCTAGACACATCTCCAAAGGCAAGGGAAACAAAGGCAAAAATGAACTATTGGGACTTCATCAAGATAAAAGGCTTGTGCACAGCAAAGGAAAGTCAACAAAACCAAAAGACAACTGACAGAATAGGAGAAGATATATGCAAATGTCTTATCAGATAAAGGGTTAGTATGAAAAAATCTGTAAAGAACTTATCAAACTCCATACCAAAACAACCCCAAACAATCCAGTTAAAAAATGGGCAAAAGACATGAATAGACACTTTTCCAAAGAAGACATCCAGATGGCTAACAGACATATGAAGAGATGCTCAACCTCACTCATCATCAGGAAAATACAAATATAAACCATGATGATTTATCACCTCACACCTGTCAGAACAGCCAAAATTAACAAATCAGAAAACGACAGATGTTGACAAGGATGTGGAGAAAGGGGAACCCTCTTACCCTGTTGGTGGGAATGCAAACTGGTGCAGACACTCTGGAAAATAGTATGGAGATTCCCCAAAAAGTTGGAAATAGAACTACCCTATAACCCAACAATTGCACTACTAGGGATTTACCCCAAAGATACAAATGTAGTGATCCAAAGGGACACCTGCACCCCAATGTTTAGAGCAGCAATAGGTGATATAGTTCACTACAATTGTTGTGGTGAGCACTGAATAATGTATAAAATTGTCAAGTGATCTATGTCGTACTCTTGAAACTAATGTAACTTTGTTAATTATACTTTAATAAAAATTATAGTTAATATTTATACATCAACTATAATATGATATTATATATTATATTACCCATTGTATATTTTTTAAAATTATATATGCAGGACACCTGGGTGACTCAGTCAGTTGGGTGTTGGACTTTCATTTGCAGCTCAGGTCATGATCTCAGGGTCCTGAGATTGAGCCCCTTGTTGGACTCTGTACTCAGCAGGGAGTCTGCTTGAGAGTCTCTCTCTTCTTCTCCTTCTTCCCTCCACCACCACACTTTATCTCTCTAAAATAAGTACATAAATCATTTTTCAAAATTATGTATTCAAATTCTTTGCCTATTTGCCCCTTTTTCCTAGAATAATCAGATTTTTAAAATACCTTGTGTGTCAAGTTCAGTAATTTTAATTTCTTAAGAAGTAGTATGTTCCATGAAGATTTCCAAATTCATTAGCAAAGAATAAATTCTACTGTAATTTCTAAAACAAGTATAGATTAAAATCTCACATAAACCCATAATGAGTGAAGTTCAATGTACTCCACGTGCCCATTATTCAACTTTAACAATTATCAACATTTTGCCAGTTTCAGATCACTTCACTTTCTTTTCCTCCACCAGAATATTTCACAGCAAATCTCAGATTTTGTTTCATTTATAAGTACATTCGTTTTTTTTTTTTACCTTTTAACATGACATTATCACATAATGATACAATGAATAATAGTTCTAAAAATATCATCTCTTAGGGCGCCTGTGTGGCTCAGTGGGTTAAAGCCTCTGCCTTCTGCTCAGGTCATGATCTCAGGGTACTGGGATGGAGCCCCTCATTAGGCCCTCTGCTCAGTGGGGAGCTTGCTTCCCTCTCTTTCTGCCTGCCTGTCTGCCTACTTGTGATCTCTCTCTCTCTGTCAAATAAACAAACAAACAAACAAATAAATAAGATGTCATTAAAAAAAATAAAAAATAAAATATCATCTCTTATCCAGCATTTATCCAAATTTTCCCCATTGTCTTTTTACAATTTATTCATTTCATTCAGGATTCTGTTTAAGTTCACTAATCTGTGACCTGTTCTTGTATCTTCATCATGATTTATACATCTCCTCCATATTTGAGTTTAAGACCTTTTGTTATTCCTGTGTTTAGATTTGTATTTTTTCCCTTTTTAAGTTAGACTTTAGAATTTTACCTGTTTTATAATTTACTTGTCAAGGATGGAGCTCTTGAAGATAAAAAATAATTTTAAAACAATATAATTAATAAATATATTTTCTTGCTCCTGTTTTACTGCTGTTTATGTTATTACTTTTGTGCATTCTTCATTAGACTTCAGGCATATCCCAGAGGTTATTGTGGATTTAGCTCCAGACCACTGTCATAAAGTAAGTCCAATGAGTTTTTTGGTTTCCCAGTGCATACAAAATTGTGTTTACACTATGTTGTAGTCTATTAAGGGTGCAATAGCATTATATCTAAAATAAACAATGTGCATACCATAATTTAAAAAGTTGGGGGAGCATTTGGGTGGCTCAGTTAAGTGTCTGCCTTCGGCTCAGGTCATGATCTCAGGGTCCTGAGATCCTGTCCCACACTGGCTCCCTGCTCAGTGGAGAGTCTGCTTCTCCCTCTCTCTCTGCCCCTCCCCCCTGCTCATGTTCTCTTCCTCTCTCTCTCTCTCTCTGTTGCAAATAAATAATATCTTAAAAAATTAAAAATAAAAAAATACTTTTTGCTAAAAAATACTAATCATCATCTGAGCTTTCAGCAAGTTGTAATCATTGATCACTGACCACCATAACAAATATAATGATAATGAAAAAGCTTGAAATATTAAGAAAATTACCAAAATGTAACATAGACACATGAAGTGAACAAATGTTGCTGGAAAAATGACACTAACAGACTTGCTCAATGCAGGGTTGCCACAAACCTATGATTTCTGAAAAACATAATTATCTATGAAACAATAAAGTGGAACACAATCAACCAAGGTATGCCTGCACTTATTTTCATTAATTCTTATTTTAAAGTGAAAGCATGTAGGGGTAATCTTTTTTTTTTCTCCAGATAAAGTTTTGGCCACATCAAATGATTTTCCAAATTATTTCCAAATCATTTTAAGTCATACTTTTGATTTCTCTGTTGTTATGAAGCTTATGGAGACAGTTTATGAGTGATTTATGTGGAAAGTTTTCCATACTCCGTGATCCCATGCTCCAGATTCACTTATAGTTTTTATGAACTTAAACTATATGATTACTAAGGACTTGAAGAGAAGCTGGTGACTTCAATAGTTTTTTTATTTAGACCAAAAAAAAATTATGAAACTATCAGCAGTTATTCCTATTATGCAATTGGAGAATATGCATTTACATGTCATTTATGAACACCATTGTAAATGTTACAATATCTTAAAGTCTCATGTACACTTTCTGAATAGAGTATATCCTCTCAGTGCTACTGCTGATTGCATATCCAAAATCATTTTATGTTAGATGTTGTGAGCTCCTACAATAACATATCAACTTAGTTCTCACATATATATATATATATTTATTTATTTATTTATTTATTTAAGATTTTATTTATTTATTTGACAGAGAGAAAGAGATCACAAGTAGGCAAAGAGGCAGGGAGAGGGAGAGGGGGAAGCAGGCTCCCCGCTGAACAGAGATCCTGATTCAGGGCTCCATCCCAGGACCAGATCATGACCTGAGATCATGACATGAGCTGAAGGCAGAGGTTTAACCTACTGAGCCACCCAGGCGCCCCAGTTCTCATATATTTTAGATAGCTATGGCTTCTCAATAGAGAATTTCCTCTTGCTTATACGCTACTTTCTTTCTCTTTTATTTCACCTCCACAATCTGAACAAGACTTGGTTTCACAGTGTTCTTGAGGAGATATTCTGAAGCATACTTTCATTTACTGACCATGAAAATTGTGACTTTAAATTTGATTTCTTAAGAAGTCCCTCAAGTAGAGTTTCATTAACAACTTCTCATATAGATGTGTCATGTACTAGTTCACGTGTGATACATTCAAACTTTCCAAGTTGAGATAAGTGACATAGCTCTGTAATATAAGCAGAAAACTTTCATTTTACAAATTCACCAACAGTCTTAGCCTTTGGAGTAAGTGTGGAGAGAAGTCTCCCACAGTACGAGTTGAAAAGAATATACTGTGTTGTCATGCAGAGCTTTTTTGCTTTGTTTACTTCAAGACAGAGTAAAAATTTTAAAACTGGTATAAAAATTCCTTTATGCAATGTGACCCAAATTGCCCTGATAAGCAGAGTCTCCTTAGGCCCACGTTAGATACTGTACTTGTTTTTCTTTCTTTTTTTTTTTATTTTTCTTCCTTTTTTTAATTTATTATTTAGTTTAGAGAAAGGGCGTGTGTGCGAGTGGAAAGAGGCAGAAGGAGAGGGGGAGAATCTCAGGCAGATGCCCCACCCAGCGCAGAGCTGAACAAGGCACTAGATCCCAAGGTCACAGCCTGAGTTGAAACCAAGAGTTAGACACTCAACCAACTGAGCCACCCAGGCATCCTCTACTTATTTTCCTTAATAGTCGATTATAAGATTGGAGTTATGCTGCCAGCTGTCTCCAACCTTCTTTTTAACTGTCAAGGAAGAGCGGATCTCCTGAAAATTGAATAATATAGCACATATTTAAGGTTAAAAGAAATTCTAGGAAAAAGACAACAGCCAAATAAAGTATGTGAAGTTTTCCTAAACTCAGTGAGAATCACCTGGTTAATTGAAAATAGAGATTCCCTGTCTGAAATACTAAATTTCTGAAGACTCTGATTCATTAAGTCTGTGATGGGGGCCAGCAACTTATATTTATAATATACTATTCCTGTGGCCAGAAAAGTTTTGGGAAAAATGATGCTGTAAAACTGAGCAACATAAAACTGTTATTTATTTACTACTCTATTTCACTCAACACACTTATTCATTTATTCATTCATTCACACCTTTGACCATTTACCATGTTCCAGGTATATCGCTGGGTACTAGTAAACACCAATGGACAAGTCACAGGGCTCACAATTTGGTAAGGAACAAAGACACACTAGAGCTATGGCAGTCACGGGTACATGGTGTAGAATCATAGAAATAAGGTACTCACTATGTTTGTCTGTATTAACCATAAATGCATTGTTGGTCTTGCTCTTAAATTCCTGACTATACTTAAATCATTTTTTTTTAAGTTTAGCTATAGACAAGGTTGAAAGTTGCCCATTTTTATATCCTTTAAATCAAAGTAATGAATATTTTTATTACACAGATATTTTTTGGTTTCCAAGTCACGATAGCAAAACTCTCACCTAGATGGATATTTTCCATCTATATCTTCTGTTGAACCCTACTACTAGTCTTCTATTAAAAAGTTAGCTTTTAAACAAAGCTTCTTTTGAGAGGGAAAAATCTGCCATGACCTCTAAGTTGGATTCTAAACTTTATTTTGATATTTCTTGCTTATAAAATTTCTGTCATTAAATCAATTTTATGTTACAATATTTTAAGTGAAATGACTCAGGGGAAAATTTTCCCTTATAAAGAATGGAAAGAAAAATTAGAAGGAAAATTTCAGAAAAATTATTTCTAGGAATGCAATATATCTGATAACCACAGATATTGAAGGCAAACCTGGGGAGATAAGCAGTTTTGGAAATGCAGATTCCTGCGAGCCCTTTTGCTTGAATCATGTCATTATATGCCCCCCCCCCCAAATTAGTAGGGTAAAATTTTGCAAGGCCTAATTCTATTTGACAAGGGATGTCTGTCATGCTGCTGAGTTTTCTGCATGGATTGAAGCGGGCTATGTTGTCAAGCTATTTGTCATTCTCCAGTTACTGCAAAAGGTGGGACTTCAGATGGATTCTCTAGTGAATAGGATGTTCTATGAGTTGGAAATCATTAAAGCTGAAAACAGCAAAGACAAAAATAAATAGGATTAGAAGCTAATATTAGAGTAAGAGTCAGGCAAGGGAGATGAGACAAGAACCTCAGGATGACTTTTGAAAATTCAAAGCCCCTGACTAGTTTTGAGGCAGATCTATAGAGAAATGGGCCTTTTGGCTTAAATAACAGCACAGAGGTGATCCTAACTTTGAAATTTATTTGATTTTTTTTCTCTTTATTTAATGTATGCTATCATTGTCATAATAGGATGATAATTTTGAATTGAGCTGCATTTTCCTAATGCCAAACATGACCAGGAGCTTGTAGAGATCTAAGCATTTGACCAGTGGAAATATGTTTTCTGATGTTTTCATATCCATGTATCTATTCTGCTTCTCTGCATAGTGTGTGGATGATAGAGACAGTGATTGATGCCACCATGAACTATGCTGGGCAAACAATAAATCACAAAGTTTTGATGTTGGACTTTTTTTGATCCTAGGAAGAAAAATCTTTTGGAGCTGTGAGTGATAATTAAAAATGGTTATAAGAATAGTAGTTCTTGAAAGTGAGGGAGTACTAAGGGCAAAAAAAAGAATGATATCACTTTTATTTTAGCAATACTTATTACGTACAGTGACCTCTCTAGGCTATAGAAATAAAACAAATTAAAATTCATAAAAAGCTTATGTCTTCATAGAAATGCATAATTAATTAGAAAATAGCAAGAAAGTAGTGTTTAAGTTCTATAATATGGCCGATGAACATATATCTTAAAGGAATGTGTGCAAAGTACAATTAAATAGGGTGGTGTTAAGAGGCAGTTTTATAAGGGAGATGGATTTTGAAGCTTTGAATTCTCCATTGAAGTAAAAGGTTTAGATTTCTCAAAATCAGGAGGAAAAAGTCTGCAACTTATGTGATTTTCTTTTCATGTTTCCTGGTGTTTTCCTTTAAAATTAGATATGCTTGCATAAAGCTCTACATTTCTCAAAGATAAGAGTATTATTCTTACAACTTCCTATGTATAATGCCTCAACCAGTGTCATACTAGACTAGGAAATACATATTCTAGAGCTGATAAGAATTAGCAAGATGCCAGATGGGCATAAGAAGATTAGATATCCCTACTTGCTCAGGACTGACTCAGCTCACAAGAGTAACTGAATCATCTGACCCAAAACTTTGTGATTTTTGTCATATCCCATATTACCTATTGAAGTACTTATTTAATGATTTTTAATCAGTTCAATTGTTATTGAAATGCCTTAAAAACAGCATAACTAGTCATATGCCATGAACCAAAGTAACCATGAAAATGAATATAATACAAAACAATGTGGTTAATTTGAAAATTAAAATATAAAATGAAATTAATAATAAATGTAATCAGCTTACTTCTCACTTAAAGGTAAGTTCATCATTAAAAATAATGAAGTTTTCAGGGTGGCTCAGTCAGTTAAGCAGCTGTCTTCTGCTCAGATCATGACCCCAAGGTCCTGGAATTGAACCCCAAGTAAAGCTCCCAGCTTGGCCAGAATTTTGCTTGTCACTCTCCCTGGGCCCTTCCCCCTGCTTGTGTGCTCTCTCATTCTTTCTCTTACACACACACACACAAATAAATAAAATTTAAAAGAAAATAATGACATTGATATAGGATATTATGGGATATGTATAATAGGATAAAGCTAGATGACATATAGCTATGATAGATGGCTAGATGATACTTAGTATCATCTATGATACTATGATAGATAAAGCTAGATGATAGATGGCTATGATAGATGGCTAGATGATACTTAGTAGAAGGAAAAAAAATTGGGTTCCGTATCAGTAAGATGATTGCATTTTGTTTTGTTTAAAGCTAAACAAGAATGAAAATTTCCTCTCACACACGTAACTACTGAGAAGGAGCAAGATACTTGATCCAACTCCTTTGATAGGTTTTGATACTAGGAATTACTAACCATATTGATATGTGATTCTTTTTCAATACAATTGTATTCCAAGAAACCATATGAAGTCCCCCAAACCTGTTCCTTTTGAAACTTTCCTATTCATAGACTGGTGCAAACAAGCATTTCTTATCCACTCACTTTTACCATCTGGTTTGGAAAAATATGCATGAGCATCTTTTATCAATTATTTCAAATATATCCTCATAGTACACACGATATTTCCAACCTTGGAGTCAATGCTGATCTCTCTCCCTCTCTTGCTCTCTTTCTCTCTCACTCTCCCTCTCCTCTCTGCCCCATACCTCACACCCAAATCAGTCAGAAATTTGTATGAACTTACATGCAGAATTTAACCACGTGTCATTGGATCCATCACTCCCATCTTTCTGAATCACCATCATGTCCATTTTACAACCTCCTAGCTGGTCTCCTGACTAGCAATTTGCCTTCAGACCCCAACTACTTATTTTCCATACAGCAGTCAACATTATTCTTTTAGTGTATAAGATCAAATCACTGCTTTGTCTAAAACTCTAGTCCACTTACAGTAGAAGCCAAAGTCTTTACAGTGGTCCAAAAAGCCCTCTAGAATCTTATGTACTTACCCTCTATGCCTCTCCCTTTATTGTCAATCAAAAGTAAGTTTCTGGATACAGGGATTTTTGTGTTCATTGCCCTATCTCCTAAGTCTAAAACTGTTTTTGATATGTGCACAGTAGATATATATTGAGTGTATGAGTACACTTTCATATGAGTACACTTTCATGAAGGGAGCTCTTCAATGATTCCCTAACCCGATCTTAGAGTTGAGAAAATTCAACACTTTGTAGCTCCAGTATTGGCCTCATTGCATCTATGTGATTCATTTGGTCTTTTAAGGGAATACTGATATAAGAAGCATGCCTTGTAAGAATGAATTTTTATTGTTCAAATAAACATATTCCTGTCAAGATATATTCATATGTTAGTTCTAAGCAAGTGTATTATTTTCCATGTTAGAAGTTTTGTTTGGAAAGGTTTGAAGTTCTTGTCACACTATATATAGTCAACTGATGATATGTATTATAGTATGAGGTATGAATTGAAAGAATTCAGGAATAAACATAGAAACTCAAGGTACTAGCAATTGGAATCATCTGCATGATCAGTATTTCTGAACAGTTGATAATGGAATGTTTGTGATATTGGTAATTCCTGGGTCTATGTAAACAGGATTATCATGACGCCAGCTACTTTATCTATATCCTAAAGCAATCCTACATAAAGCCATGGTTTTATATGTCCATTATTTTCTTCTAATACATTAAAATATATACATAGTTAAAGTACATCTCTTTATCCACTAAAATAATCTAGACTGCCACCATTCCATTCCAATTGCTTTATCCTGGGAGGCACCATCAAGGGCAGTACTGTTAAATAGAAATATATTATGAGCCACAAATCTGAGCCACATATATAGTTTTAAATTGTTAATAGCCACACAGGCAAAATTAATGTTGGTAATATATTTTATGCAATCCAACATATCCAAAATATTAGCATTTACATGTCTAATCAATATAAAAATTATAAATGAGGTATTTTACCTTTTTAATGCTAAGTCTTTGACATCCAGTGTATATCTTATGCTTATGGCACATCTCTACTTCTTAACACCAAATAACATCCCCAAAATTTCTCCATTAAATTTAACCCTAGTGTCCCCAAGCTTAGTCAGACTATGGTTACAAATGAGAAGAGTGGACATTCATATCTTTATTTTGTTGTCTTGCTAGCTATGCCCTGGAACCCAGTCTCCCAAGCTATTCTGGGAATATCTGGAGTATGTATCACATGTGTTTGTAGACAAATCTGCTCATGTTCTTACCCTTTAGCTTTCACAGATTTCAAATCTGTTAAAGGAGTGAGCACCTTGAAAGTGCTTCACTGCTCTCCTGGGGTTCATGGTCTCATCCATAACACAGATGAGCTGGATTATTCTTGGAATGCCAAATATGTTGCCATGGCTAGAGGTGAGAGTAAGGGATTCAGAATAAGCTTCTCCCTTCCCCTAGACCTACAGCATATTGGGTGTTCCAAGAGCCTCACCAAGTTTCTCAAGAAAACAAATCTACACTTTTCAGGCTAATCCTTATCTTGAGGGAGTCTTAGTCAACTTCTATATCCATGGGGAATGGATGCAACATGTCCCCATCCTCCATCATACCCAAAATATTTCTATTTCTTTCAGTCAAAAGACAAATGCCTGGCCATGGGTTCTGTTGAGGAGTGGTGATGAGAAACTAGACTGCCTCTAAGCTTCATTTCTGCCAGAGATTAACTGGAATCTCATAGTTCAGAAATTTCTCTCACTTTCCTGCCATCTTTTTCTTTCCCAAACTCATCCACTTATCACATGTTGAGCTAGTTGCAAGTAACATCCTGTTTCTGGACTACTAGAGTACCTAGTCTAATTTTACATGTAAAATATAATGTCAATTGATAAAATCTACAAATTTATGATTATTGATAAAATGGACATCAAAGGATATGTTTAGAGATAGGTAAACTGGTAGGAAAAAAGCTGTGCTTTGAGCTAGACACATAAATTTTGTTTCTAATCAGTTAGAAAATCTGAAAATAATGTTTTGCACTGTTGCTATTCTCCTGAAATGATAATTTCGTTGTATTACAATTTATTCATCACAAATGTTGTGCTGTGACAATTAAATGTTGGACATATGATATCATCCCAAACTGAATTTTAGATCTGTTGTGCTTTGGAGCTAGTAGAAATATGCTTTACTAGGGAAAATTCAGAGTATAAAAAGTAATGTAGTAACATATAGGGTTGAGAATATAAATACTTTTTCTTCCTCATGCTGGTATCATTTTAAAACACTTGAATAGACATTATTAAAGTGGCATACTTTTATTATGACTTAAATACCCATTAATTAAAGAATGTTTATGTTATGTGAGTAAATGTTCTATGACAATTAAATTTATTTCTCAAGGAGTTTATAGTAAAAAGTATGATAACTTTAATGTATTCTACTCTCTTAGGTACTCTCTGATAGTAAGTTCATGCTAAGACAAGTACCTTTTTTTGGATTCATAACTTTGAGCATAGACTCTGGAGTCAAGCTGGCTGGGTTGAAATCTAACTGCATCATCTTGGACTGTTGCCACATCTGTACAATGGGGATGGTAATAGTACCTCAAAGGAGTGCTATAAAAATTAAGCAACTACATTGTAAATTGATATTAGTACAAAGGGAAAAAGGAAATCTAACTACCTTAAACATTGAGAAATTCAAACACATATTTAGGAAAGGTAGAAAAGCAGTGAGAAGAGAATCCATTCAAAATGAGTATCTCAAGAATGTGTAGGTGATTAACATCTTGGTACTCAACAAACCACTAAAAATTTGATATGTTATTGGGATCCAATATATTTGTTTTTATAATTTATTACAGCAGAGTGCCTAAGAAGACATTTTAAAAAATTTCTGGTCAATGTCTAGATGTTTCAAAAATCTCTCTTTTTTTTTTTTTAGAAATTAGTTCTGGAAAAGCTATCTGCAATGACTGGATTATAGGATTTGGCTATAAAAAATTCACTATAAAAAAGGAGACAATTAGGGATTTATGGAAACCTCATGTTTACAGACCACAATACTGGGAATCTAACTATAAGTAATCATTTTATTCTCTGTCTGAGACAATTTCTGTTTTATCTCTCTGCCTCATCCATTTTTGTTATAACAGGTTTCATAAGAGAATGTCTTAAATGAAAATTTAACTGTATTATATCACTATCAGTGATTTTAATGAATTCTTTGTAACTTTACAATAGTTGTATAAGTTTGAGAGCCTCAAATTTGGATATCATTTTAAGCTTTTCATGATTAATTCATCTATCTATCTATCTATCTATCTATCTATCTATCTAATCATCCATCTATCATTTATCTATCACAAAATAATAGTTAATTCTAATTGCTTCAATGTATCCTTTGCTAAGATAGGGAGATTTGGACAATTTCCGGACAGAACAGTTTCCTAGTTTAAAGTATATCTTATGGAAAAAGACCCACAGGCTAATAATTTTGAGAAAAAAAAATTGATATTTATAAGAACTACTTGTCAAAAAGAAAGAGAGGGATCACTCGCTAACCAGAAGCTTGAGAAATTCACAGGTCAATTCTTTAATGTACCAAATACAAGCCTTCTTTTTTCTATGTGAGTACCATTAAAACACCCAAGAATTGCTGTATGGTCAACAGGGAGTATAATAGGCTCATCATTCTTAGGAAAAAGAAAAGACCCATAGCACCCTGATAAAAAGATGAGCTCTTGTGACCTTCAGCAGGGGTGAGGAATGTGGACCACTTTGAAGTTTATTAATTTAAAATTTAATTTAGTTAATAAATGTAGTTGGAAAAGGCAGAATAATTTGTTTAATATACATTGGGATCCTAATGAGAATCACAGTATTTGTACAGGGGAATAAAACATTGAACATCTCTGAAAATCTACATAGTGGTCACAATTTTGGTCCAGGGGAAGGAAATACTGAGTCTCTTTGGTAGTTGGATTTTAGCTTTTTAATAAGTGACATGAATTCCTATTGATTATGGACGTTGTGCTATTCTAAGCCATATACTTACTGATGCACTGCTGAAGCAAAATCTTGAGTTGCTCACATATAATTTTAAAGAAGATGTCCAATACAAAGCTGGTCATACTCTAAGGACTCCTTGTAATTCCAGTCTACTTGTAATTTCCTAAAAGTAAATTTACTTGGGTACTGACATCAAAAATACAACTCTATCAATGTCACCTTTATGTCAGCAAACAGATTAAATGCTTCTAATATCAAGCATAATGACATTCTGTATGGCCCAGATCACATTTGCGATAGTATATTTGATACAGTTGTAAACCTTGGAAGAATATGCCTGCCTAAGAGAATAGCTTTTTTTCTAGTCTTAAATATGTTACAGTTGCTAGTGTAAATCACTTGTCAGTCTATGGCAAATGTAACAGTGTTTTAATCTGAAAAAGGGGAGAAATAAAGTACAGATAATCTTTTTGGCCATTTTCTTGGCACCATCATACACTGAAGACTGACAGGTCTTTCACTTGAGTGACAGGTGTCCTTTGCAATGCCTGTGAATCAGTATCTGTACAGACTGTTGAAATGCATATTTCCATCCTTATCGTAAAGGAATGGATGGGCAAGATAGGTGCTGTTAACATTGCAAATAGCTCCAGAATTATTCATTGTCAGCTCCAGGCAAAGAATAGGAGGAAAGTTTTATTATTCACCATGCACAATAGCAGGATGCTTAATGATTCTCAGTTACCTTGGCAGAATTGTCTGTTGACTTCAGGCACTAGCAGTGGGTGACACAGGTCTGGCCAAGTGTTAGAGCAAGATCATACATTCTGGTCCCATTTTAATTTCTAATACATTAATCTTTCCCTCCCAGATGCACAATGAATATTCCATAGACTCTTGTTTGTCAGAAGCTGTCTGGCTTTCATCTATTCAGGTGGTTTCATTGACTGTGAAAGCGCGCTTCAAAGGCCTGATCAGTCAATGACAACTGTCTCACAATAGCATTGAGTAATGCTTCCCTTTTTTCTTTTCAGGCATCTGATAGACAACTTTGACACCTGATCTCTGGGGACCTTGTGGAGTCACTCAGAGTTCTTAAGAGACTTCCCTTACTTTATCATTCCAGAAAGAATTGTCACAGGTGAATGTATCGCACTTTCTCAGGAGCTGAACCTGACCCTTGAATCCACCTCATTTGCACTGCGGGTTTCACAATGAATTAAAATGGATTAAGTTGGCTTAATGCTGTTCTACAAGGAAGCGAAAGCACTGCACCATTCATTTTTAATTTTAATCCTTTGTCTTAGCCTGCTAATTACTATTGTTTTAAGTTCATTATCCTGGCGTGCACATTGTTACTAGCTGGATGCTAATGCTTGTAAGCAGTGTCCTTACTTTTGCAGGTACTGACCCTTCAATTGTCGAATTAGTCTATGTCATTGCTGAACAGCAGACTCTGTAATCTACAATCCTCTCTTTAAAATTTTATTCTTCTCTTGTCTCTAATTAATTAAGCAATAACCCCATTGAAGCATCTTATGCACAGACTCAAGTTCAAAAGCACTAAAAGGAGAAAGAGAAACTGGAAATTGGATATGTGATTTCTCTAGTTTTTCTGATAGTCCTAGAGCAGAGGAATTCTATCATGCCGCATGTTTTGTCTGTAAAGCTTATAAAATGTGACTGTAAGGGACAATCTGAACTATATTTCCTATCTCACCACAAATGTTTTCAAAGTCTCCTTTAAGAACAATTGAAATGCTACAAATACTACTGCTGAGAGCAAAACGTAAGGAAGAAAAAGCATTGCTGAGAAATAATTTGAGAAGATGAACCAGCCACACAATTCATGGAACTCACTTCTGGTACACATTGAAAGCATCTAAGATAATTTCTCTTTTCAATGAAAGTGATATCTCCATATGATGGAGATATCTCCATGATGTCCTCATGAAGTTCATCTAGCTCTCTGAACACTATCTGTAAAGGAAATTTTACAACCTCACAACTGCAAATTTCTGGTTATTACAAACTTTGTGTTTTTATTATGAATTGAAATCTGCCTCCTGTGACTTCTATCCACTGGTCATAGCTCTGTGTTCTGGAGCTACACACACAAAAGACCATTGCCTTTGCTTCTTGATTATCCTTCAGTTATTTGAAGCATGTCTTCCGAAAGCCTTTTCAAAAGACTAAATATACATGTACTCACTCCGTAAGTAGTGAAATATTGAAATTTCACTGATAATCCTAGTCAATCTTTCCTGGCTATGTTTCTCTATGTTCTTCTCCAACATGCAACTTTTTGTCAGAGATAAGAAACACTTGGGAAATAAGTTTGTCCTCCATGAAGACCAATAAAACCAATGAAAACATAAATGCCCACCATCAATTGTATCAACCTATGTAGATATCAACCTGCTTCCTAATCACAATAAAAGAAATGTTCTTAATGCCATAGTGTCTTGACTGTCTCCCCTCTGTCCCACTCAAACACTTTACACTTGCAGGTATTCCTACTCTCTTCCACATCAGCAATTCTTCCCTCTCTACAAGATCAGTTTCATCAGAAAACACTCATGTCGGGGCACCTGGGTGGTTCAGTGGGTTAAAGTCTCTGCCTTCGGCTCAGGTCAGGATCTCAGGGTCCTGGGATCGAGACCCACATTGGGCTCTTTGCTCAGCGGGGAGCTTGCTTCCCCCTTTCTCTCTGCCTGTCTCTCTGCCTACCTGTGATCTCTCTCTGTCAAATAAATAAATAAAATCTTTAAAGAAAAAAAAGAATTAAAAAAAAAAGAAAACACTCATGTCATGTTCTATTTAAAAGTACCCGATCTTAATCATAAATTCTCCTCTATCAACTGCCCCAATCCCCTCTTTCATAAAAAAATTAGTACCGTTGGACCCTTGAACAAGCCATGGGGATTAGGGGGATCAAACCCCACATAGTTGAAAATCCGCATATAACTTTTAACTTTCCCCAAAATTAGTTACTCACAGTCTATTGTTGACCAGAAGATTTCACAGTTAACACATTTTTTGTATATGTATTATATGCTGTATTCTTATAAAAATTAACCTAGAGAAGAAAATGTTATTAAGAATGTCATAAGGGACTGAGGAAGCAAGATGGTGGAAGAGTAGAGGATCTCATCTTACCTGGTCCCTTGAATTTAGCTGGATAACCATCAAATCATTCTGAACATCCATGAATTCAGCCTGAGATGTGAGAAAATAAATCTAGAACTCTACAAGTAGAAAAGCAACTGCTTTTTGCAAGGTAGGAGGTGTGGAGATGTGAATCTGAGGGGAAATATTGGAAGATAAACAGAGCAGGGAGGGATCCTCCATAAACTTGGCTACCAGAAAGTGATATAGCCACAGAGGGCAAAATTGGAACCCTTAGAAATTTGCTCTAGTGAGAGATATCCCTGTCTGAAAGGGGCTCTGGGGATGATATGGGCAGAATTCTAGGTGGGTCAGTGTGGTCTCAGGATCCCAGGAGACATAGAACTAATGGGGATGCCTCAGCCAATAGAGGACTCAAGCAGTGGAGTGGGGAAACTGGTTATGGCCAAAGAGCCCAGGAGGAGACTCTTAACTTGGGTGACCAGAAACCATGAGCCAGGCAGATTGTGTGATCACTCTCTGCTTGAGTACCCTGAAAAGGATTTGAATATAAGTGAACCATCTATCATCTCCCAGGGGCAGAACTGGTGCATCCACTACTGGGCAACAGCTCTCAGTCATGGTGGTGGCCCCAGAAAGGACAGTAGGGTGACAGCCATCCCCCAGGAACAGCAGAACTGGTACACACAAGAGCCCACAACCACTCTCAGTCCCAAGGTACACAAAGGGCAGTAAGGTGAGTCACTTAGACTCCTCCCAGGAGAATTGCTGTGATCACATACAGCAGGAGTCTGTGGAGTTTGGCACACACAAAAGTGAAGACTGTCCCAAAAGGTTTACTAAATATGGGGGAAATGATCTTTCTGCTCTGGTGCTGAAGACTGGGGCAAGGCTATTTTTATTCTGATCCTCTAAAGAGGTGCAGAAAACCTTCAGGGAACAAAAGCCACACAAAGGACCAGCTTACACTGAGCTCAGCACCCTGGCAAGTAGTGGTAGTAGTGTAACTCCACTCAGGCTAAGACACCTGAGAAACAGCACAGGAGGCCCCTCCCCCAGAAGACCAACTGGAAGAACAGGTGCATAACTAGTTTTCAGATCCATAACACTGTAAAACTCCAGTGCCAGAGAAAAATAGTATATAGATTTTGAAAGTTTTTTCTCATGATTCATTTATCTTCCAGTCTAAAATTTTCCATTTCTTTTTTTTTCTTTTTCCCCATTTTAACTAGTTTCTTATTTTATCAATTCTTTCTTTTTAAGTCACTTTTTAACTTCTATTTTTACATCTACATTATATATATGTATGTATGAATGTATATATATATACATTCATATATATATATATTTTTTTTTTATTTGGGGCTTTTTTTCACTCTGTTAAATTTTACTTTTGTATACATATACAATTTGCTTTCTTTTCAATTTTGAGATTTAGTGTCTTCTCACACACAGACTAAAATTCACTCAAGAACAAATGGATCACTTCCCTCTGTCCACGCCGTGAGATTATATTCTCTCCTCCTGCCTTTTTCTTTTCTTTTTCTTTTAGTTTTGTTTTGTTTACTTTTCTGTTTTGGTTTCCAACCACTTTGGATTTGTCTAGTATATATTTTGTTTGGGTCCTAGTTGATATTTTTGATTCTGCTCACCTATTCACCCATTCTTCTCTGGGCAAAATGACTAGAAGAAAGAATTCATAACAAAAGAAAGAACCAGAGGTAAAATTCTGTGCCATAGATCTAATTGATATGAATATAAGTAAGAGGTCAGAGATGGAATTCAGGATAACAATTATACAGTTAATAACTGAGCTTGAAAAAAGTATAAAAAACAATAGTGAAAAAAAAAACAAAAAAAAACACTAGTGAATCTCTTAGTGAAGAAATGAGTTCTAATCAGGTCAAAGTTAAAAATGCTATAACTGAGATGCAGTCTATTGGATGCTCTAATGGCTAGGGTGAATGAGGCAGAAGAGAGAGTAAGTGATCTAGAAGACAGGATGATGGAAAGGAAGGAAGTTGAGGAAGAGAGGGAATAACAACTAATAGCTCATGAAAAAATACTTTGAGAAATTAATGATACCATGAAATTGAGGAAGACATAAAGAGATGGAAAAACATTCCATGCTCATGGATTGGAAGAACAAATATTGTTAAAATGTCTGTGCTAGGAGAAATCTACACATTCAATGCAATCCCTATCAAAATACCATCAACTTTTTTCACAGAGCTAGAACAAACAATCCTAAAATTTGTAGGGAACTAGAAAAGACTAAATAGCCAGGGGAATGTTGAAAAGGAAAATCAAAGTTAGGGGTATCACAATGCCTGACTTCAAGCTATATTACAAAGCTATAATCATCAAGACAGTATGGTACTGACACAAACACAGACACAGAGGTCAATGGAACAGAATAGAGAGCACAGAAATGGACCCTCGACTCTGTGGTCAGTTAATTTTCAACAAAGCAGGAAAGAATAGCCAATGGAAAAAAGACAGTCTCTTCAACAAATGGTGTTGGGAAAATTGGCCAGCCACATGCAGAAGAATGAAACTGGACCATTGTCTTAGACTATACACAAAGATAAACTCAAAATGGATGAAAGACCTAAATGTAAGACAGGAATCCATAAAAGTCCTAGAGGAGAACACAGGCAGCAACCTCTGTGACCTTGGCTGCAGCAACTTCTTTCTAGACATGTCTCTAAAGACGAGGAAAGCAAAAATGACCTATTGGCACCTCATTAAGATTAAAAGCTTCTGCACAGCAAAGGAAACAGTGAACAAAATAAAAGACAATCTATGGAATGGGAGAAGATATTTTCAAATGACATATCATATAAAGGTTGATGTCCAAGATCTATAAAAAACTTCTTGAACTCAACACCTAAAAAACAAACAATCCAGTTAAGAAATGGGCAGAAGGCATGAACAGACACTTCTCCAAAGAAGACATACAAATAGCTAACAGACACATGAAAAAATGCTCCACATCACTTGTCATCAGGGAAATACAAATCAAAACCAAAATGAGATACCACCTTACACAAGTTAGAATGGCCGAAATTAACAAGACAGGGAAAAACAAATGTTGGCGAGGATGTGGAGAAAAGTGAACCCTCTTACACTGTTGGTGGGAATGCAACCTGGTATAGCCACTCTAGAATACAGTATGGAAGTTCTTTAAAAAGTTAAAAATGGAGCTACCTTGGCCCTGCCTTGACCTATGACCCAGTAATTGCACTACTGGGTATTTACCCCAAAGATACAGATTCAGTGAAACAAAGGGGCACCTGCATCCCAATGTTCATAGCAGCAATGTCCACAATAACCAAACTGTGGAAAGAGCTGAGATGTCCTTTAACAGATGAATGGATTAAGAAGATGTGGTTCATATAAACAATGGAATATTACTCAGCCATCAGAAAGGATGAATACCTATCATTTACATGACGTAAATGGAACTGGAGGTCACTATGCTCAGTGAAATAATCAGAGAAAGTCAATTATCATATGGTTTCACTCATATGTGGAATATAAGGAATAGGGCAGAGAATCATAGGGAAAGAGAGGGGAAACTGAATGGGAAGAAATCTGAGAGGGAAACAAACCATGAGAAACTTGACTCTGGGAAACAAACTGAGGGTTGTGGAAGGGGAGGTGGATAGGGGGATGGAGTAACTGGGTGATGGGCATTAAGGAGGGCACATGATGTGATGGCCATTGGGTGTTAATGCAACTAATGAGTCACTGAACACTACATCTGCAACTAATGATGTACTACATGTTGGCTAATTGCATTTAAATTTAAAAAAAGGAAAAAAATGTCATAAGGAAGAGAAAATATATTTATAGTATTATACTGTATTTACATATAAAAAAGGCCAATCATGTATAAATAGACTCATGTAGTTCAAACCTGTTACTCAAGGTCAACTGTATTGAGTTGTCAGCATTCAATGTCTCTACCACTTGTTACATTACCTCTTTAGACTACTCTATTATTAAAGTGTTAGTCACATTGCTCCCTGACAATGTTTTTATCTATGAGTTCCTTACTGTCAAAACCAATGGTTTCTTCTTTGTTCTCATTTATTCACTCTCAGGAGTATTTGACAGATTTGCTTACCTTCCCTTCTTGAAATAATTTCTTTTCTTAACTTTCATTTCAGCAAGATATCCTGGTTTACCTCAAACACCATTAGCTACTTCTGCCTAGTCTGCCAGCCTCTCTTCTTCATTCTAAACACTATATTCTGGAATCTCTGGTCCTTGACCTTTGACCCTCTTCTCTATTTGCATTCATATCTTAAGTGATCCCATGGCTTTCTGAGACATGCTTATGTTGATGTCTCGCTAAACTTTACCTGTATTACTGGACTCTCCTGAGAGCTTTAGACTCATACATCCATTTTCCCACTCAGCATCTCCACTTAGTTTATAACAGGCATTTCATCTTTTACATATTTAAAATGAAATATTTCACTTTGCTTCTCATAATGATTAGTTAGATAATTAGACCAATCTTTACCCCTTCCTACCCACAGATAGCTAAAAGAAATAGCGAAGACATATTTTAAAGTCATCGGAAAAGCAACAAAAATCTAACAATCAATAAGGAATTATCAGGTCAGAGTGGAGAGAAAATGGAAATGGAGAGAGGTAAGTAAGCATGGTAGCAGTTGTGCACTGATCAGAACAATAACCAAAACTAAGATCCATAAAAATTTGGGAGTCTGACAGGAGAATTTTCCAGTCATGGTCTGAGAACCCAAAGAATTTTATTCTTTTGAGAAAAGGCAAAATAGGGAAAAGCTCTCACATGGAATTACAGCATGATTTTGAGTTGACTGGATTATCTAAGGGAAAGTTCTGGTCTTGAACTTAATTTAAATTGATCCTGGATTGCTCCTATCTCCAGAGGTCTGGCACCAGGATTCACACAAACTCTATGGAGGCAGTTGCATTCATCTTAAGACTCAAATTATGGCTATCAATATGTTTTTCACCCCACAGATTAAAATAACCAGGAGTACAGGAACTAAGACAACATAAAGGAGAAACACCAAAAAAATATGTTGACAACAGAAACAAAACATACATACTCTAGATCATGGACTTCTCAGAGACATTATAAAAGAACTTCACTTACAAAAGAGAAGCTTGAAATTATCTATGGTCAAAACTTTAAAAATTGACAAAGCAAATTCCAAAGAAAGGAATACACAAGGTTACTAGGGATGAATCAAGCAAAAACTAGAGTGAAAATCACAAAATGAACTTTCAATTGTCTCCTTCCCCTTAAATCCTCCTTTCTTCCCAATCTGCTTCATCTTAGTTAATGATATTATACCTTACTCAATTGCTCAGATGGTATTTTCCTTATTCCCAACATTTAATCCATCAACAATGTTATAGATTATGCCTCCAGAATTTGTAATAGTCTGATATTTTTCAGCATCTTGATTGTTATAATCTCAATTTGAACTGTCTATAATCTATCACCTGTCTATAATCTATCACCTGAACTATTATAATATCCCTTTAAGTGATCATCTGATTCTATCTTTGTTCTCTTCTAATTTTTATCTGTATGACATTCAGTGAGATCTTTGAAAAATATATAGCGATTCTCTTCCTAAAACCCTTCAATGGCTTCCTATTGCTTAAAAAGGCTTACAAAGCCTTTTTATACCCTTGATATATTTTCTTGATATATTTTCTTATACCCTACTCTCAAGTATCTCTCTTGATCATACAAGCAGAATTTTGCCTCCTATTCCTTACACTTAGTGATGCCTCTATCTGGAATATACCCTTTGTTATACAGGGTTTAGCTCAAATGTCATCTTTAAAACTTAGCTAACTATTCAATCTAACCTCCCACCTTTCAATAATTCTGTAGTTGGTTTTCCTCTTTTATTTTTGTTATGGCATTCACCACTACCTTAAAATACAGCATTTATTAATTTACTTACTCATAAGACCTTATCTATCTGGTTGACTGTTATATTTCCAGAGCCTAAAACAGTGCCTGGTAAATGGCAGGGTCAAAAGAGTTTTTATTGAATGATGAAATGTACTCACTTTAAATCTATTAGCATAACTGACAAATTTATTAGAGATATGCCTTTCTGCACAAAGGTTATCACTGGAGAGTCATTTTCAAAAAATTTTCCCCATTGTTTACCTTGAAGAAATTTTAAATAGAGAGAAGAAAAGTGTTTTAGATTGCTTATGGTGTCCCATTAAACACAAATTTTACTAAAACTCTAATGAACTTGGGGGTTCCCATATACCCCACAAGGCGTGAGTTTGTGTCATGATAAAGTTAAAATTATGGAAATATCTAAGCCTTGAGTATTGAAAATACAAAGAGTTTTCAGTATATGTTTAAAAAATTGGTTTGTTGACCAATAAAGTATCTTCTGATGAAATTTTTTAGTTAGCAATTCTAAATGGGCTAAACAGGTGACCAACATAGGAGTGGAGTCAAGGAAATACTTGGATTTTAGTTCTTCCAAATTTCTTCTGAATTTTTTTCAGAAGGGCCATGAAGGTGAGCAGAGAGAAGAGAGGGCATTTGTAATAAAAGAGGAATACATTTTACAGGGAAAAGGCATAAAGCTTTCTGATTTGGGAGTAGAGGACTCTAATAATATGGAGAGTTCCTTATAGGAAGGAGAAACTACAGTAGTATTTGAAAGGCAAGACGAATGCACCTGACAACTGTTTCTACTTTAAAGGAAGGTGGGGCACAGCTCTGAAGGGGCAGCAAAGAAACAAAGGAGTCACATTAATTGATGATTGCCAAGCACGTACCAGTAAGTATTTGTTCTGTGTAAAGCTTGAAGACCTTTCCAGCATTCCACCTTCCATCTCCATAACAATCCTAGACTTAGGGGCTGTTTTTAATTCCTGTTTTAAAACTGAGAAAGTACAAACTTAGATTAAAGAACGTAGGCCAGCAACTGATCATTGAGTAAGGAGAGCAGAATTTGATTCTAAAATCCATCCTTACTGAACATTCTCTATAATACTTTCTGTTTGACCTGAATCTAGACTGTGGAAGTTCCCTAGCAAAACCCTGAAGCTTTTCACAGGTCCCTGTTCAAAATTTGCTGTTGCTTTCTTAGAGGTGTGGGTCTGACTGTGAGAGTGCATGCACACGCACATGTATAGTGTTACTATTTGTAATAACATGTTGGATTTACAGGGCCTGAGGTTTCTTTGGCAGGCAGCCATGGATTCTCACCTTCTCAAGCTTGTGGCTACAACAGTTGGCATTCCATTTTTCTGCCTGCTCTTTCTAGATATTTCTTCCATCTGATTAGTCACTTAAAATCTTCCTGCAGTGTTTGTTGATCTTCACCTGTTTGTTGCTTTTCCTGTGTTTAGAGGTTAAAATGTTATGTTGGTGCAAACTTAATAGAGCCTAACAAGAAATGAATCTGCACAACCATTTGAACTAAGCAGATGGCAAAGCGTAGTTTGGAAGTTGAATAGCTTAATGGTATGCCTGCCTTCAAATAAAGGAAAACAAAGTTAATGGCTTTAATCTAAACAATAAGGGCTCAACACAAAAAGTTAAAGTCCAATCATATTAATTCATTAATGATTATTTCAATAAAATATTTTTAATATGCTAAATAAAATGCAGTGTATAACTGAATTCTATCAAGTTTCAGAATAAATTTGGTTATTATGACTAACAGCATTTTTTATTTTGCATAATGTATCTCAGAGCCTTGGGAAGGTTGCCTGCTAGTGTCTTCTGAATGGATATTGGGATGAGCTAACTAGTCCACCTGGACCCCCAAGTTTTGAGAGTCAATAATATTAGTCAAGAACAGCAGGGACTAAATTTTAGGCTATTCAGTTTGCTTGAAAATCACTCAAGAGTGATTAGTAAGTTCTCAATATGTATTAGTAGAATGAAAGAAATGCTAGTCCTCCTGAAGTGAAAGTAATCAACAATGACCAAAATAGCTTTATTGGATAGAGACAGATTTACTTTAAAAATTATAACCATTTTCTCATTTCGACACTAATTAGTATCCTCTTAGATCACCACTTCTCTTATGCAAACTCTTATGCCCATCTTCAGACCTTCCTTCTTCCTCTATTGTTTACCAAAATGTGGCTCTAAAACTAAATTATGACTCCCATTTCAGCTCTCCTTAGCAGAAGCTACTCTATATCAACACTATGCTTATTGTTGACCAGGAAATAGGGTCTCTGCTATCACTATCATTTCTGATTACAAGTAAGACTACTTCTTATCCATGTCATTTATTTACTTTATTGTTGGCTTCCCACAAAATTTGATGACTTTGGTATCATAATCAAGCTTTCCTACCCTTGAGCTTTACCCCGCATTTTTGGAGACTCAAAAATGTTAGCAAGGCTACCACTTGTGTGGCACAATTTCACAACGTTTCAATTCCAATCTCTCTCTCTCTCTCTTTTTTTTATTCCACTTTGGCACCTTGAATCCATAGCCACATCATAGATCTTTACTTCAAAGAGAACATATTTATTTCTGAAACCTTAACCCCAACCATCTTAGTTCTGTCTCTGATTCCCACTTGTCCCCTATTTTTTCTGACTTCCTCCTCTTCTCTACGCTTTCACCTTTTGTTTTTTTTGGTATTAATAAAAGTTTGTCTTCTACTTTCAGATAAACGTTTTAGTGAAGTGAGCAAAAAAACATCTCTCTTTGCCTGGGAATTTCTATGGAATGCCTGATGTGTTCTCATTTCTCCCAGTTAGTTTTTTTGGGAAATGTAGAAAGATTCTACAATTATATTTTATTGTAACCAACTTTATTTTGAAACCAACTTTATTTTGAAAAATATATACTATTTTATAAGTCAGAGAAAGACAAATACCATATGACTTCACTCATATGTGGAATTTAAGAAACAAAAACAAAAAGGGGTGCTTGGATGGCTCAGTGGGTTAAAGCCTCTGCCTTTGGCTCGGGTCATGATCTCAGGGTCCTGGGATTGAGCCCCACATCGGGCTCTCTGCTCGGCAGGGAGCCTGCTTCCCCCTCTCTCTCTGCCTGCCTCTCTGCCTACTTATGATCTCTCTGTCAAATAAATAAATAGAAAAAAAATAAAGATTAAAAAAAAAAGAAACAAAAACAAATGAACAGAGAAAAAGAGACAAACCAAAAAAGAGAGTCCTACCTATAGAGAACAAACTGGTGGATATTAGAGGGGAGCCGTCTGGGGGATGGGTGAAATCAGTGATGGTGATTAAGGAGTGCACTTGTGATGTGCACAAGTAATGTATAGAACTGTTGAATCACTATATTGTACACATAAAGCTAACATAACATTGTATGTTAATTATAACGGAATTACAGTTAAAATTTACACATACACACATATACATGCACACACGATTTTGATCTTCCAACCTCTTGAAACTTTCTATTCACTCTTTGGTGAAGTATAGGCTGATTTTTCCTCCTCTCATGAAACCCTTCTCCCCAAAGTCACTAATAACATAGTTAATGTAGGCATTATGTTATTTGAGCTCTGTCTAGATATTTAATGCTAGATATTTATGTGAATCAATGTTTTTGTCTTGAATAAACCCATCTTAACTATCCATCTTAACTCCCACAGTGCTACTTTTTTGTCTTTCCCATCTCCTTTGCCTTCTTGTTCCTTGATACTCTAAGTTATCTACTTTCTCTATAAATATTGACGCTCCAAGCAGCAGGTCTTTAGCTGTACTTTCTTCTCACTATGCACTTTTCCTATGAGTTTTGTTATACAACCCTTTCTTGAAGTACCATTACCATTTATATGCTAAAGATTCTTCCACATCTTTGACTTATTTCTTGAAGACCTTAGAGTACCTATTTAAATACCTATTGAATATTTGCAGTATCTTTCCAACCTATAAAACTCCAAATTCTTTGTTTATGTACCCTCATTTCCTCCCTATGATAACCTTTACTCCTGATCCTCTTCCTATATTCCCAAATTTGGAGATTAGTACTATCACACAGATAATCTCCCCAGCCAGAATGGTAGGCATCTGGAAAATTTCTCTGCAGGACATCTTGTCAACATATGCTCTCTTTTCTTTCCCTTGCATATCTTCTCTGTATTTCCAATGCCATTGGTCACTTCAAGTCCCCTTATTTTTTCCTAAATTACTGTAGTGGCTGCCTGTAAATTCTCATATGCTTGCTAACCTACCCTCTACAGTATGCCATCTAATTTTGCTACTCCTATGACTAAAATCCTCTAGGGCTTCCCTGTTGAATAAAAACTATATATAATATGTAAAGCCTTCAGTTATCTGTAACTCCCCTCTAATTTCCTTTCATGTTAATTCACCACACCAATACTCAAGCCACATCAGCTATAAACCTTTCCTAATTGTAATAGATACTCTCACCACCTTCTCTACCAAGATAACTTTTACTAATCTTTCAAATGTCCATTGGAGTTATATCTTCTGAATAACCTGTTATTTGCTGCTGAAACACTGTGTATCTCTACATAATTTTTATAATTGTAACTGTCTCCTCTTTTCATGGACTGTTTCTTGAAAATATGAATCACACCCTTCATGTTAGTCATACAAATTTCAAATGGTACATAGTGAACAATATGCACTCAATTAATATTTATTGAATATACAGGTAGATAAAATTATAAAGGGCAGGTGAACATTGTAGGTGCCATTTGTTCTTAAATGTCAGCTTTAGAATTTTGTCATTTCCCAGAGATTTTTGTGCCTATTAGGGAGGAATCCAATAAGAAATTATTTTGCTAAAAAAAAAAGAAAAATTATTTTGCTTTGCACATCCCAATGTCTTCATTTTCCAATGTTCCCACTACAGTTAGATACAATCTTCTTCCATTAATTTTACTGGAGAAAATGTGTAGGAGAAAAGCAGCCATGATTCCCCATGGGTAAGAAGACTCTTTTTAGAAATTAACCGAAGTTGAATTGAAAATATCATAGAAATTAGGCCCTTCAAACTTAAAAAGGAAACAATTTACCTAAACAACTTAATCTAGAGTAGCTTTTCACACCAGTTCCCTTATAAAAAATATGCTATAACTCAAGAAAGGCCAACTGATTAATCTTCCTTACATTTCCTAAAGAGTATGTGTGATAATGTTTCCCCTGAAGCCCTCCTTTCCTTCAACACAGTCAGCAAAGCCTGTAGAGAACAATTGCAGCAAGTACACTGAAATCTTTGAATCTTCTGTATCATAACTGTAATTTCAATTTAATGGAATTGCAGAATTACAGAGGCTTTTATTTGGTGGATGTTCTGTGTCAATGTGGCGTACAGGCAACCTTTTCTTTTTTTCTTTCTTTTTGTTTTTGCAGAGTAATGTTGACACACATCTGCTCAAATACACTAACATTTCTATCCCAACTGCCTCGGTTCTCAGGACCACCCCTACTCCTCTTTGTGAATATAGAACTAGGGAGGGAACCCTGAAAGGGGGGGAGGCATTTAGCAATTTGTCAAGATATGTATTTCAGTACTTATTTTAAAAAATAAGTACCAGGTCCAAATTGAGCTAATAAGCTAATGACTGCTTATCCTTTAGTATTAAGCTTCAAAGCGGCTCTTAACTAAATGAGCCCATTATTACATCGCCATGTATTTTTTATTCCTTCCTGTTAAATCATGCATTCAGTGTTATATAGAAGTTTTATTCTTATTAAAAAATAACCAGCATGTATGAGCTTATGAAAGGAAACCTCACTCAAATTTTTAAAAAGCAAATGAAAACCTTCAAATCTAACTGGTGCCATATGGTACACTCAGATACACTTGTAAAAGGAAAGTTAAACCTTGAATATATTAATGATTTTTCCTGAAAGAAAAAAAATGCTTTTTTTTTCCCATCTTTGCATGTGAAAAGACTTCTGAATAAGGAAGGCATGCTGGAACATTTTTCTATACAAAGAAGTGAACTCAGTAATATAAACCTTGTATTGGTTTTATTATCATTATGCTTATAAATAGTACATGGTTTTGAGCAAGACAAATCATTAACACTGTGCCTTTCTAATACTCTTAAGATCTTAAAGACTCACAGATATCCAAAGCTGGCTTTCCACCTATATTTTTTCACTCTGTCCCCAAAAAACTCTTTAATTTGACCTCGATGTAAAGACAAAGGCACAACTAACAAGTTGTGAGATGTGCTAATGCGCCCCTAAGGGAGAAAGTCTCATTCCCCTGTGACTCATTTTTTTTCCACATGAAGTCTCTTACTCTTAATTTATACTAATGTAAAGCATCTACTGAAGAGCCTGGTTTGTTTTTTTTTTTCTTCTCTCAAAATGCAAATGTGAATGATCCAGAAAGCAATGAAAACAAAGAATTGTTAAGTTAAGGAGAGTACCTGTTCCTCCAGTCTTTTCTCCCCATCAGATTGTCAACATTAAGCTGGCCCAATGTTTAATAAAAGCAAGAGTCCTTAAATTTCAAGTATATTGAAGATTGAGCTTTCTGACTACCTGACAAGAGTACTGTATATGTAAATGTATAAATCTACACAAACTACACACAACTCATTTGTTGAGCTAGAATAATATTTTCCTGGTATAAAACTAAGGGAAATGTATGGGACTAGATTTTTCCTTTCTTAGCTTATTTTAAGCTGCAAGAATTTGTTTTACCATGGAATATAGCTTTCTCAGTGGGCTAGAATGAAATATTGACAAAGGGTCTCAACATAAACAGCAGCTCACCATCTCATCTCATCTTAGCCCACTGTATTTATTTATTTATTTAAGATTTTATTTATTTATTTGAGAGAGAGAGAGAATGAGAAAGAGAACACAAAAGGGGGGTGGTGGTCAGAGGGAGAAGCAGACTCCTGGCCAAGCAGGGATCCCAACATGGGACTTGATACTGGGACTCCAGGATCATGACCTGAGCCAAAGGCAGTCACCTAACCAACTGAGCCACCCAGGCGCCCTCAGCCCACTTTATTTAATTATCCTTCTGTCTCTCAGAGTGGGGCTCTATTATTTAAATGTATGTGTGGTTTAATGCACTTGAAAATGAAATGGAAACTGACAATCAAGGAAGGTAAAATGTCAATGAAATTAATACAGTAAAATATATAAGGACCATAGAAAAAGTAATAACAGTAACTTTGAAAAATATTTTATATTAAAATTATATTTTTAAGATCAGAATGTGATTTAGTCATCCAGTTATAAACCGAAATTTAGGTGTGTCTACAAAAATAAGAAGTAGTTAATTTTCAGTGTCTGGCAATTCATATAGCTTATTCATAAGACCACAAAGAGAGATATCTATGGGTTAAATCTGCAATCCTGGTAGACATCGAGAATTGTACTATTTAGAATTGTGATTTAAACTTACCTTATATTGCAAGAGATTCAAAGTAATACATGCCTCTGTAAAAAAGAAGACAATAAAAAGGGATATTTGTAGCAAAAATATATTAACAATGTCTAAAGACACCAAACTCTACAGAAAAGTGTTTCAGGCTTTACCTGGGGAGATACTCCAGGGCAAGGGAAGAAGATGGAGGATGCAAAGAGTTTATTCTTTATTGAATGTTCTCTGGATTGTCATTCAAATCCCACCACAGTATTACTCAGACATTGAACAGAGAACAAGAGTATGGGTATCTCACACTATGTGGGGAGAGGAAAGAACTCATGAGAGAAGACACTGGTCAATACTTGATGATCACATGAAATTTTTAGTCCATGAGGAGTTTTCTCAGGTCCTTGAGTAACTTCATATTATGAATGGGCAAATCAGCAAATTTGGAAACGGAATCTTTCCATGTCAGGAACAGGGTAAACGAATCCTTGAAGATAAAAATCTTGATTGAATTTTCTGGAAAATTGTTAAGGTCTAAAAGGTACACCTTTCTCATTGTTGTACCAGAAAAATAGCAAAGGTAGAAGAAAGAAGGAAACTTTTAAATAGAAACACATTTTACCAAATGAATGAAAAAAATAGGAAAGCAAAGAAGACCAATAAGATGTTGATTTCAGTAAGATCAAAGCCATTGAACAGGAGTTTTCTAATGAAAATATTTATGATTATAGAGAAAACCATCACCATTCCCAAGTAAGATTTCCAGAGATAACATGAATTTACACTCTTGCCTACAATTTGCCTACTACTCTTTCTTTATAGGCAAATTCAAACAGAAATATATGTATAGAAATCATGTGGTTTTTCAAAATTCTATTTGTCTCTTCTTTTTTTAAAATTCAGTGTGTTTTTAATGTTCAAATTGCATATTAACTTGAAGCTTCTTTAAAATTCTTCACAACTATATTTAGAGGTAAATATGAAGTTGGCTGAAATTGATAAAAGCCTCATTTCCTGGATATTAAAAAAATAGTTGTGCACACTTTTGCCCTATGATATTTTATGTTCTTCATATTACAGGCTACCTAGTGGACAGGATGACTGGAAGGTATCAAAATCTTTTATTTCCCAATAATGCTGTATAAAACAAAATGTATTTTTTCTAGTATTTTTTCCCAAATGTTTTATTTTATTACCAAACTGAATATTTAATTTTGCATCCTACTTTTTTTATACTTGCTCTTAAACCACAAATGTTTCCATGACATTACGTATTTTGGTAATGTTGATTTTTATGAACTAAACATTAAATTTTGTGAATGTGTCACAATTAACATGTGCTTTATAACTGGATATTTAAATGATTTCCGATTTTTCAAAACCAAAATATTTCCTATTTTTCAAAGCCAAAATATTTCTATAATGATTTCCGATTTTTCAAAGCCAAAATATTTCCATATTTGTACACCTAATACTTGCTTTTCACTATACTGAGACTAATTAAAGTATATTCTCAGAAATGAAATTATTGGGTCAACATTATGACTTGCAGTTCATTTTTAAATACTTTTTAAAGTTGCACAAATAATATGTGAAATTCAGAAACAGATAAGCAGAATGAAAGTACTTAAAGTGCACTCAATGGTCTCCTTCTGCTGTCTCATGTCATTTGTAGTCTTAATCTAGAGTCAGTCCTTCCATTTTCAATATTTTTCATGTGCATGTGTACATAAGGAAATAGAGAGTTTTAGTACATACAAAGAATTATATCACATATATTATTACACAAATTGCTGTATTTATTTCATAGAATGTTTAGCTATATTTCCCTATTAGTATATGTTTTTAAATTTTTAAATGTAAAGTGTCCAAAATCTCTCTATCCAAATATCTCTGTGTTAATACATTTAATTTTATATACACAAATAATATAATATGATATGTAATACATAATAATATTAATTAATTAAAATTTCTATAAAGTTATAATGCATAAGCAGTCCCTTCCAGTCAACATCCCTAATTTACTCCTCTGAGCTAAAGTGTCTCAAAACTTTTCTGTGATTCTTTTCAATTAAACAAACATCAATGTCATTTTAACTTGTTTTTAGTAACTAATTCCCAGCAATGCATTAAGTAAATTTTACCCCATGTATCAGCACAGTTCTTCTTTGTCTTACAATTAAGTGACACAATGATAAACCCGTCTTAAGTTGAAACTATCATGGCAAAATGTGTTTAGTACACTAGCCTACTAGACATCATAGCCTAGCCTACCCTACTTTAAATGTGCTCAGACACTCACACTAGCCTACAGCTGGGAAAAATCATTTAACACAATGTTTACTTTATAGTAAAGTATTGACTACTTCAAGTGATTTATTGACTACTGTACTGAAAGTGAAATATAGAATCGGTGTGTGGGTACAGAGTGGTGTTAAGGATATCTGTTGTCCCCCCTGGGATCCCGTGGCTGACCAGATGCTGTGGCTGGTGGCCCAACATCACAAGAGGGATCATACCACAGATCGATAGTCTGGGAAAATAATCAAAATTCAACATTCAAAGTAGAGCTTCTGCTGAATGCATAGTAGTTTCACACTATCATATAGTAGAAAAATCAGAATTTGAACCACTGTAAATCAGAGATCATCTATGTTTGTTATACAAAAAATAAATTGTAAATCAAATGAAGATGCTGGTTTTCTGAGGGATTTATTAGGGAGATTTTTTCCCCCCAATTATGAGATTGGGCTAGGGTTCTAATTATTAATAAGGCCCATTTATTGTGCAGAGAAGCAAGTAACCTAGCTCTCAGGAAAACGACTTGAAGAGAACCCATGAGAGGAAACCTGCCAGTTTATGGAAGGGTTATTCATGCTGAAACCTGCTTGAAAGATTAAACCCATGCAGGATGCCCCTAGTTCTGCCTTCAATTAGATTAAAGGCCATAAAACAGCTCAGAAGTGTGATTTTCACCAGAGTGAATGTAAAGGACAAAGGGCAAAGGGTAATTAGCTCCTGACCTGGAAGAGCTCATAAGAGAAGAAAATTCCGGTGAAACAGCTTTACTTTGACCATTCTGATAGTGTGCATGTGTGAAGCCGTATGCACTCATCAGTAATAGAAGCCCATTTTTATGAGAATACTACATGGCAGGTCACAAACTCAAATGGCCACATGGGCAGGCGGTCATACAAATGAGTAAAGCTGGTTTGAACTGGTAAATGTAAGACCACATGCACCATCTAAAGACACAACTGATTTTTGCCATTTGGTGCAAGGCCAGAATGTGGGCTGAGGGTTGCTATGTTTTATGTGATCCAGAAATAAGACTAGTCATGTGCAATCTTCTGTGATACAAATTTTCGTAAGCATGTTAATTTAAAAGCAATATATAGGTCAACCAACATGTGTTTGTGTGACAAACCAAGCCCAAGAACCTCCAAGTTGGGGTCTCTGGCTAAGCTACCTAACACAGCTATACATTGTCAAGTCTTTAAAGCCAAAGTAGAGTAAAAAGGGTCAATTTAAATGGCACAGTATTTAATCATTCTTTCACTCAGCAAGGATTTATTGAGGGAAAGCATATAGCTCACATTCTATAGCAAATGCCAAAATAACAGTGAGTTACACAAGATAAAATACCTTCTATTACTTCTTTCAGTCTGAGTGTAAGCAGTCCAAGACTAATATGGTGGCTCTGTCTTCCTCCATATGTAGTTTCCATATTATAACCAAGATGCTGCTCCAGCTCCTGCCATCAAATTAGCACATCATTCCAGGCAATCAGAAGCAGGAAAGAAGAAATGTACAGCATTTGCATTCCCTCTGAGTACTCCATCCAGAAGTTTTACACACTATTCCCACTCACATCCAGTTGGCCAAAACTTAGTCACATGGTCATACATAGCAACCAGAGAGGTTGGAAAATGTAATTTGTGCTTGGCAACCATGTGTCCATCTAATGTTTGATGGATCTATTTTGAAAGGAAAAAGAAACTGACATTCTCTACCACCACAGCCCTACTGTACTAGATGGTGCAATATTAGGTAAGTTCCAATAAGAATATTTTAGTGTAAACCTCTTTCATGCTCACAAGTAGTTTCAAATCTAGTAAAGCTTATATTCTTGAGGAAGGACATTATCCAAGAAAAGGAATAGTGTGATGAAAGAAATAAGGGCTGAGAAGTATGGTGTTCTATTTGATATTAGAGATTTAGCTCAGAACTTGTTGGCCTTCTCAACACAATGACAATCATTGTTGGCAGGAGAACGTGTTGGAGAAGATATAGCTATCAAAGCTGGGCTCTGACCCTGGAACTTTACTAATTCCAGAGAATAATGCCAGGCTGAGAAGGTTTGCCTTCATTCTGTCTGAGTCAGCCACTTGATGGGCAAGGAACAGCCTGAGGAAGTGTTTCTTGTCCATAAAAATACTGCCTGCTCCCTCCTGAATCACCCAACTGAATCACCATCATTAGAAAATAAAGTTCAAAAAACAAAAGCAAACCAAACCCCAGATCATAGTGATGAGGGAAGAGAAGGCTAGCTGAGGACAAAGCAGAAGCTGGACACCCTGCAACCTTCCCCCACCCTCCAATCCTGAGTAGGATTTCTGTGAGTGACATTCTTCAAGGAATCTTCCACCTATCTTAATGTTAATGCCTTGCTTGAGGGGGAACAACAACCTTAACTTGAGAAAGGCTAGGCCTCCGGTACATTAGCATATGAAAGTTCTTTTGAAACCTCCTTTTTTCCTTACCTCCCCCTCCCAACTTGTAGGTGTATAATTGGACACTCCTCTGACCCTGGGGCAGTTCTTTCTGCCCTAAGGTCCTCCCCCAAGCTTTAATAAAATCACCTTTTTGCACCAGAGACATCTTAAGAATCCGTGGACCTCACTTACATTCTAAAACTTCATCAATAGCACCAAATTAACTGCAGTATCTGGTACATTAAAAAAGGTATGATGATAAAGAACAGACATAAAACCAGGATCTGTTTAACAAAGCTTCAAAACATTTCCAGATACACTGCTCTAGTTAATATAGGAAAGCATAAGTTTCCAGCAGACTGACTCAGCCTCACTATTTAACTCAAAAACATCCGTTGTTGATACTGTCCACTGCTGAACCACCAAGGCCAATTTTAACTCACTGAAGACAAGTCATACATAGAAACAGTGTACCTCTTCATATTTTTCTCTCACACACAGATACTTAATCCCAGACCATTTTCCCTTAATCCATCTAAGAAATCTTGACTTTCAGATCTTGACTCGAATCTTCAAAAGCTTATTTTCCTTTATTTCCTCTTATTATTCAACTTTTTTTCCTTGTCATTACATTTTAAAAATAGGGTTTCTCAAACAGAGCTGTGAGCTTTCTATTTGCAATCCTGCTCCCAAATCTCTCAAGAGCTCTAAGAGCAACTCCTGTTTTGACTTCAGACCGCAAAATTCAATCTTTATCCTGAACACTCTGCCAGAGCCCCATCTTTCTTGAAACCCACATCATCTTACCAAAGGGAGGGGGAGTGTCACTGAAACTGAGATTATGCAAGTACTTTAATAGTAGTAACAGGAGATATCAAAGACAGCTTGAATTAACATGATAGTGGAACCAGAAAGAAAGGAGAAATGTGAGGGACACCAACTACAGGTAAAATCAATTGACCTGGTGATTGGCTGATTATGGAGAATAGATTGAAGAAAAATCCAAAAATCGTGCTGGAATTTCCAGTGTGGGAGCAGAGAGAATGGTGCCTCATTAATAGAGATAAGAATTCAGGAAGGCAAAGAAAGAAAGAGAGACAGAGACAGAAAAAGAAGGAGGAAGGAGGGAAGGAAGGAAGAAAGGAAGGAAGAAAAGAAAGAAAAAGAAAGAAAGAAAGAAGGAAGGAAGGAAAGCAATTGGTGAGGCTGTGGCATTTAGTTTGTGATACAAAACATTAGTGTTTAAATGTGTAATAAGTATGTCTTTCTATTAATAACTTTATGTGTACTGTGAGCATCTCTAAAAATATGCTGCTAAATTTCTATTAGGAAAAAAAGAAAACAAATGTTATCATGACATTTTTTTTTCTCACAAATGATTCCTAATACATACTCTTGTTTAAATAATTGTAGTGTTATGTTGAAGAAAAAAATCAAATCTTAGGTAAGGTGAGACATTATTCAAAAGAATTATTGCAACAGGGGAAAGGGACATTTGTGATAGGGGAAGTGGGACTATTAATTGCCATCAGGAGAATGCTTTCATCATTACATCTGCGAGTATCTCAAAGGTCAGGGAGCAAATGGCTTTTTTTCACATGGTGGAGTAAACAAGACCAGAAAGAACCTGGTATTAAAGAGTGCAATGGGGTGCCTGGGTGGCTCAGTTGGTTAAGCGACTGCCTTCGGCTCAGGTCATGATCCCGGAGTCCCGGGATCGAGTCCCTTATCGGACTCCTGGCTCTGCGGGAAGTCTGCTTCTCCCTCTGACCTTCTCCCCTCTCATTCTCAGTCTCTCTCTCTAATAAATAAATAAAAAATCTTTAAATATATATATATATATATATATATAAAGAGTGCGATGAGCCAGGAGCATAAATAGCTAGCTGATCAGGGAATGTTTTTCCTGGAGATCCCCTGGTTTCCTGGAGGGGCCACTAAGGGCAGACTGTTGGACTGTTCCAGGGCTCCACGGTGGGCCAAAGTTCAGGGGCCTGAGGAAAAGAGAGAAGCTTGACTAAGGTTTGGCCAAGTAAAGTTAGTAGGCTGTCAAAGTGTGTCAGTAGAAATAAACAAATTAAAATAGAAAATAGAAATTTGGAGAGTCTCTAAAGGGCCTTGACATAGGTTATATTAGGAGGTCATTCTTAAGTCTTATCTAAGTGCTGTGAGGAAGGGTGGTTCTTTACAGTGAGCCATTTCCTAGGATACAAGAGGGAATGGGTGATTTCTTGACCATCACTGTCTAACTTTACCAGTGGCATTTCAACCTGACTATGCTTTTCAACAAGTAGTAGCTAATTTAAAGTTTTTAAAATATATTTCAAGTCAATACTTAATTCTGGAGAAACTAGAAAATGTTAGTTTAGCCCATTTAAGTAATAGAAAGACCAAAATGCAAAGATTTTATTAGATCACTACGACAATGAAAGAAAATCTGACCTTCATTTGTTTTCTCCAGAAATTTATATTGCCCATCAATTTATTAAATGTTGGCTTTCCTGCTCTCCATCCTTCTCTTTTATTGAACTTCTTTGGATAACACTCTGACTCTTCCCTCCTCAGGTATATGCATTTTCTACTGTGGTCCCAAATAAGCCATTTAATAATGCCAAGAGGACCATTTTCAAAGGAATGTTATTGTGATTTACTAGGTCTGTGAACATATTTTTTAGGGGGAGGAAGGGGAGTTTCTCTTGTACATCACACAGAAGTTGGCCCGTGCACTCAATAAAAGCTCATTATGGAAAGATTATAAACGTATAACAATACATTTTAAGTGAGATGCAATGATCCATAAAATTGGTGTGGCTAATTAGCAGATCAAATCTCTGTAAGAACTGGGTGTCTTTAATATCCTGCAGTTGCTTAATTATTTAGGTATTTTACTATCCACAAATGTTTAGTAAAATTAAATAATAGTATAAATGTTCAGCAGGATTAAAGCAAGTGTGAAATGAAACCAAACAAAATGAGTTTATTTTGTTAATAGAATAAAGAGAATCCCAGTGTTAATATAACATTGCACAAAATCCAGAGCAAACATCCTCAGAATCCCAGCCTCATTTCACATGTAATTAACCTTTCTCAATCAAGCTAAGCATCCCTCACACCTCCTCAATTGCCATGCATCAACGTCTCTTCTTCCACGTGAATAAAAGGCAGGCATCAATTTAGACGAGTAATACTGCCTCACACTATGCTTTCAGAGCATCATCCCAAGAGTGTTTTCAATACTGGAAGTATATTTTGCAAATCTTATTTCTTACAGAAGTAGGAGACTTTTGATGCTAATGGACAACATGTTTTAATAGTAAAATCTTCTCAACTATTGTTCACAACTGAGGTAGATATGTATATGTTTTGGGTCCTTTAACAATCTCTGGTTGATTTCTGGTGAATGCTAACCATTGGGGAGCAAGAATCCATCATCTGGGTGGATCCTATCCTCTTTCTACAGGGATGGAACATAGAACCTAGGCTTAGATCACTCAGCACAGGCAATTCCCTGTCCTCAGTGATTGGTGAGCAGGTTGACCCAGGAGCCCAGTTGCTCTGATCAGGGTGATTATAAGGGCAAGTATGAGAGCTGCTGGGAAGAGAATACCTCTTTTTCTTGGACTTGAACCTGAAAAGATGTGAGCTGTGGCTGCTGTAGCCATTCTGCTAGTACGCAGATCTGAGAATAACACCAACAAATGGAGAAGAGTCCAGCCAGGAGCCAGGAGAAATCACATCCTTATGATGTTGTTTAAGCATATAGATAGCTTAAAAATTCCTAACTCCTGGGGCGCCTGGGTGGCTCAGTTGCTAAGTGCCTGTCTTCCACTCAGGTCATGATCCTGAGGTCCTGGGATCAAACCCTACATTGGGCTCCCTGCTCAGCAGGAGTTTGTTCCCTGCTCACGGGGGAGTATGTTTCTCCTTCTGCGTCGTGCTCCTCCTGCTTATGCTTTCTGTCAAATAAATAAATAAACCCCCCTTTTTAAAAGATTTTATTTATTTATTTGACAGAGAGAGAGATCACAAGCAGGCAGAGAGGCAGGCAGAGAGGGGGGGGGAAGTAGGTTCCCTGTAGAGCAGAGAAGCCGATGCGGGGCTCGATCTCAGAACCCTGAGATCGTGACCTGAGCCAAAGGCAGAGGCTTTAACCCACTGAGCCACCCAGGTGCCCCAAATAAACCCTTTTTTAAAAAAAAAAATTCCTAACTTCAGTTTTACATAAGTTACATAAGTCAATATATCTTTTTCTTTTAGTTTAAACGGTATTTTCTGTTAAAACCCAGAGTTCAGAATTAGATATGAGGCCAATGTAGTAGTAGCAACATAGTTAAGATCATGACTGAAGAATCATACAGACTTGGATTCTAATTCCAGTTCAACCACTAACTTCCTGAATTTCCTCTGGAAAAGAAGTTTGAACTCAGGACATAGGTCCTTCCAGTGATTAAAAGGGTCCATAAACATTTTTGTTGTTAAGCATTACATGAATTATACATAAATTATATACAAAAAACATGTTAATAAGAAGTGGTAGTTTCTATTTTTATAACATTGATTTTACAGAGATTTCATAAAAGTTGAACACTATGTAAGTGGTTTTGTTACAACTATACTACACTTTAGTCTATACACTGATTGTTTACCTATATTCTGAAGTTTCTTTAGCTCCTCCAGAAATGTGCTTAGCTCTGCAACTCAGAGACTTGTGGGGAGAGTTAGGTGGAAGAAGCAAAATTCTGTTCTGAAAATAAGGTCTTGTGCTTAAAACTGGCATCTGTTTTTACTAGTTTTGCCTTGGTGCTTAGAGATGAAGTAAAGTGACATTCAATGAAATAACTCATCACTGGGTTAATCAAAGGGATTTTGCAGAAAGGTTGTACAAAAAGATAGACATGAATGTTTCTCCACACTGTCCAATGAAGTGATGTTTTAATTTCTACTCTCCTCATAATATTAAACAGTAAACTATAAAATTAGAGCTTATAAAAGGTAGCACTGAGGTATACATCTCTAAGAATCAGAAAAGGAACAAAAACATAAAGCCACAGGACTTCTGGGCTACGGACATAGAAGCAAGCAAAATCAGTCACAGTTTGGCACTTGTGGTTCAAAAGAAACTAAAAGTAATCCCCACAAGATGAAGACCAAGAGTGAGACTCTATGAAGTCAGTAGCTATTGCAAAACTCCACAGGGACTCTATTGTAGGAAGCTTGGCCTTGAGAAATGAGAGAACAAAGAGGGTCCCTTGACCAGAAATTGAACAAAGTAGTTCACCAGACTGGTGTGTTGTATACTATCTTCTACACCACAATAGAACAGAAGCTTTACATGTTGGTTTGGTACTAGGGGCCTAGAGGCCAGGTGAGAAAACTTCAAAGACCACTCACTAGTAAGAGAGATGTGAACTGAGAGAAGGGAAAAAATAAATCAAAAATACTTCTTTCACAATAGCCTACTGTCATAATATAAGTTGATCCTAAATGAATTTGACATTATGTACCAGTCTGAAAAAGAATTTGAAATAGAATTGAGTGTGTTCACAAAAGAAAGTCTATTATTTTAATAAATCAAAAATTATAAAACAAAAGCAGGTGTTCATGAAACAAAATCAGGTGGATATGAAAAAGACTAAATTAAAGAACTTGGAATTGATACAGATTGTTATTTTAAGTTATCACAATAGACATTATGAACCTTATACTCAATGAACTAAGAAAAAGGGCATTGAAATATTACACTGAAATATTTATCTGAATCATAACACAGAGAGATAAAGGTAAAAATAAGAAAGAGCAGTTTTAAAAGCATACCAAAAGCTCCAATGTAAGTCCAATGTTCATTCCAAAATAAATTGTTGAAAATTTTAAAGAAGCAATATTGGAAAAAATAATAGCTATAATTTTTCATAATTGAAAAAACTAATGCTATGACTTTTCAAATCCTGAGTAGGATGAATGAAATAAAAAAAAATTATACCAAGTGATATAATGGAGTGATGCTGCATTATTAAAGATCAAGGAAAAAAATTTTAATTTTAGAAAATATGTATCATTTAATGGAGTAGAAATGGAAATTTCAGTAACAAGTAAATGATACAGTAATATCTTTTAAAAGCTAAGAAAAAAATGTCAACCTGAAATTGAATATAAATCTGAAATGTTATTAAAATGATGAAGGAATAGGAGTTCCTTGGTGGCTCAGTCATTGAGTGTCTGCCTTTGGCTCAGGTCATGATCCCAGGGTCCTCGGATGGAGCCCTGCATCGAGCCCTGCATCGGGCTCCCTGCTCAACGGGAAGCCTGTTTCTCCCTCTCCCACTCCCCCTGCTTGTACTCCCTTTCTCACTGTATCTCTCTCTGTCAAATAAATAAACAAAATCTTTAAAAAAATGATGAAGGAATAAACATGTTACAGACATTCAGAGAATTAATTCCTTATATATTTTACTGAAAGAACTAATACAATTACTCACTTAGGAAAAATAAGGTAAGCCCAAAGGGAAAGGTTGAAAAAAACAAAATATTGAACACACAATTTGATTAAAACTATTAATAAATTTTAAACAAATAAAAAAAAAATTTTAAACAAATAGCACTTTGTGTCAAAATAAAAATAAAAAGTCTAAACACTGATAAGATGGGTGGGATTTCCTATTGATAACAAATGCACTAAGTTCCTTGTCATGCTTGGGAGACTAGAACAATGAATAACTTTAGACTGTTATTAAGAAAAATGTAATCTCATATACATGTATTTTTCAAGCGTTAATAAAATAATTAAAAATGTAAAGTGTGTGTGGAAGAAAAATAAAAATGTAAAGTATTGTAAAACTTAAAGTTAAGTTCTTATCTTAAATAGATTGCTATTACCATAAAATATTTTAATAAGTCCATGGTAGCCACAAAGAAAATGCCTATAGAAGACACACCAAAAAAAAGGGGGGTGATGGTACCTGGGTGGCTCAGGCATTAACCATCTGCCTTCATCTCAGGTCATGATCCCAGGGTCCTGGGATCCAGCCCTGCCTTGGGCTCCTTGCTCAACGGAAAGCCCACTTCTCCCTTTCCCACTCCTCCATGCTTGTGTTCCCTCTCTCTCTGTGTCTCTCTCTATCAAATAAATAAAATAAAATCCCCAAAAAAGAAAAAGAAGATAGAGAAAGGAATCAAAAGATGAAAAACTTAAACAAGAGAGCCCAAGACCTGTATACTGAAAACTGCAATATACTGCTGACAGGAATTAAAGGCACAAAGGAATGGAAGGACCTCCCATGTTCATTGCTCAAAATAATTCATATTGTTAATATATGCATATAACTCAAAGTGATCTACAGATTCAATGCAATCTTTACCAAAATCCCAATGAAAGCTTTCAAGAAAGGAGAAAAGCTAACTTACAGTCACACAAAGAACCCCAAATAGCCAAAACAGACTTGATTAAGAACAAAGCTGGAGGTTTCATAATTCCCAACATAAAAAAAAAAGTTACAAAGCTACAGTAATGTGATAGGCATAAAACAGACATATTATACATCAATAAAGCAGAACAGAAAACCAGATGTAAACTTATACAAATATGGTCATACTGTTAATATAGAATATACTTAATAATTCATGCAAGAACACTATTCTTAAAAATCTCCATGTTGGGGGCACCTGGGTGGCTCAGATGGTTAAGTAACCAACTCTTGTTTTTGGCCTAGGTCATAATCTCAGAATCATGGGATTGAGTCCCATGTGGGCTCCATGCTTGGTGTGGAGTCTGCTTGTCCCTCTCCCTCTGCTCCTCCTCCTCTCTCTATCAAATAAACAAACAAACAAACAAACAAATAAAACCTTTAAAAAAAATCTTCATGTCGGTACACACTCATGAAAATGTGGCAAGAAACAAAATTTAATAAACATTAGAAATACTTAATAATATAGTGATGATTAAATAAACCAAACTGAGAATTCTGTTAAATCTAGTGGATTTTAAGAATGTACTTTCAAACCCACTCTTCCGAAGTGTCCATTAGAATAACAGCAGAGGAGTAAAGAGGTGAAGAAAATAGAAGTGACAATCATAAAAAGAAATATCAAACAAAAAAAGAGATATCAACATAATATTAACACCTGGGAAGCAGATGCACTAGTGGTAATTAACTTGACAGTGTATTGAGGAGTCTTATTTGTGTCTTAGGACCCCAGAAAGTCTCAGGATTTAAAGTTTCCTGGCATTGCCATGGGAGAATATGGGACTGAAACCATGAGGATTGTCTGAAAGTCTGGGTAAAATCAGGAAGGAAGTGAGATTCCTTCCTGTTCATGTATAATTAGAGATTTAAAATAAAGAAGGCTGAACCAGAACCATGGACTTCAGGTGGAGTAGAGTGGGGAGAAGTGCAGCAGGAGAGAGGCCATATGGAACTCCATGGATTCTAGTGAAAAGCTCGGTTCCCTCAGTTTGCCTCCAAGAAATCTGCCAGTTTTAGTGTGTGGGAGACTGATCCAAGAAAAAAGATTTCACCCATTCCCAATAAAATGGTTATGTCTTACTCAATCACTCTCCAGTGAAGCTTCTCAGGAAATTTTAGAACTTATCAACCATTAAGTGCTTTGTTCTTAAATATTAATCAATCTCCAAAAATGCCCAGACATTTGAAAAAAACCTGTAACCTAAAAACCAAACAAACTGAAAAGCAACTCAGAGGAAATAAGAAGCTGAAAATATATATAAATATGCAAAGGGAGAAAATTTTAAAATTTTAAAAATGTATGAAGCATATAGTTATGAGCTGTAGAAAGACTTAAAAATCCATAAAAGAAGATTTTACATAAAGTAACATTCAGAAAACATAAAAAATACCTTGGAAATTAAAAATAATGAGCAATGTTTTGAAGGAAACTGAAAAGTTGGGAGATAAGTGGAAAAGATTTCCCAAAAACTGAACTAATATTACAGATTCAAACTATGAGTGGAAATTACATGGTTGTTTTAGGAGGTTCTATTTGTGGATGGTGGGTTTCCAGGAGGTAAAGACAAATAAAATGGAGGCGAACAGTAGTTATCAGAGAAATAATAAAATGAAAATTTCCAGGACTGAAGACCATGAATTTCAGTATTAAAAAGTCAAATGATGTCTTAACATGAGAAAGAGGAAAAGACCATCTCACAACATAACATCAAAAAATTTCAAAGTGCTAGAAGTTAATTAAGGATACCAGAAGCTTCCAGAGTAAGTAAACAGGTCAGAAACAAAAATCAAGCATCGAAATTGTACCATTCAGCAGCCTCACTTGAGGTTAGAAGGCTGTGGAAAATGTTTTTAAAATTCTGAGGTAAAAATGATATGCTGAAGTCTAAACCTAGCCAAACTGAAAATTAATTTTAGGGATTCACTATACTAAATATATTTTCACATATTCAGGTTCTCAAAAACTTACACTGCCGTGTTCCCTTTCTAAGGAAACTATTTGAGGATGTGTTTCATTAAAAGTGAGGGAATAAACCAAAATGAATTAAAACCTAGGCCTCTAAAGAAAGCAGACCACACTGGAAGGTGGCAGGGATGATAGAAGATCCTCAGAGGACAAAGGTGCCACAGACTAGAGACAACCAGTCCAGATGGAGTGGGAGGACTCCCAGGGAGTCACTGAAGAAAAGAAAGTTATGCCACCTGATGAGTGTGTCTATTGAGAATCTGAGGGTGTGTTAGTGAGAAGTACACTGAAAAGCAAACAAACAAACAAAATAACCAAGAAATGATTAACTCCAGGGAATATAAATGTTGCACTCATAAGTAATTTATAGTCCATGATGTGGCTCAGCTGTGAATATGTTTACACAGATTAATGTAAACACCGAAATTCTGGATTAAACCAAGATCATGACACAACTGTATTTGTACATGGAGTGGGGGGTAGGAGTTGAGAGAAATGGCAAGAAGTAGGCAGACGGGTCGGGAGGTGGAGCATGTAAGGAAACTGAATCTACCTCGTACGTAATGGGAAGACAATAAATAATACTCTTCACCTCAGGAACAGCATATACTTCTGCTTACATGAATTCTGCTTACAGTTTTATCCTTATTTACAGAATCAGCCATACCGCAGGGGCGCTCAGAGACACACTACCAGTCAGCTAGCACCTCCTCCTCAGAAATCTGAGTCCCAGCCTCTTAGGGCCCCTCTTCTAAACTTCTAATAATCTTAACCTCTCTCCTTTGTTCACATAGCCCTAGAGTTGGCAGCTGCTTCCTTTAGTCACTACCTCTTTGCTAACTTAGTTTTCCCTTTTGCCTTTACAGTTATCTAGCTAAAAATTCTTTATACCTGACTAACAATTCTTTATATTAAATTTTCTGTGGTGAAAAAATTGGTATGATTTCTGTCTCCTGACTAGCCCCAACTGGAAAAGTATCTAAAAATTAATGAATAGCAGCACACATCTATCCAATAGGAATATAGAAATAAGTAACAGTTGAAACCACCATAAGAGTTGTTGGTAATTGCTACTAGAGGTGTTTGTTTGTTTTGTGGTTTGGAGCAGAAAACTTATTTCAAAAGAGATCTCACATGAAAATTCTATATTGAAACAATACAAGAAGAATTTCTCTGGTGAAAAGGTTGAATCTAGTTGTTAACCAGAGTTTCGAACTAAGGATTCTCCTTGGAAACCTATGGAGAAATCTGTGGAGAAACCTATGGAAAACCCATGGAAAAAAGCCAGAAAACATTTATAATATGGGTCACAAAATAAGGAATATCAGTCTCAAAGTTTCATTCTTTTACTTAGCGGTCTAAAAATCCTAGGGGAGTGACTTATTAAACATTAGTTTCTCTGTTGTTTGGTGATAACAAAATCTATTGGTGTTCTCAAGTGATTATGACAACATTAAAGTAGGATGAAGTATCCCATTCATATTTAAATGGTAGAAGGAGGTAAGAATTTAGGAAAAGCAGTCACTGGGACAAGCGGTGACAGTGAAGATGATCCTTGCACATTGGAGAGGTGGGAAAGGAATTAGAGTGCAATCACTTAGAAATGGAGTCATAAAATACAAATCTTTAAGCAACCAAATATTCAGGGAAGTCCACCATTTTACAAGAGTTAAGACCTGTGAGAAAAATTGTTGGCAGAGCTCAAACATCAGTCTTGTCACCTGAGGATAGTTTAGACATACAGTAATTGCATCTTGTTTCCCAGTGTTTGTCTTAGCTTTCTTGTGTCCCACTGATCCATTGATTCTGCCCCACAGGCTCCTGACTTCAGTCTTCAGAGCAGAGCATGCTGGGATAAGGGCTTTGTTTCCTCAACTCTACCAATAGAGTGATGTTGTCCTGGAAAGTCAGATTTCTAGGTACTTCAAGTTTCCTGTGGTAGTGGTTAATTATCCAAAGGAAACTTTTATATTTCTAGGAGAATTACCTCGAAGCCCTAGAGTCCCTGCAAGGCTCTTGTGAATCAGACTTGAAAATAAGCTTTGTCAAACAGCAGGGTCTGTTTGAATGTAGGTCAAAAATAGAAAACCTTTCAAAAGATTAGCAGCAACTGGTAAAAGACAAGACAGTATCAAAATTACTCTCAGTCCCTTTCCTTCCCCTTAAAACTCATTAGGAATACCATTGTTGCTGAAATCTACTGGATTTTAACAGCATGTATGGCTCAAAAAAAAATTTGTCTTTCATTTCAGTCTCCCAACCATCAGAGAAAAGCTGTAAGCTTTGTATCCCCAAATTTATCAGACACCACAAGAAAAATGCAGAGTAGGATATAGAAACCTGAGTTTTACATGCTTATGTCATATTAGAAGGAAATTGATAGGCACAGGCTTCTTTTTAAAGCAATAAATATAAGTTTCAAAGAAGTTTTGAAACAGACCTTAACATAAAAATCAGGTAACCACATTTTCAGGAGAAGTATAAATGATTCAGTAATAATTTCTAGGTTCTTAAAGTTTCTTCTTAACTTGTGTTGTTGTCCCAGACATAGACTCTTTTAAAAGTAGTAAATGAAAGGTTTTTGAATTGCAAGTCTATTCATATTTTCACCTTCTCAGTCCAACACATTTTAATCTTTCAGTTTAGCTAAGCAATGAGAGTGGTATTTTTTTCTAAATGAAAACTAGTATTTTTAGCTCTTTTACTCATACCTTAAATGAAGACAGTGTTAAGAAGCTAATTTATATTAGTTTCTAGGTACCTTCTTATTATTTCCAAATCTTCACAATAATCCTGTGAGAGGGGTGCCTGGGTGGCTCAGTGGATTAAAGCCTCTGCCTTCAGCTCAGGGTCCTGGGATGGAGCCCTGAGGCAGGCTCTCTGCTCAGCAGGGAGCCTGCTTCCCCCTCTCTCTGCCTGCCTCTCTGCCTACTTATGAGCTCTCTCTCTCTCTCTCTCTCTCTGTGTCAAATAAATAAATAAAATCTTAAAAAAAAATCCAATGAGATGGTATGATTAGCCTTTGAATATAGAAGTTCAGCTTCAGAGGATTTAGCCTCCATGAGCAAAAGGAGTCCTGGAATGCAACTCAAAGCAGAATCCATGTTCTTTCTTCCATGTCAAGGTGCTTTCTTTGGGGGCACCTGGGTGGCTCAGTTGGTTAAGTGCCCAACTCTTGGTTTTGGCTCAGATTACGATCTCAGGGTCAAGTTCTCAGTGTCCTGAGATCAAGCCCTCTCTCCTAACCTCACCCACCCTCCGTCTCCCACAGGCTCCCTGCTCAGAAGGGAGTCTGCTCAAGATTCTCTTGCTCTCCCTCTGACCCTCCCCTGCTCCTCTCGTTCTCTCTCTCTCTCTCAAATAAATAATTTTTTTTAAAAAGATGCCTTCTTTGGTAAGGAAAACACAGGTTTATATACACATAGCATAGTTGATAATGTCCAATGATAGGAAACTGAATCATTTGTAGAAGAAGACTGTTCAGAGTTCATGTAATCTCTTTAGAAGAGACTTCTATGGCTAGTGAAAACCAAAAAGAAGGAAAATTGATATCTGAGAAATGGGAAGCTCAGGCTACCTCATAGGGAAAGTGAAATGACTTCTTCAGGGAAAGAAATAAAAATTCGTTGGTCTTTTCCTTATGAAAATTTCCGTTGTATAGGTGTTACAATATGTTTTTGGTACAAAGTTAAATCTATTTTTTTTTAAAGCTTAATTCCCAGTGTTCTTGTTAGGCATATATGTACCTGTTGATGAGAGTATATATTGGTATAACTTTCTGAAAATAAATTGATTCAGAATTTGTGCCATTTCTTATACTTTTAATGTGAAATTTCACTTCCAGGAATTTTTCCTGAGGAAAAGATTAGAAAAATGGACATATAATTGTGCTTATTGAAGCATTATTTTATTGAAGCATTATTTTATTTTCCAAATATAAAAATTGGAAACAACTCAAATGTCCAACTGCATCAAAGTGTTGAAATGTATTATGATACATGCACAAATTGGAATAGTATGAAACAAACACAATGCATTTAAAGAATTCTTTATAGCTTAGAGATATGCTTATAATATAACACAAACTGAAAAGAGCATGATAGAAGCAATGAAGAGAATGATCTCAGTTTGAGAGGGGGAAAAGGGGTATCTCCAACAAGAAAAAAGGATTGGGAGCAAAATACCAAAATATTAATAACAATTATCTTAGAACAGTGAGATTATGAAAGATTTTTATTTTCTTCTTTACACTTTTTCTATTTTCCAAATTTCAATCATATGCATATGACTCATAATCAAAATATAAGCAATATTTATTTAAGAAATAATTTTGAATGTTTTAATCAGCATTCTTTTAGACTTGGCACTCAAAAATTTTTTTCTTTTGCTCTTATAGATATCCTTGCCTGTTGACACATCATTATGAATATTACTTTTTATGATTGATTCAACATTTACAATCACCTAACAAACATTTGGCAACAAAATGCAACCTAATAAATGCGCTTTAACCTTGTTGGGTGATGAATCTTATTTTTATTTAAATTTAGATCTGATTTTAGGAAACCAATGGTAATTCAACAACCACTAAGCTTCTTTTAATTTTAATTCTTTTAAATTTATAATTGGTTTGTTTTAATCATTTTTAACTATACATAGGTGACCGTTTCTCTCTTATTCTTGGACTTATTGCTTTTTGAAAACATAAATATAAGCATGTATACCTTTGTGTTAAAGACTTTACTCCAGGAGTTTATACTTGTCTCGTACCTTTTTTGTTAAGATCATTTAATTTGTCTTTTAGCATCTACATTCACTTTACAGTGTCCAATTGAAATAACTTTTTATATAATAATGATTTGAAGTTCTCTTTAATAAGTAGATGGGTTTGCAATTAGGAGAAATGATAATTTTCATATATGAATGACTTATATGTCTCACACATTAATAGGGTTTGACTATAAAAGCAGTCAAGGTAATATTACATCGAGATCTCAATATCTGTACTATCCTACCTATTTCATTGCATTCTCTTTATTCATACTAGAGGTTCCAATATAAGTTAGTGACATAAGAAGACCCTGAACTCACCTTCTCCACCAAACACACCACGTAACACCTATTTATAGAACAATTCCTCCTGAAGAACTGAGGGCTGTTTGAACAACTTCTGCACAATCACAAAAAACCTCCAGATGTTTCCAGGAAGATCCAGAAGTAGTAGTTATTTACCTGAGCTCGGGGGAAGCGTCCTGTCATGTTGTGCTATTCTGGCCTCCTCTTCATGCCCTATACAACTTCTGTCTTAAGAATGCTGGAGAGAGGCATTTTTGAACTATTGAATAAAGAATGAGCTGGAGAAAGGAGGAACAGTAAATTATTTCTTCATCACCCTCAAAATATGCCAATACCATTATTTTTTATGATTATAAGACTAAAAAGATCTTATTATAAAGGTATCTAAAACTGTAGAGAAGAAAATAAAGTGTTTCCATTATCCCTATCACACATACTCTCAGATATTTTTAAAATACATGTGTTGAATTTATCTTTACAAAAATGGAAACAGAGTACACTTCCTTTATATACTTAGTAGTAAAAAGTAAATGTCTTTCCCTCTCAAAACCTAGTTATATCATTATTTTAATGGCCATGGAGAGTATTCCATTGATTGATTCCCATGATTTATTTCATGAATTCTTTATTTTTTTTTATTTTTTAGACACACTGTGACATATTTGTCAGTTTTTTTCCCTTATGCTAAATTCTTAGATTTAATTAGATTTAATTTTTCATTCAAAGGAGATGCATAACTCTGTCTTTTGTCACATATTTCAATTAAAAATTCAAAAGAAGGCACGCCTGGGTGGCTCAGTGGGTTACAGCCTCTGCCTTCAACTCAGATCATGATCTCAGGGTCCTGGGATCAAGCCCCACATCGGGCTCTCTGCTCAGCAGGCAGCCTGCTTCCTTCCCCCTCTCTCTCTACCTGCCTCTCTGCCTACTTGTGATCTCTCTCTCTCTCTGTCAAATAAATAAATAAAATCTTTAATAAAAAAAAAAATTCAAAGAGATTTCAAAAGGGCTTGGGAATAAAACGCATACACAAAGAACACATAAAACTTTTTCCTATTCCTGTTATTTACCATTCTATTTTGCCACCAACATATTCTTTTTTTTTTTAATTGTTTTAACCTTATAATATGTCGTAGTAACTAGCAAATCCTTCATCATCACTTTTCCTGGCAATTTTCAGTTTAAGCTTTTTTTTAGAATGATTTTGTCAAGTTATCCCCCCAAACCATAAATATTAGATTGAAAACATATTTTTTAAGGTAATTTGTTTGTTTGTTTTACTGCCTAAGAGTGCTTTTGCTTTATACAATTTGCCATCTTAATTAACTGATTTTCCAAATAGGCCATCACATGAATAATAAATCATAGCATAGCAATCATATTTTTAATGTTTATATCTCTAATATTATTGCTTTGGACATTTGCATTAGGTAACAGTTCTAAGGTTGAGGTTAAATAGTGGTGTTAATTATGTATCTTCCTCCTGATTCTATTATTTTTAAGGATAATGATGATTTTTTAAATTGAGATCAATTGAGATTTTATTCATTATTTCGGTCTTGTTTTGATGTGTTTTAGTTTTTTTAAAATTAATAATGGTTGTACTTTCATCCATTTTGTTTCTGGTATCTGTATAGTGAACAATAAATATTTTTCCTATTGATCCCTTAACATGACAAATTACAGATTTCTTAACAATGATTCATCCTATCGTCCTTAGAGTAAATCTTATGTATCCAATTGACACTGCATCGATAACTTTGTTTATAAATATTTATATTTTGGCTAACATTCATAAGTGAGAATGGTCTGCATTTGACATTTTTACCTGCTAAATTTCTCAGAGTGAATTCTGAATTAAACCAACTCCCTAAGATAACCTGAGAAACCTTTGTTTTTCAGCACAGGAAACAGTTTAAAATCCAATAATTGGGGTGCCTGGGTGGCTCAGGTCATGATCCCAGGGTCGTGGAATCACATCCCACATCAGGCTCCTTGCACAGCTGGGAGCCTGCTTCTCCCTCTGCCTGCTCTGTCTGCTGCTTCCCCTGCTTGCACTCTCTCTCTTTGACAAATAAATAAATGAAATCTTTTAAAAAATAAAATAAAAATCCAGTAATTAGCCTATTCTTCAATGTGGGATGGACATTATATTCAAACTTTCTCAGTTAAATTCCTTTCTTGGGAGTAGTTCTTTGATAACTTTAATTCTAACTGGTAAAATTTCTTCTCAGCTCTAATATAATTGGTTAAAATTAACTGTCAGTTATACTAACACATATATTCTAAAAAACTCTTCATTTAAGATTTGCAAATTTATTGTTATGAAATTCTGTATAATATTCATTAATAATATTAGATCTTCTGAACACTAGTGCTTATATTATTTTTCTAGTTTGTAACATAATAAACTTATAAGGGTGCCTGGGTGGCCCAGTTGGTTAAGTGTCTGCCTTTAGCTCAGGTCATGATCCCAGGGTCCTGGGATGGAGCCCCATGTTGGGCTCCCTGATCAGCTGGAAGTCTGCTTCTCCCTTTTCTCCCTTTCCCTCCCCCAGCTTGTGCTTGCTCTCACTCTCTCTCACTCACTCCCTCTCTTAAGTAAATAAGTCAATATCTAAACAAAAAATTTATAGTTTTCACTTACACTAAGGGTTCTTACAGAACATTTACCACTTCTTAAAATCACATCAGAGATTCAACCTCAAATACATCAACTAAGTTTTTTTTTCCAATTTATTAATCTTTAAATCTCTCTATGTTCAATTTTTTACTGCAATCTAAGGGTATTGTGTTCTTTGCATGGCCTTTACACTAAATATTTAGAAATATTAATATGTATATTATGAATTATATATACTATTTTATTATATGTTACATAATAATATAGTATATAATGCATATTATCTGGAAATGATCACATAATTATAATCATTTTTATATCTGCTTGTAATTATATTATGTTTTAGGTTATGGATTTTCATGTGGCTTTGGATTTGAACACATTCTATAAATTATGATGTAGTTTTTCCAATGATATAAATTTCTAAATGATATGTTATATTGGCTTTAACAACCTTTGAATCCTTTAAGTATCATTTTTAAAGTATTTTTAAATTTCTAAACAATAATATTGCATTTTTCTTGCTTTGTTACTACATTTTAGTTTTATGTTTGAATGTTGAAATTTGCTTTTTCCTTTAAAAAAATTAAGATCTATTAGGTGACCAGTTTAAAAAAAATATTTCCCATGGGTATTTGGAAAGATAGTGTATATTTTATTTTTCAGATATAACATTCAGATATAGCTATTGATATAGCTAATCATAAATTGTATTACATTATTCAAATTTATATATATATATACACATATACACATTGATCTTTGAAAAATGAATCTGGCATATTTGAATTTCTACCACTATAGAATATCTTAATGTGTCTCCACAGGTGTATCTCTTTTTCCCCTTTATATATGTTAATGAATTGCTAACCAACTACACTGGATAAAGAATACTTAGATCAAAATCTATTTACCTCAGAACTTTGTATGTCTTTCTATGGCAGTTAGTGTTCCACTGACCAATCTAAGGGGCTCATATTTTCATTATGTAAACAACACCTTTCATTCAGCCTGCATACTTCTTAATATTTAATACAAAAATGTGTATTTCTGTGTCCCAATATTTAATACTTCTCTCAGGACTTAGGTGGCTATTGTTACTAATACTTTCTAGTATGTAGTGTGCATTTTAAGTCCATTTTCTTCTCATAAATCTTTGAATAACACTTCTGTTTTATTTGTTTTGCTCTATGCTAAAACAACTGTGTATTTATTCTTCAGTGATTTTCTCCTAAATTCTTCAACTCTTCTAAATTCTTATATCTCTTGATTTTGTGCATTACTGCTTATATTTTCAAAACACACGGCTGCCAGTTTTGTTTGTCATTTTGTTTTTGTTTGGGGGCAGGGAGTGTCTATTTTGGTTTAAGCTCTACTTCACTCATCCCTATTAACTTTCTTTAGAAATTTCTATTCTCTGGGCGCCTGGGTGGCTCAGTTGGTTGAGCAACTGCCTTCAGCTCAGGTCATGATCCTTGAGCTCTGGGATCGAGTCCCACATCGGGCTTCCAGCTCCATGGGAAGTCTGCTTCTTCCTCTAACCTTCTCTCCTTTCATGCTCTCTCTCACTTTCTCTGTCTCTCAAATAGATGAAGAAAATCTTAAAAAAAAAAAAAAAAAGAAATTTCTATTCTCATGTCTCTTTTGGTTTCCTCTTCATTTGCCCCTATTGTCTCACCAGGCCTTTCTTATTTTAAGAAATGAATTAGTATTGTTTTTTTTGAGATTTCTAAGTAGCTGGGTTTTGAATCTTACTGTTTCCTGAATAAATCATCTTTCATAATGTTTTTGGTCTTCCAATTCATGGATACTATGTTTTACTTGTCATTGTTCAGAGAACTAGTTTAAGAACACTATTTACTATGTCTTTTCTTTCTTTCTTTTTTTTTTTACTTGCTCATACTTATTTATCTACAAATAGTAAGTATGACTTTTACCCAGAAATAAAGAATATCATTTTCTCTTGGACCTCCTCCCTCTATATCCTTAAATTTTGTTAGAACCATTTTACAGCCCATTTTCAAATGTTTGTTGCTAGTTCAGTGATCCAGTTAACCACAAGGACAAGGACACAAAGATGGAACTAGAGCCGTGGGTAACTCTGGGTGAAGAGCCTCATGCCGCCTCCAAATGTGCACACTTGTGCATGTTTGTGTGAAGTCACTGTGAGAGGGGTGTGGCTCCGTATAGCCTGGATTCTTTCATGGCTGAGAAATAGCCTTGATTCTTTGGCCCAATCATCACTTCAATTAAGCTGCTAAACTTAATCGACTGCTTCTCTAGTGTTCTATCACCATGGGTCTTCAGTGGTGCAGTCTAGTGAAGTGATCCTTCTCTATTTCCAGTCCAACTTCAGCAAGCAGCTATTGAAGATATTAAAGATAGCCTAGCTGCCTAGGGCTAGAACTCCACATCTACTTAACAGCATTTGCTATGTTGACCTGCAGTTTCTTCTAGCTTCTGCTCAGAATCTGGGATTCACTGTCACCATGATTCTTATATAGTATTTTGTCTGTTTGGTTAATTATGTTTTCGGTTTGTTTTAAACAAGAGCAGACTAGTGGTGTCTTTGATAAGAAAAAGGAAAATAGAGAATTATTACTAGATATGAAAAAGATTATTCAGTTTTTAAATAAATAAGAATATCTTATTAAAGATATTTTAGAGAGTAATCTTCAAATACTTGACCTCAAGCTGGTATTCGACGTACGAATTTGCAAATATAGGATGGACCTCTAAAATGTATATTAATATTTTTCATGGATTCTGATGTGTGGAACCTACTCTTCCAAGTTTCTGGAAAGGTATCATTTGGAGAAAAGCAAGAAATTTGACTATATGGGTGGAAATTCATTAAATAAAATAGGTGTGATTTTAAAGCAAACATATTAAAATGCAAAATGTAAACATTTAAATGAGTATTATTATTTCTGTTGAATTACTTTCAATTAGTTCTTTAGATTGAAGAATTAAAAATCTTCATCTGAGAATAGATGTGGCTTTTTTGTGTGTGTGTGAAGCAGATTGAAGTCTTTTGGAATTATGTTTCAGCAGCATGAATGAATAGGTCTTTGGAAATCTCTTTCCATGTCTGGGACAATTGAAGAAGGAAGGTGAAAACCAACTCTTCCTGAAGTTATTACAGGTGGATTTCAAATATTAGTGTGAAGAGAATTACGCTTGAGTTGATCAAGATGCTTATGATCAGAAGCATATTTCAAAAGAAAAGAGTCTCTTATTCTTGACATTTATGTTCATAGTCCTGACACAAACAAGAGATAAGCCTTTTTAGTACATGCAAAAAAACCTAAGTATTAAGTCAGATTGTATGTAATAAGTGAGATTGGTATTTAACTACATGACAACTCCAGGTGAATTTTTAAAAAGCAAGTCCAAAGCCTACTCTTCCAATAATGGACTTTAGATAATTCAACTGTATCCCAGCACCACTCATATGTTTTAGTAGCTTGCATATTAAATTTAAGGATAAGGTTAAAGCTAGAAGAATTTTAAACATAATAGACATCAAAAGAAACATAAGGTCTGCATTTATTTTAATCATGTGAGCTTTGGGAAGTTCTTAAGTAACTAAAATTAAAGTCATGACATATTTCTTTACAAACCACATCTATTTTTAATTTTTATCTTTTTAAAAAA
>CM052810.1:107612344-107719289 GCA_028533885.1 Nasua narica | reverse complement strand
GACAAGGACCAAATTAAACATGGTTGAATGGAACAGAGGTATGAAGCTATGTGATTGACATAATTGACTCCAAACACAAACAGCTGTACTAAGCCAAAACCTTACCTGCAACCACTCTTGATATTTTCCTGCAGCTTCTTTCCCCACAATTGCAGATCCTGATGTTGAGATGAATTTCTATCACTCTGGAATCTTAAGAACAAAGAAGCTACAGCTTTTGTGAATGATTATAGCTGGATACTTTTTGAAAGTATTAACCAATACAGTTTTTGTCCCTGAATGGTTGGTCAGCTAAATCATTCCATGCTGATTAGCTCAGAAAAGGATTAGAGGTGATAAAAAGTTTTACCAGGCTATTTCATTCTAAAGTTTATGTCTTCGGAAATATAGAAAGGACTGAAGAAGGCAGTGCTTTTGAAAGGATACGCTGATTTACAAGAAGCACTTTTTGATCCAAGACTATAAAAGCTTCGGTAGGTTGGAAGGGAGGAATAGAATGAGAGGGGGGCGTGAAGCTTATTCTTCTAGACAAGATCAGATAGCTAAGAAATGCCAGAGGCAGAACTCAAACTCAGGCCTTCCTGCTGTTTCCACTATAACTAGGGTAATCACGTACGTAATTCCTTGTCTAACTAAGGGAGATTTCGGGAGTAAAATGAGAGCTATTAATTGTGCCAGGACGTTAGTCCTAACCCTAACTAAAACCCAAAGCACCAAAGGTTATATTGATTTTGATCCGTTATACTATGTCTTCTGCTAAGCTCTATTTGATCCTGAATCTTTATCGTTAAATTCTGATTGCTGTAGCAGGCCTCCAGTACAATATGTTGAGGCTTCCTATGGATGATATTCTTACACACACTGTCCTTTGAAGAGACTCTACCACCAACCAGTTGCATGGGTTTGGCCAAGTTACATAACCTCTCTGAGCCTTGGGCTAAATTCACATTATATGAAGTATCTCTTCTATGACTCAGTTGTATCCCCATTGTTCTGAACTTATTCTTTGTCCTTGGCACTATTGCTGATGGTGCTTTGCTAAATCTCTAGACACTGACTCAGCAAAGACCAAGTCTTTTTCTCATTTAAACTCTGCTATACTTTAGGCCTTAAGCCTCACCTACTATGAAATATTAGCACTGATGCTTATTTATCAGATTATTAGCTTCTTGGCATATTGTTAGGCTTGCTTAAAATACAGGCATTTCTATATAAATGGAAATGCTTTAACACTTCATCCTTTTTAATAATCAAGCCAAAGAAACTGCAGCCATCAAACTCTGGTGCAATCTCTTTTATTGAATGTGATAACATTACTGGGTAGCACTCAGTGTTCTTGTGGGGATTAATGCATGAAAATGCCATTTTGCATAACAATAATGTCAAAAGCATAACTCTGAAAAGGTCCATCTTAGTTATAAAACTCAAGCGGAGGATTGATACATTATCTTTAGAGAATTCCAAAATGCTTTGTGATTCTGCACTGTATAATGTCTCTGACAAGATAGAAGAAGAAAGTATTCCATTTAAGTACACAGGTGCAGATCTGATCCCAGAGCTCTGTTTCTGAAGTCGTGTTTGTTTTAGGTAAAGGTCACCAAGAAATGTTCCTTTTGAAACCTCAGGTATTAGAAGAAAATATGGCAATATTGGGGTGAATGACCTTTGTGTTGATCACTTTGTCAAGAATCTATAAATATGTGCACATGAGAAGAGACTTGGCCTATATTCACAGATTTTGAGAATGAAACTCAATATTTGGAATTATTGTCAACTGTGTTTTATTTGACTAATGCAGCTTTGCGGCATCAATATTTAAAACTCTTAACAACACAGTCTTCTGATGATAATTCTGTAAGGAAAAACACTACCCTCTCTTCTTTTTAGTACAGAGTAGAGTTGAAACATGTAATAGTAAATGTTTCCATATACTTACGGGGTTGTTACTTGGATTCCCTTGTTCCTTGTAGTCCTTTATTGTGTACTGCTGTTTATCAAGAAACACCATGTGAAAGTTAATAATAACATAATTTAGAGCAATAATTACATTTTTATTCAATAGCTGTGGGAAAACACTGGGTTGAATAATGAGATAAAAATGAGTGTCTCAGGCCTAACAGGACATTAATCAACATATTAACTGTGTGGGCAAACTGATTTGAGACTGTTATGGCTTAATTTGTCTCAAAATCATTATTTTTAGTGTATTGCATAATGTACTTTAAAATATGTGTTGAGCTGATCACAAGTAAGCATTAGATTTCAACAGAATAGATGCTACTCCTTGTTATGTCATGAGTTATCCTCTTTTTATAGTGCACAGTGTAAAATCGATATTCCTGAAACTCTGACATTTCACAGCTATGTTCAGATAAGGCTAAATTAGTTCTATAACCTCTCTACCTGCATTCGGTTATAATGACCAAGTCTATATATTTTCATAATCCTAATTGCCAAAATATACTTATTATTCATTGTTGTTTTAAAAGACTTTCACAAAAATGTTTAAATGTCATTGCAGTTTCAATAAATAATAGCAATTCTCCCAACTCCAGAATCTTTGACCAGTTTCACATGACAGGAATTCAATTCTTAACCCTGGGTCTTCACTTAACCAGAATTTGAACCTTTGGAGGCCTCAACTACGTCCAAGGATTCAGCTGCCCCTGACAGTCTCCTCCTCAACTTCGGAGAGTCACTTTCAATATCCATCCCTAAGGGAAGCACAGCTTGGCACTTCCTTCACCAGCCTGGGCACAGAGACATATTCTTTACCTATGTTCCTGTCTTTGACATTTCTTTAGCACTAATTACACAAAAATGTGATTATTTGTTTATATGTCAGAATTCATTTATTTGTCTCTTTGCTCCTTAAGGAGAAGGACATGACTATCTAACTTTAATGTGCCATAATATGTGGATTAATAAAGAGGAAAAAATATGCTTATATATGATATAAATATATACATATGTCATATATATGAGATTCAGATAGAGATTAAATAGTTAATTTAAAAGTTGACAATAGCTAGAATAATTCACATAGAAGAGAAATAAGGTAGAATTCCACTTAGGGAGAGAATTACTCACATTTTTTAGGAAGAATACAATAATGGTCTTCTGTGCCAAAAAAAATATTGCAGAACATCATTCCTAGGCAAAGATAGCTCAGATGAAAAAAAGTTTTAAGTAAGGGGAATTAAATTGTGCTTAAAAAGAAAGAGGGAAGGGGAGGAAAAAGGAGTGGAGGAAGAATGGGGGGAAAACAGAGGAGGAAAGGGAGGAGAGAGAACAGGAATTTTGAACTTTTCCTGTGAGTGAGGTAGATAAGAATTTGGGAACTCTGAAACTCATGGAAGATTTGGAGAGAAGGTCAAGATGTCAGCAAACCAAGGCCTAAAGGGAAGGACAAAGTAGGGAGAAATTTCTTGGAAAATGAATACTATATGATTAAGACATTGACGTCCTACATTTGACTGTAAGTTGTTTTCTGTTCTGTATAGGCTGAGTTTTCTCTCATCAGAACAGTCACTGAACCAGCCTCAGAATTCCTAACACAGCCCTTAATATAGCATTCATCTGTTAGTGGTGATACCTCACGCTCAGCTGAGTGAGCTCAGAGAGTTGCTGGAGGGTCAGATTCTGTGGGCCCTTATAAGACTGCAAGAATTTGGTTTCCACTCTGAGTGAAATGGGAACTATTGATGGGATTTAGGCAGAGTAGCAACAGGATCTTACTGTCGAAGAAAATGTATGGGGAAAAAAAGTGTTTCAAAATGAAGGTGCAATAGCAGATCCTGGGTGACTCAGTCGTTAAGCATCCGCCTTCAGCTCAGGTCATGATCCCAGGTTCCTGGGACTGAGCCTCGCATCGGGCTCCCTGCTCAGCGAGAAGCCTGCTTCTCCCTCTCTCACTCCCCCTGCTTGTGTTCCCTCTCCATTATGTCTCTTCTCTGTCAAATAAATAAATAAAATCTTAAAAAAAATAAAAATAAAAAATAAAGGTGCAATTAATTATGTTAAATGCTGCTGAGGACAGAGAATTGACCATTAGATTAACCATTAATAAAAAAAAGATTAACCATTAATGATGGTATGGGAGAATAATGTAGACAAGTCGTGATTAAAGTGGACTTAAGCAAAAACAGGAAGAGGAGAATTGGGATATGTGTGTGTATACTGATTTGAAGAGTTTTGTCATGAAGGGGAATGAAGAAATGGGATTATAGATGAAGATAGATCACTGAGGTCAAGAGCTTTTTCTAAGACAGGAGAAATAAAATCATATTTCTTGTGGATAGAATCCAACAGAGAGGAGGAAATAAACGAAATAGGAGAGGAAAAGAAGACTAGTCACAGGTGGTATCTTTAAGTAGTAGACAAGATCCAGTGCAGAACTGAGAGATTGGCCTAACATGGACAGTTCATCTACATCTAGTGGGGGGCAGAGAGTGGAGTGCAGAGTATATGGATACAGATGTCATAGGTGGGCAGTTGTGATGGTATGAGTTTGTAGAAATTAGCTTACGAATGCTTAAATAAAAATAGGGTCATCAGGAGAGAATGAGGATAGCTAAAAAAGTATTCCAGATTCAAAGAAATAAAGTTTGGAATGAAACTGGTAAAGTCAAGAGACCAAGGAAAGGTAGTATGATTGCCCAAAAATATTAAAAAGAAGACCATTAGATTTGATAAGGGCAAGAACTTTGCCAAGTGCACTATGCTGAAGAGAGAGTTGATGTTTTATTTTCTTGTCGTTATCTGCAGTTTTAGCAAAACCTATCAGTCAGAGCTACCTCACCTGCAGGGGACTGGGGAGTGAGTGAAAAATAAACTTTCATTTTGTTGAGCTACTGAGATTTGGAGGGTTCTTGGTTATATCAGCTAATGTTAAGTGAGCTAATACACACATTAAAATCTTGTCTGTTTCCTTATCTAAAATAAGGAATGATATGAAAAATAAAATCTATATAATAAAGAGGTTCATAGTTTCATTTGCTTGTCAAATTTCTGTGTGTCTTATCTCTCAACCTATGTTATTAACTTCTGGTTTTTAAAATTCTTTGCATTTTTATAGCATTTTTTCCATAAATTGAGTAAACGGGTGAATAAGAATAAATGTCTGTGAATATTTAATTAAGCAATTATATTCTGTTACTTAATTCTTCTTTTTTTTTTCCAAAAAGAATGGGTACATGAAAGGCATGAGATTATGTTTCATAATGAAATGTATGCATGTACTGAAAGGCTTCTGACAGGCATGTTTCATACACAATGAAATAAAACAATCCTCACACAGACTTGGATGCTGAATTTTTCCTGGCAATCCACGCTGCCATATTTCTTCAATGGCTGTGTCTCTAAGCAGTGCATACTTTTGTTGGGGGCCTTTGGGTTATGACATTTGCCTTTGCCCAAATACACCGTGGAGAACACAAGGTAATGTATTCAAAAAGAAATTCTGTTTTCCCATCTGCAGGAAACATACACATTCACTGGGAAGTGCATCGACAATGCAGATGCAATTAACTAGTGCAATAATTCATTTGAGTTTTCTTGTATGAGCAAGTTACTATTTCAGAGGGTAATTAAAATATAATTGCATTTCTTAGGGATATTCTTGTGTTACTAAAGATGGAAAAGTCAAGATCTCAAACTATATAGTAATTAGAACATCTATACCTTCCTTCCACCTGCCATAATTTTCCTTAAGAATAGTGCAGATAGAATTACAAGCTATCATGTAAATGGAAAAAATATTGAAAGTGTATCTAGTTCATCCTCTTACCTCAAGGTCAGATTGTACCTAAACTTTATATGGCCCCAACAGCCCTCCATGGTTGAGGAAAATTACAAATGGTAGAGCACATGTCCCAAGTCAAGAGCTGACCACTTCCATGGAATTTCTATTTATTTCTTCCCTTCTTTCATTCCCTGATTTCCAAGCATGTTATTTATGTTTGGACGTAAGAACAGATCCCACCCTCCCTCCCTCCCTCCCTTCCACCTACCCTCTCTCTTTCCCTTTCTTCTTTCCTCTTCCTCTCCTTCTTTCTTTTTTATTAAGCACCACCAGTGACATCACAATCTCCCAGGTTTAAGTCTCATACTTTGTCTCTACAATTCAAAAAGGAAAACCTCCCATTTCAAATATTTTCTTCCAATCTTCAAAATATTTTTTTCCTTATTTGACTGTCATCATCCTCCAGAAACACAAGGGCTCACTTGTGTGAGCCCTCCCTTAGGCTTTGACTTCCTCCTCCCCTCGTCCTCCCTCACACTTACTTTATACAGACCATTCTTTTTCACTGATATATGGGCTGGCACTGCTGGTCAATCATGTTTCACCAGTCTCCCCAGAACCTCCCCCCCGGTAAGCTCTACTGCTCTTATCCTTAAAGCTCGCAGCCTTGAGAGTTGCTTGGTGTACACACAGGTCCATGGATGTAGATTCTGGACAAACAAATCTCACTGCATAGTACATATTTTAAAATCCTTCTTTTTTACTATTTTTATTTTACTATTTTTATTTTTACTACTTTTTTTACTACTTTTATTCTATTCTATAGTATTAGATTGTAGTCTTCTCTCTCCTTTGTGACTTCCCTCTGTATGTAGTATTTTCTTCACTATTGTACTGTTAGATGCCTTCATTTGAGAACAGATCCAATCCTAGCCCTTTTCTTCAGACAAAAATTGAACAGACTCAGCCAAAGTATCAACAAATTTTGATTTTAAAGGTCTAATGAGAATTCCCATATCTTTATTCAACCACTTCAATATTTAACAACCTTTATTTCCTGTGATTTATTTGCTATTCTTTATTTGCATAGGTATATGTATCTGAAACCAGTTCATTTATATAGCTAAATGATGTTTTGTTATACTTTATATTCTATAAAATATTTGTTACTGTTTTCTCTTTTAAAAATGGCTGCCAATGTTCACGAATGATGTACAGTATCTGAATTGGTAGCACATAGCAATTAGGTACTTAGCAATGCTAATGTCAGATGCCAGACAAACTGTATATCAAAGACTCCTTTGACTTCACTTTCTGTATGCTCTGCAAAGCTGGCTATGGTTATACATTTCAGAAAACAAAAGGAAATAATGTTCAGAAGTTGGCAGAGCACCTTTGGGTATGACATGCTGGAAAGAGGTGTTTAAATACCTGGCATTTGAGGGGTGCCTGAGTGGCTCAGTGGGTTAAAACCACTGCCTTCAGCTCAGGTCATGATCCCAAGGTCCTGGGATCAAGCCCCCGCATCGGGCTCTCTGCTCAGCAGGGAGCCTGCTTCCCCTTCAATCTCTGCCTGCCTCTCTGCCTATTTGTGGTCTCTCTTTCTGTCATATAAATAAATAAAATCTTTATAAACAAACAAACAAATAAATAAATAAATGCCTGGTGTTCATATCAAAAGTTTGGAAGAGGAAACACTTCTTAGAAAGCAAATAATCTCGTAAAATTTGCGTTCGTTAGGTTTTACATTCTCTTTCTTGTTGAAGTATGTAAACGTGTGTATTAAAATCCCAGTATAATAAAAAGTTCATTGTATTTATTTTGATTTTCATCAGTTCAGATGTTTGTAAATCACATTTAGCAATATACCACATACTCTGATTATGGCTTACAGTATCTCTGATATCATATTTCTCATTTCTGGCATTTTACTTGCCTTTTATTTTACAGTTTCTATCTCCCCAAACCCTTCATCTTTTCAGGCATATGTCCACCTTTTCTAGTAAGTTCCTTAACACATTATTACAGGTGAAAAATTCCTAATACCTGAGCTATCCCCAGATGAGGTTTTATTTTATCTTTTGATGTGGGCCTATTTTCTCCTGCCTTTTTGGTGTGTGTTTTATAATGTTTGAATTGATGTCAGATATTGTGTTTATAAAAATAAACAACAGTTGAGACCAAGTTAAATAATACTGAAAATTAAAAATAGGCATGGCTCTTCTTCTGTCCAGCCATTAGTTTGAAAGTTTGAATCCATAGTCTTAAAATTCTTCCAAAGGTGGATAGTTGCTAACATGCTTAGAATGAGTTCAATGCCTAAAATTTTTCCTAGAATTTCTGCTCCACTTTAGACTGTCAGCATTTGCCAAAAAGTAGCAGTAGGCTTGTGCCAAAGAGGTGGGTCTCTCTTATGCTATTTATCATCCTCTAGCTGACTATTCTTTTTGGGTACTAATTCCAAGGCTTATGATGGAGGTAAGGGGGAATCTCAGTTCTATTGTTCCAGCCTTACGTAGGCCCTGGGCACCTGCTCCTTGGGAATGAAACTTACTCAACATCCATGCCCTCACCACGCAGCAAGCAGCCCCTGACTCCTACTCAATGCTGGATTAGAATGCACATAGTTTTCCTTCCCCTCCCCACCAACTCTGCTTTGTTTCAGCAAGGACTTTTAGTAATAAATGAGTTTTCCAAACTTTCCCTGGTAGAAATGGCTTTCACCTAGTGTTGATGCAGATTAAGCATTAGGAGTTTCCTACTTTCTTCTTTTGAGGCAGCCTGTCTTTTTCTGGCTATCATCAGGACAATGATTGGGGAACGGTAGTTCGGTAGTTCGGTGTGAGAGAATCCCCTTGCTTTCTTCTACTGACAGGTATCTTTTGCTTTATACTAAAGAGGAGCCTAGAATATTGGGCATGTTCATGCCTGTTCCTGCCCAACAACAACAAAAAATACCATATTGTACTTCTTTAGGGACCAGACTCCAAATGGGTTTTTTTTAGATATCCTGCCCACCCTTAGACGTAAGCCGACTCTACATGTCTGTGCTACTGAAGAGAACTCCATCCCGTCTCTTCCTGGGCAGTTTTCTTCAGTAGCATATAGTGTAGGCCCATGGAAAAGAGCTGGCTAGAACATATATTCCCCTTGTGTCTAGCCTGCTGGCATCCTAAACTGTCATGTCACCCATATTCACCTTTAAGGGTTTATTACAATTTCGGGGCACCTGGATGGCTCAGTCAGTTAAGCAGCTGCCTCTAGGTTTCTGCTCAGGTTATGATCTGATTCCACTTATTGTGGAGAAGGGGTGGAATGGGCTACAAAATCAGAAGTGCCTGACATTAAGAAATGGACTATCGGTTTTCTATTCCTCTGTGACATTTGGGGCCACCCAGTGCTTTGTATCTCTTCAGCTCATGTACTCATATTTGCTGTTATGATTAAAGTATATACCCCCTAAAATAAAAGTTGCAATGAAGAGAATGGGTGAGTAGCTGCTAAAAATTTAATGCATTCACCAGTTCTATGCATATTTGTTCCAAAGATATGGTTTCTCATACTTTCTATAACTCCCACATCTGATTATTAAGCCCTGCAGAGTTTCTCCCGAATGTTTGAACAATTTTTAAACTATGCATATTTTAGACAATAAATTATTTTATGGATCCAACCCCATCTATATTTCTTCCTTGAAAGTTTGTCATAATTCTTAGTTCACTAAGGTCATCCTTTTATTCTTCACCCATGTATGTTTTTTTTTTCCTATCATTTCCAGGGATTTGTTGGTAGAAGGGAAGGTATGTATATTGAGAGGTTTTTGTTTGTTTTTTCCCCTCACACCAACAAATTCTCTGATTCTCTGATACCAACTGGGTGTACTACCCTGGAGTTGGTCTCAGAATCCACAGACTTAAGGGCTCACTTCTGAAAGTCTGCTCCCATTTTATTTTTAAAATTTTTTGAAGATTTTTAAAGTAATTTCTACACCCAACATGGGGCTTGAATTCACAACCTCAAAATCAAGAGTCACATGCTCTACCAACCAAGCCAGCTGGTGCCCCAGTTTGCTGTTACTTTAGAGATCCCTAGACTTTCTATAATCCTATCTGACTTGACTATGAAGTCATGGGTTCCAACAAACTAACCCCTCCATTATAGTTCAATAATTTGCCAAAATGACTCAAATAATTCAAGAAAATACTGTACTAACTATTACAGTATATTATAAAGCATACAAATGGATGACCAGAGGTACATAGGGTGAGGTCTGGAAGAGTCCCCAAATATAGGAGCCCCTGTCTTTTTGGTGATGGGGTGCACCATTCTGGACTTGATTATCTTTCAAATCTTGCTTTGAAGGTAATTAAAATAATCTTAATCTGTTCCAATAATTTGTTTTGCTCCAAAAGACACTGTTGAAAAATAGTTTTATACTCTGGAATATATGTAGAATTTTTCTCATCCTAAACTGGGTTAAATTCGTAGACTATAAAGATTCTAATTTTTAATATATGTCAATGAATATATAATAAATATCAGTGAAGCTTCAGCCCTGAGTAAAAGCTACATGATGTGATTTGATTCACATCAGCCTTCTGACTTTCTTTTGGAGATTCTAGAACATAAGCTGGGTATTTGTTCATATAAGTAATGCATGAAAATTGAAAAGCAACAGTGAAATATGATACTCAACTTCACAAAATGATGAGTAAAAAATCACCATACCTAATCCTCTTTAACATTTCCTAGGGTCTTCTGCTAGAATTTTACCACAAAATCAGTGCTTAAATGCAAGGAAGCCTGACGATTTGCGAAAAGGCAGAAAATAAAGAAAGAAATGCACACACACACACACACACACACACACACACAGAGTCTATCAGAGAAAAACAAAAGGCAAAAGGAATTTGGAATAAATCTTAAGAGAGTCAGCCAGTGGTATCTGTCAGAGGCTGTCAATAGTATCTTTGCCTTAACTGGAGCACAGAAAGGACGGAGGTGCACAAGGGGTCTCAACAATCGGGAGCACTGGCAGAGAAGGTTAGAATTAATATTCTAGAACAGTTTCCCATGTGTTTTACCTGGAACACTTGGTGTCACAAAATCCTTTGTGACAAAAGAGAAAGTTGAAACTTATTTGCAAAATGCAGAATTTCTATGGAACTTCCCTCTAGATATTAACATGTGAAAGAGTCCAAGAAGTTTTTCATAAATAAATACTTAAATTTTTAAAAGATTTTATTTATTTATTTGAGAGAGAGAGAGCCTAAGCGAGCACACGGAGGGAGAGGAGGAGGGAGAGGAAGAGGGAGAAGCAGACTGCTCACTGAGCAGGGAGTCCAACATGAGGCTCGATCCTTGGACCCTGGGATCATGACCTAAACCGAAGGCAAATGTTTAACCAACTGAGCCACCCAGGTACCCCCAAATGCTTAAATTTTCTTAACCTGTCTTTTCTTTTCTAAATATTTAGACTGTATAACTGTATAACTGTATGTGTGTCTGTATGTCTGTATGTGTGTGTGTTCATGTGTGCTCACATGTGTGCACACGCACCTTTAGGGGTGAGAGATAATTTTACCAAACCAGGGATGCATTTCCGGAAATGTTATGCTGGAAATTAGGGCTTTTATGTTGGTTTCTGAACTGAAGGTAACACAAAACACAAAGCATTGTTTTATCAACACTAAACTGGCAATAGCTTGCAGAATTAATTTAGGTGGAGTGTGAGATGTTCCTAAGGCTGGAGGGGACGACTACATTGGAAAGAACTGACTTAATGCAGGATTGGCATGGAAGGTCAAGAACTAAGATTATAGCAGTAGCAATTAACTTGAGAGGAGCTAGTCAAAAAATATTTCATTACAAAAATTACAAGATGTTAGAACTCAAATGGCCCTTAGAGATCAGCTATTTCAAAATTTCACACCATGAAATATGATAGATTGTTATTAGTAGAATAGATGAGGATAGGGAACTAGAAAGAAAAGAAGGAGACAAAGATGACTAGATTTTGAGAATATAAAACTGCAAGAATTATGACACCATCATCATGAATGACAATGTGCTTCTTAGTGAATTCCATTCAGGACATGGTGAGTGCGACAGACAGTGCAGGATACAAATGGAGATGTCCGACAGCCACTTAAAAGTTTGAAATTGGAGTCTGGACAAATATTATGAGCCTTAAGAAATATATTTATGATAACTGAAGTCATTAGAGAACATTTCTTCTCACAGAAATAAAGATATAATAAGTAGAAAAATAGTCTAGCAAACCACTGTCATTTCTAATTTACCTCCTTTTATTTATACATTGATCATAGACCTAAATACTGCCATTTAGCAAACATAAAACAAAACAAAAAAACAATCTAGTAGCTACCAAACAGTTCATTTTTACAAAGTGGTAAGTTCTTGAAATTGTGAATGCCTTCGTTCAATTAAAATCACAACTTTCAAAATGGTACCTGTACGAGTTTGAAAACCCAAGATATGTGCATAACTAAAGGGCTGCAGGAACCCAGAATCTGCAGTTGGAGCTCTACCTCTTGTTACAACTCTTAAATTTATACTTTATTTAAATATTAAAGTTGTACCATTATATATCTAGCAATAGGGTCCAATTGCTGGCTTATTTTCTTCCTATGTCTTCCTCACTAGGACTATAACACTATGGGCTTAAATTCTTCATTAGACACCAAAATACACAAATTTCACTATGCACACTGACAAAAAATTGATTCACCCAAAAGAAAATATCAGAAAATAAGCTTAATTTGCAACTGTACTGTGATTTTATGTCTTCTTTTTATAACTAATGTAGACAATAGTCAGGACAGACTATCTAAAGATGCAATTTCTAGTAAAGGTGATTCTCTGAATCACCAAGTAGTCTGAACAAACTTTTTGTTTTGTTTTGTTTTATCCGGGCTTTTACTTTTAATTTTTGTTTTAGTTTTGTTTTTTTGTGGGTTTTTTTTTTAAAGATTTTATTTATTTATTTATTTATTAGGAAAGAGAGAGAGTGAGAGAGAGCATGAGAAGGGAGAAGGTCAGAGTGAGAAGCGGACTCCCCATGAAGCTGGGAGCCCGATGTGGGACTCGATCCCGGGACTCCGGAATCATGACCTGAGCCGAAGGCAGTCGCTCAACCAACTGCGCCACCCAGGGGCCCCTTTTTGTGGGTTTTTTTTTGGTTTTGGTTTGGTTTGGTTGTAGAAACTGAGTCTAAATGTATATGGAAGTGCAAAAGACCTAGAGCAGTTGTGAAGGTTTTTTGGTATATCAACTTGACCGGGTTACAGCTCTCAGTTATTTAATCAAACACTAATCTAGATGTTTCTGTGAAGGTATTTTGTAGATGTGATTGTAGCCCACAATCACTTGACCTTAAGTAAAGGAGATTGTCCTAGGTAATCTGTGCAGCTTGATTCAATCAGTCAAAAGATCTTAAAGTAGGATTGTGGTTTCTCTAAACAAATTTTTCTTTGCTGTGGACAGCAGCTTCCACTGGTGCCTGAGTTTAAGCTTGCCTTTCCTCGTAGGGTGACCTACAGATTTTAGAACTGCCTGGGCAGCCCCTGCAATCACATAAGCCAATTCTTGCAATAAATCTCTTGATATTTATCTCCTACTGGTTTTGCTCACCTGGTTGGATCCCCTGGTATAGGATCCAAGATACTTTTAAAAAAAGAAGAACAAAGTTGAAGAACTTACACCACTTGACTTAAAAATGTGACATAAAGCTACAGTAATCAATTCTTGGTATTGAATCAGAATTGAGAGATCAATAGAACAGATTTGAGAATTCAGAAATAAAATGAGTTTTCAAAAACATGCCAAGGCAAATCATTTGGGGAGAGGACAGTCTTTTTAACAAGTAGTACTGGGACAATTGAATATCCATATGTAAGAAAATGAGCTTAGACCCCTCCCTCACACCATACACAAAAGTTAACTCAAAATGGATCAAATATCTAAATATAAGAGCTGAAAATATAAAATAAAAACAAACAGGATAACATCTTCATGACCTTGGGTTAGACAGAATTCTTAGACATGACACCAAAAACACAAAGAAAATGATCAATTTAGTTTCTTTAAAATTAAAATCTTTTGTACTTCAAAAGAGCCTTTAAAAAAATGAAAAGACAACCAAAATACTGGAAGAAAATATTTGCACATCACCTACTTCATAAAGATCTTATATCCATAATATATAAAGAAATTTTACAACTCAGAATAGGAGCAGGAACAACCCAATAAAAAAATGGGTACAACTTGTATAGGTATTTCACCAAAAAAAAAAAAAAAGAAAAATAGCTGAGAATCAATGAAAAGGTCCTTAACATTATTAGGTATTAAGGATGTGTGTATAAAAATCATTACAAAGGGACACCTGGGTGACTTAGATGGTTAGGTATCTGCCTTCAGCTCAGGTCATGATCTCTGGGTCCTGGGATGAAGCTCCAGGTGGGGCTCCCTGCTCAGTGGGGAGCCTGCTTCTCCCTCTCCCTCTGCCTCTTCCCCTGCTTGTGCTCTCTCTGTCTCTCTCTTTCTCTTAAATGAATAAATAAAATCTTTTTAAAAAATCATTACATATGGACTGCATACCCACTAGCTCGCCTATCATAAAATAAACAGACAATAACAAGTGTTGGTGAGGATGTCGAAAACAAAAACCCTCACATGTTGCTAAAGGGACTGCATAATGGTACAGCCACTTTGAAAAACAGTTTGGCAGTTTCCTAAAAAGTTAAACATAAATTGCCATATGTCCCAGCAATTCTAGGAATCCTAAGAGAAATGAAAACATAAATCTACACAAATAATTATACACAAATATTCAGAGCAGCATTATTCATAAAAGTGAAAAATTGGAAGCAATCCAAATGTCTATTACCTGGTGAATGGATAAACAAAATGTAAGGGACTTCAACATAGAATACTACTCAATACTAAAAGGGAATGAAATACTGAGTCGTATTACAGCATTGGTTATCTCAAAATACTAAGTGAAAGAAGTCAGACACAAAATATTTGATTTTGTATATATGAAATGTCCAGAAAAGCAAATTTATACAGATAGAAAGCAGATCAGTGATTTTCTGGAACTGAGAGTGCGAGTGGGATTGACTGTAAATGGGCTCAAGGAATTTAAGGAATGAAGCAAGTATTCTCAAATTGGATTATGGGGATAATTGCACAATTCTACAATTCAGAAATCATGAATTATATACTTATAATAGGTGAGTTTCATGATATGTAAATCCACACATAAACAAATAAAACTATAACAGTTATACATGCATTATGATAATATTATATAAAAGTTGAAAATATTTAAAGAACTTATCCTATTTAAGAGGAAATACTTTAAAAATATAACTTATATGGGAAAATAAACATTAAATTCAAGATTTCCTCAGGGTAAGGAAGGAGGCCAAAGGGGAAGTGGTTTAAATTCTACCTATATTTTTACTGAAAAAATATAAAACAAACATAGAAAAAAGTTAAGGATTTTAAGCAATCTTATCATAACACTGTTAACATTCTATTATGTATATGTATCTATTTGGTTTTAAGAAACTTATCATAAAGACAAATTTTACTATATAAATTTATTGGCCTAAATAAGTTTTTCCAAATATTTGCTTGATTTGAATCATTTATAAAATAATGCATTCTGCTTTATTCTATTCCCAGTATTATATATAAGGAGTGTTTTTTCATATTTTTAATTTCCTACCAAAACATCATCATCATTGGTAATATAATTTCCCACCATATAGGTATACCATCATTTAACCATTCCTTTCAGTGATATGAGTTGCTTACAGAAAGCAAAAGTTTAGTTATTATAAATCAGCACATATATGTCTATTTATTTATTTATTTATTTATTTATTTATAAGATTTTATTTATTTATTTGACAGAGAGACACAGTGAGAGAGGGATCACAGGCAGGGGGAGTGGGGAACACAGGCAGGGGGAGTGGGAGAGGGAGAAGCAGGCTTCTGGCTGAGCAGAGAGCCTGATGCTGGGCTCCATCCCAGGACTTTTGGATCAGGGCCTGAGCTGAAGCCAAATGCTTAAGTACTGAGCCACCCAGGCCCCCCTATTTATTACTTAATTCTAACTCATCAAAATAAATCTAAGATAAGGCTGTAACTTGAAGTTTTTTAGCTAATTATTTTTAAGGCATTATTTATTGACTATTTTACTTTTCCCATTCGTTTAAACGTTACCTTATGCATAACAAATAATAGATTAAACCATATGAAATTTTGTAGACTTAGATAAAAAAAAATTAAATGTCAGTAATTTAGTATAGTTCAATCTAGTTAATATAATAGGACTATTTATTCTACTCTTCTGATTTTTTAAGTTCTCCTTTATTATGACACTATCCTAACTACATAAGTGGTGCCATTCATTTCCTCCTTTTTTCCCTTAAACTAATGACTATTTTTCAAACATATTGTTTTATATAATATATATATATATATATATATATATATATATATATATCTCCTTTCTAATATATATACTAGATGTATTCTGTCAGATTCCCCCAAATATTCCTTTACTTTAACTTGAATTGTGACATGCCCTTAGGTCAATTTTGGGAAAAATTACGTTTACATATGCTGAGTATTTCTCTTTATTTGTCTGAATACAGTCTTGTAAATATTTTTCTGTGTCCCATACATTTCATGTCAAGGTTATTTTCCAATATTTTATAATTTTTTTTCCGTGAATGAGAGAGTATTCATTATATTTCTAATGATTTATTATTTTTATAACATAACAATGGCTAATATTTATTGTGTACATTCTACTTGCTGGCTACAATTTTAACCAGTTTTCATGAAACCTCTGCTGTAATCTTCACAACATGTGAGGCAATTACTAGTGTTAGCTCCATCTTTAGGAAAGAGGAAACCAAGGCATTGAAAGGTTCAATGACTGATCTATACTACAACAGCTAGTAAGAAATTATTTAAATGTAAAGAGTTAAATTACAAGGTCCTAATTTTAACCTCAGATCAAAACAATTTTTATTCTTACCCATTTATTATATATCCTGTTACATAATCAAATTCTTTTTTTTTAATATTTTTATGTATTTATTTGAGTGAGAGGGAGAGAGCATGCATGAAAAAGTGTGTACCAGCTGGTGTAGGGAAGGGCAGGGGAGAGTAGGAAACCTGATATTAAGCTTGATCCCAGGACCCTGGGATCATGATCTGAGCCAAAGGTAGCTAGATGCTTAACCAACTGAACCACCCAGGCACTCCCATAATTGAATTCTTTTATTAGTTATAACAGAATTTTAAGTATAGTTGCAGCTTCCCTGGATTCATCAGTTATATCTTGAGCTATAGAATTAAACTTTTATTTGTTTCTGTCATCCTTTCTCCACTGAACAGAGAAAGATTCTTTTGTTCTTCCTAGATCAGGGATGTCTTTATCTCTAAAGAAGGGGTGTGTGTATATATACATATATATATCCCCTGTTTTAATACAACTGTGAAGTTCTTGAGTCCATTGTTGTAGAGACACAGTCAATCTATACTTTGAACTGCCTAATAAATGTATACTGTGCTGCTTCATGCCACAGTCTTTAATCTGAAATCATAGGCAATATGTTGAGTATTAAATAAAAATTTATTTGTTCATTTGTATGTATTAACCAAAAACCTTTAAAATTGCATGGTTCTGATAAGGTCTATAGAAGAAAGCAAACCCATATTTAGCCTCTACTCACATAACCCCATGTGTTAACTTACATATATTTAGAAGTCAAAAAGCAAGAGAACAGTCTACACACAAACATCTATGCATGAGAACCTAATTATTATAAAATTTTACTAACAGGCTCATAAAACCTCTTTTTACAAAATTCTAATTTGAAGTTACAATAAATGGTTCTGCATAGCAATTAGGCGTGTTTTTGCAACTTACTCTTTAAGTAGTTCAGATGGTAATAGGGGAGAAATTCAGCTTATGTGATTTTGATGTGTGACAAATCCAAGAATTGACAGGACCATGTAAATCATGTGTATTATCATGCCTCATCTGAATGTCTCTACAATGTACACAAGTTGAAGGATTAAGTGTGAGAAGAGCTTTCAGAGCTGAATCGGTGCTGGGGGCTGTCTTGACACTGATTAAGACACTGACAGAGTGCACAAAAAAACCATTTGTTGGCATGACATGTCAGATGGATGAAGAATCAGTCTTTGTCTATTGAGTTCAGTTTTCTTTCAAACTGACTTACAGATCAGCTGCAGTATTTTCAAGGCAAAATAGTGCATTGATTTTTAATATGGGCATTATGCAAAATACGTAGTAATGAAAACTTTTAAAGAGGCTTTTCTATATAGCATTAGTAAGCACAATGAACAATTGTGCACTAATTGAACGGTGTTTCCTTCCATCTTCTACTTCTAAGAGCCACTCTTTAAAACAGTAGCTCCCATTAAAAGGCTAATTCTCCTTCTACCCATGAATAAACTGTGTGGTGAGGTTTACTTTTGTTGGGCACTGAAAAATAAATGATGGAAAATTGGAGCTAACAATATGTTCTGATTATTCCTATGGTATCCAATATTCTCTGAATGTGACAAACCATGTTTATCTCAGTAGAGAGAGCAAGTGAGGGAGGGAGAGATTCCTTGTGATTTATTGGCATGCGTAGTGCTGTTAAATAGCCATTTTATTTTTCTGCCTTGACAATGGCATATTTTATTTCACTTCTAAGGATTACAATTTTCATATGCAAAATCTTACCTAAATGTTTATTGACTATTAGAAATAAAAGTTATTTGGAGCAGTAGTTAAGATCATTGGGTCCACCAAATTTTATGTTTCCCTTGTTACTATTCTAAATCATATAGTTTTCCCATTGTTTCTGGGTGTTTCAACATCTAAGATGTTGAAAGTGGCCTCTATTTCCCACATTTCTACATTAAAAAAAAATTGTAGCACAGAGAGCATTATGATTCTAGCAAGCTAAATTTTCCAGTTAAGTAAGATTACAAGATTACCTCCATATGCATCCTTGTTCCTACTATAATTCCAGATTAAGACTGATGTTAATATATAGCTGCACTACCTAATATATCTCACTATAAAAAAAGACAAATTCCAAGGAATCATTGTATTAATATCTCCTTAGTGATGATTTGCATATGCCCATGGAAGATTTTTTTAAAGATATAAATGTTGTTTTAATTTTTTAAACTATTTATTTATTTATTTATTTATAAGCTCTAACCCAACATAGGGCTTGAACTCACAATCCCAAGTAGCATGCTCTAAAGACTAAGCCAGTCAGGTGAAAATATTTTTCTAAAAGATGTGAGAACCAAAAGGCCACAAAAACTATCTTATCCAATCTTACATGAGATCAAAACAACAACAACAACAACTAAGAATTGGAGAAAAAGGGGAACCTGGGTGGCTCAGTTGTTAAGCATCTTCCTTCACCTCCGGTCTTGATCCCAGCGGCCTGGGATCAAGCCCTGCATCAGGCTCCCTGCCCAGCAGCAAACCTGCTTCTCCTTCTCCCATCCCGCCTGCTTGTATTCCCTCTCTCACTGTCTCTCTCAGTCAAATAAATAAATAAAATCTTAAAATCTATAGAATCAATGCAATCCCTATAAAGATTCCAGTGACACTTTTTTTTACAGAAGTAGGAAAAAATACTTCTAATATTTATATGGAACAACAAAAGACCCCCAAACCCCACATAAATCTTAAGAAAGAAGAACAAAGCAGGAAGCATCACATTCCCTGATATCAAACTAAGTTACTATGAAACCACAGTCATCTAAAGAGTGTAACACTGGAGTAAAAACAGTCAAACTGACTAATGGAATAGAACAAAAGTCCACAAATAAACCAAAGTCTATATGATCAACTAATATTTGACAAGGGAGCCAAAAATACTCGGTAGAGAAAAGACAGTCTTTTTAATAAATGGTACTGGAAAAACTGGACATTCATATATAAAAGACTGAAATTGGATCCATATCTTTCAACACTCACAAAACCTAACTAAGTCGATTAAAGACTTACATGTAAGACCGGGAACTATAAAACTCCTGACAGAAAACGTAAGAATAAGGCTCCTTACAAGTGTTTTGGTAATGATTTTTTTGGATATGACACTTAAAGTTCAAGCAATAAAATTAAAAATAAACAGTGGGACTATTTTGAACTAAAAAAACTTTTGTGCAACAAAAGACACCATCAACAAAGTAAAAAGACAGCCAATGGAATAGGAAAAAAATTTGCACACCATATATCTGATAAGGATTTGATATCCACAATATAAAAAAAAACCTCAACTAAATAGCAAAAACAACAAATAACCCAATTTTTAAAAATGGGCAAAGGACTAAATAGACATTTCTCCAAAGAAAATGCCTGAAAAACCAAGTACATGAAAAAATCCTCCACGTCAGTCATCATTAGGGAAATACAAATTAAAATTGCTGTGCAATATTATCTCATGACTGTTAGAATGACCATCACCAAAATGACAAGAGATAATACCTGCTGGTGCAGATGTGAAGAAATGGTAACACTTGTGACTGCTGGACTGTTGAATGGTACAGCCACAATGGAAAACAGGATGGAGGGTCCTCAAAAAATTAAAAATAGAACTCTCATATGATCTGGCAATTCCACGTTTGGGACTATAGCCAAAGGAACCAAAAATGCTAATTTGAAAAAAAAAAACCTCCACATCCATGTTCATAGCATTATTTACACAGCAAAGATATGAAAATAACCTAAGTGTCCACTGATGAATGAATGGATAAAGAAATTGTGATATATAAATACAATGGAATATTATTCAGCCATAAAAAATGAGAAAGTCCTACCATTTGTGACAAGATGGATGGACCTTGAAGGCATTATGCTAAGTGAAATGTCAGACAGAGAAAGACAAATACTGTGTGATCTCACTTAAATGTGGAAGCTAAAAACAAACAAACAAAACAAAGCAAAAACAAAGATAAACTCATAGAAAAAGATAAACTCATCAGACTTGTGGTTACCAGAAGCAAAAGGTAGAGGGAGGGGAAATTGGAGGAGGGTAGTCAAAATGTACAAACTTCCAGTTATAAGATTAATTAGTACCAGGGATGTAACGTACAACATAATGACTATAGCTAATACTGCTGTATGATATACAGGAAAGCTAAGAGAGTTGTCATCAAAAGGAGAATTTTTTTTCTTTTTTCTTTTTTTTATTGCATCTATATGAGAAGATGGATATTACCTGAACTTAGAGTGGTAATCATTTCACAACTAATGTAAATCAAACCATCATGCTGTATGCCTTAAACTTATAAAGTGACGCATATCAATTATTTTTCAATAAAATGGAAAAAATAAAAATTTTGTTTAAAAATGAACTAAATCTGGGGCACCTGGGTGGCCCAGTGGGTTAAAGCCCCTGCCTTCGGCTCAGGTCATGATCTCAGGGTCTTGGGATTGAGCCCCGCATTGGGCTCTGCTCAGCAGGGAGCCTGCTTTTCCCTCTCTCCCTCTGCCTGCCTCTCTGTCTACTTGTGATCTCTCTCCTCTCTGTCAAATAAATAAATAATATCTTAAAAAAATATAGATATAAAAAAATAAAAATGAAATAAAACTGATCGGGCCCCTGGGTGGCGCAGTTGGTTGAGCGACTGCCTTTGGCTCAGGTCATGATCCCGGAGTTCCGGGATCCAGTCCCATATCGGACTCCCAGCTCCATGGGGAGTCCGCTTCTCACTCTGACCTTCTCCCTTCTCATGTTCTCTCTCTCTTTCCTAATAAATAAATAAATAAATAAAATCTTTAAAAAAAAAAGAAATAAAACTGATCAAGGCTCTAGGTTAAATATCAGAGGACAAAGAAACATATCAAAAAATGCAAATAAAAAGGATACATAAGATAGATACACACACACGTATGAGTCAGGTAGGAAAATTCAAACACCAATGGGCTATAATATATTAATACATTGTAGTAATTATTAAATGAAATATAGTATTACGAACCCACCTTCAAAAAATGTCCTTCTATATTGAATTTTATTTTATTTTTTTAAGTAAACTCCATGCTGGGGTGCCTGGGTGGCTCAGTCAGTTAGACATCTGCCTAATCAGTTAGACATCTGCCTAATCAGTTAGGATCTGCTCAGGTCATGATCCCAGGGTCCTGAGATAGAGCCCCACATTGGGCTCCCTGATTAGCGGGGAGTCTGCTTCTCCTTCTCCCTCTGCTCTTCCCCCTCTGCTTGTACTTTCTCATGTGCTCTCTTTCTCTCAAATAAATAAATTAAATCTTAAAAAATAAAGTAGGCTCTGTGCTCGATATAGGGCTTGAACTCATGACGCTGAGATCAAGACCTGAGCTCAAGAGTCAGATGCTAGACTGAGTGAGCCACCCAGGTGCCCATATATTGAATTTTTACATGTGAAATTCTATGGTGCTTGGGATTTGCTTCAAAATAATCTAGTAAAGGGAGAGGTAAGTCACTGGGGTATAAAACAATATTGGCTAGGAGTTGATAATTACTAAAGCTGTGTGACGAGGACACTGGGGCTTTTTACATTATTTTGTCTATACGTATGAAAATTTCCATTAAAAAAGCATTTTTAAAAGATAAACAGAATAATATAATTTGTGGTTTTAAAATTTTAGTTCCTCATCTGGAAGACTTTTTGGTATTTCCTGTATTTGTTTCTGCCTTATTGGTATTCCTTTGTATTTGTCCATTGCAAATTAATATCTTTGCTTTTGACTATTCCCCTGATTGCCAAGGCCATATAGATTTTATTTCATCTGAAGAAAAAGCCGTCCTCTTAAACTTGGGGTTATTCTTCATAGTTCTTGACATAGCATATTTATCAATACTGCAAAATAACTCTTATTTTAAGAAAGAAATGTCTTGACTCCAATTCTGAATTCAAGTTTCTTTCTAGTTTGTGATGGAAGACACAACAACCTTATTGGGCTTAGTTCGATGATTTAGATGATATTATGTAGTTACTACTTTCTCTTATATATACTACAATAGCACTGCAAGTAATTAGAAATTAATAAGTATCATCATATCAAGAATGGGATGTACTCATTTTTACTATGCTAGTGGATTTATAAGTCATTTTATAATCTTGAATCCATTAAAGTGGAAGTGTAGTTATAGGACATTTCTGAGCTTACTACACAATGTAACATGGAGAAACTGCCAGAAACAAAGAGGCAATAAAACTACATTTTAGGTTTTATAGAAATGTTAAAATCATTCAAATTATGCTTCTATCTATTATATACCCAACAACTACTTATGTATAATTGGAAGGATTTGAATTTTGATTTTATGATATATGAAATTTCATTCTTAATTTCATCTAAATTATTCATAAGAAAGTATTACATATCTCTCTAAAAGATAATACTTTCCTTAGACTTCCAACTTCTTTGCTCAATCTCTAGAAAATAACATTGGTTTGGTAAATACTGTGCTAATTATTATTGTTGTCACAACTGTCCTTTACTAAGTCTTAACCATGTTGTAAGCACGTTATTTATATTCATAATTTTTTAATATTCAAAATATCCCTCTAGTGATGGCCTTATTCCCATTGCATATTAGAAAACTGAGACTTAGAGAGGGCAATTAATATGCCTAAGTTTTTAATCTTAAATGAAGAGCTAGGTTTCAAGCTGAGATCTGGGTCCCTAGAGCCCACATTTCTTTCCAGCATACAGCACTATGTAGAATAACTAAAGCCATGTGTCAGAAACCTATTATAATTATAAAGACACCATCCCTCCAGCCTAATGTCAAATGCACTGTTCTTCACTCCAAGTGAATATCATGCACTTACATACTGCTGGCAAGCAAGGGACACAAGATAGAGAAATAGAAATGATACCAACTCTTTGGAATGTTCATTCCACTGAAAATGTTAAGATGATATTCTCAGTAAAAAAAGGATCAGTTTGAGGTGACCTAGTATGTGATTTCAAAATACAAGAAGACTAAATTAATTTGATTCCAGAAAATATATGAGAAAAATAAAGTCAAGAATAATGCATCATGTAAATATTAGAAAAAGTATTTTACAGACAGATTTTGTTTACTCTGAGGGTAAGAACTTCTTAATTGATATAATATGTTTTTGAACACAAAAGTTTTCTTGTAGTGTCATATCTTTAACATTTTGATACACAGATTCACCCACATAAAATATATTTGAAGGGTTCTATAGGCAGATTTATCCCTTTATTTGCATTGATAGTCCATGAAAAGATTCTAGGACTTAAAATTCTGCCCAAGAGGGGTGCCTGAATGTTGCAGTAGGTTAAGCATCTGCCTTAGGCTCAGGTCATGATCCCAGGGTCCTGTGATGGAGCCCTGCATTGAGCTCCTTGCTCAGCAGGGAGTCTGCTTCTCTCTCCCTCTGTGCATGCACGCTCTCGCTCTCTCAATAAATAAAATCTATAAAACAAAAATAAAAAAAATAAAATTCTGCCCAAGATTTTCTTCTTCAAGAAAATGATTATAGCGAGTTCTGCCATATCTCTTAAAAAATCACAAATTTCCCGGGGCGCCTGGGTGGCTCAGTGGGTTAAAGCCTCTGCCTTCAGCTCAGATCATGATCTCAGGGTCCTGGGATTGAGCCCCCCGCCCCATCTCGTCGGGCTCTCCGCTCAGCAGGGATCCTGCCTCCCTCTGTCTGCCTCTCTGCCTACTTCTAATCTCTCTTTCTCTCTCTGTCAAATAAATAAATAAAATCTTTTTAAAAAAATCACAAATTTCCCATAATCACAACTCAGATGAGTTGCAACTTGCACATTTAGCAGGCATTAATTCTACAGGAGGTCATACAGCCCTTCTCAGTGTGTGACTACACATTGTTCTCTCACTTTCTCTAATCAGTGCATACTGAATTTGTGAAACCTCACTTCCTTATAGCTTTTGTGATCACTCTAAGTTCTAGGTAACACAAGCTATTCTCCCTGCCTAAAACTCACTTCCAGCCTCTCTTCCTGGACTAACTCCTCCTGTCCTTCACAGCTCCACTTAGACATCACTTCTTCCATTTGTTTGTAGCACATATAGGTATTTCCATTCAAAAGCATGAACCTTCCAGTATGCCAAGGGTTGGGTCTTCGTTCTGATATTTGATCAATTCTCTCCTCTGGGGCATGGGAGTTAATGTTTCTACCTTGAAAGTTTGCTAAAACAAAATCCCAGCTATTTGAGAACAAAACACAAGGGAAAGTTGTTGGTTTCACATGGGGTAAGGTGATTAAGTGATTGTTAAAACAGGAACACTCTACCTTAGGAAAACATAATATTGCAGCTATAGGCTAAGTAGACAACTACAAGTCGCTGTGTACACTCTTTCTCCCATCACAATTGGACAATACAGTAGGACTGACATCTAATTTCCAGAGGGCATCCAAAGAAGAGGAAATTTAGAGGCTTATCATCTGCTGCTGCTGTGACATTTGTACTGACAATTCCAATCCCAGCTTGTCCAACCTGTTTCTTTGAGGCAGTCAATTTTATTTTTTCTGCAGAACTTGAAGGTTTCCATTCAAAATGACTTTTGCCGGTCACTTATTGGGCATCTACATGTAATACAATTGCTGCACCAATTGTTAGTAACTAAGATGATGAAATCGAAGTGTGAGAGCTAGGTTCTTGTCTCATGGCGTCGAAGAATGACTCTAACAGACAAAAGAGAGTGAGTAAAGTGAGTAAAGAGTTTTATTAAGGAAGGATACAGAAAAAAACTCTCATGAGTGAGAGGGGCCGCAGCAGGTTTGCCAACATGGGCTTTTAGGGTGGGTCTTTTATTGAAGGCTAACCAGGGAACTTAAATCTTGTTGACTTCTCTACTCGCTACACCATTGTTCAAGGACTACTGATAACATCTTTGATGGTTTACTTCTTTTTGGGGTCTGGTTATTCTTTGTTGATCAAAGTGACTGTCATAAAAAAGACACCCCCCTCGGACACCTAGGACAGAGTGGTGTGGTGTGTTCTTGTATTTCTGGTTTCCTTACATCTCAGAATTTGGGGGATTTCTGTGAGCCTGATCACATAGCCCCCTTACCTATCTCTCCCTACCTAGCCCCGCCTGTCCCTTACTCAAAATCAGTTATATGCTTGACTTCAAATATCTGGAAATCTGGTATTAGCTACTACAATAGCATCCCAGGTTAAAACTCTGCTAGGAATAAGGAGTTCTTAAGGAGGTGAAGAAATAGGGCATCCAAAATTTGGCAAAATTGGTGGAAATGATAAATATCTGTTCAGTTTACCAAGGACATCTTCTGCTATCCCTTTAGAACAAGAGCCAGCTCGATTTCTCTAGTTAATAAAAGCCTGCTTAGTAGAAAAAAATAGCTCCATGGGTATGCCATCTTAGGTGTTTAAGATGGAAAATGCCTAACTTGCGTTTTTGTGAGCATGCATGTGTGCTTTCAAACAGTATTTGAAACTTGCCCTGCACAACACTGCACATTCAAAATCAGATGACATGCTCCTTTTATATGCTCTTGTTGCCTCTTGTGCTTAAAACGTCATAGCACTTACCACACTGCACTGACTTGCTAAGTTAAACTCGATGAAGGCAGGAAGAAGATTGTCATTCGTTTTTGTGTCTACAGTGCCTAAAACAGTCTCAGACACGGAGTCAGTACTCAATGTTCTGAGTAATGTCATATCAATTAGAAAAGATAGAAGAGAACATGGGTATACTTTATACCACTGTCAACATATTCATGTCGATTCTTTATGTATATTTCTGTGTATCCCAAATATCATTAATGCAATTAAAAGCGCAACAACTTAGAAAGTGTATGGCTCCCACTCTCATGATAGAGCCAAGTCCAGTTGATCCTACTGCTCTGTTTACCCATCAACAAAATATACAAGAAGACAAGAGAAGTCCAAGAGCACTTTGCAAAATACTCAACAATACATTTGGTGCATTTTCAGGTGGTTGAAAACAGCAGCAAAAAGATACTTTTTCAACTAATTTTAAATGAAAAGACAAGCTGAACAGAGAATTCCACAGCAGAGGCCATAGTCAGAATGTCCCGGCATCAAGTGTCTCAAGATTCAATCAAGGGCAGAATAAATGCCCTGCTGAGTCATAACTCAGTGACACATCATACTACATTTTTCCTCCAAGAGCATTTTTGAATAGAATGTTACTGTACAGAGTCCAATTTTAGAAATAAAAGATTGAAAGGTCATTTAGTCCTTTTTGAAGTGACCTGAAAGTTTTCTCTTCACAATACAGCATATAGTATTTTCTCCAGTTTAGTTTTTAAATATTAAATGTTTTGCTCAAATTTCCTCTGAAATTAATTTCCATGAGTCTGGCTCTCCATTTCTCTTAGAGTAAGGATCAAAGAACTCAGTGCTTTGGACCCAACACGACCTGCTCCTTCCTCCCACCCCACCCCCACCCCCTATTCCATCTCTAAGCTTTTTCAGTGCCTTTCGTCTTGATCAACCTCTTCCAGAGTCTGTTTGTCATTGTATATACCCCAGTGCTCCCATTTCAAGTCCTTTGCCCCAACTACTCACTATGGCTGGAGCATCATTCCTTTTGGTATCAACATAGATTCATCACTCTCTTGCTAATTCCAGGGTTTTGCTCTAGTGTCATCTCGCAGTGAGGCTTTTCTTCTCTGCTTGTTTTGGAACTTTGCCCCAGCATCCCTCATTTCTCTTATTCAGATATACATCTTCCAAAGTACATACCACTTTCTAACATAGCATATAAATTACTGTTTTCTTTAATATGAGCTTCTCACATTTAGAATGTAAGCTCCATGCAGGAAGATTCTTTTTTTCCTCTCTCTCTAGCACTTAGAACAATCAGTGCCTGGCATGTGTTAAGAAATATTCACCGAACAAATAAATGCAATAGTTTTGCATTAAAAATAAAGTGTGCAGTTTTCCAAAGGTTTTAATGAAGATGAACAACTTACTGAAATGCTTAATTTAAAAGGGCAGAACTTTATACACAGGTGGTTACAAGTATGTAAAAATAAATTTTAAAAGCAAGTAAAGAAAGTCGCATGCATGGTGATTTTAAAAAGAAGAGAGAAGAGGAGTATACAATAGTAAAACTCACAAAAGCTGAAATTGTATGATGAAACTGAGTCAATTTTCCCTTCCTTTTAATTTTTTAAAACATCTAAATTTCTAAAGAAGCATTATTTTAACATTAAAAAGTAAACATGAGAAAAAAAGCTAACTAAAATATATAAGATAGCTTTAAATATTCTCTCTGAAGAACACAGGGATTTTCCAATAGTTTTTATGATCAATCCCTAAAGAGAATCTAAATTTAGGAAATTTGTTTCTATCTTTCTTGAGACTTTTTAGTGAGATGAAACTGAGTCACTTAACTTTATCTTAAAACCCAGTTAGAGAATATCAGGTACTTCGTCCTAAAGCCGAGTGCTTTTATTTTGTTCTCCTCTTCCTTCTGCAAATTTTAACAGGAAGATTTAATTAGACTGAAGAGATCATTTTAACCACATTCAGTTGTAGGAAAACCTAATGGCTTTCAGGACAGAGAGTTTCAAACTAAATAGAAACAACTCGGTTACTTACAAAATCAAACCATTCTGTCAAAGTAAGTGCTACCCAATTTAATAGCACAATAGTTTTATAATAGACAAATGCTTTTGACAACAATGAAAGTTAAATGTTGCTGTATTTTAGCAAATGCACTGCTATTTATCATAAATAAATATTCACATTAACTTGAAGTCTTACTTCTATTTTTTATTTTAAAAAAGTCTAACAAATGAAATAATACCGAAGAATTTAAATTAAAAAAAACTTCCATCTAACCCCTTTCAAAATAAAATCCCACCTTCCATACAGGCCCCCCCTTGAATTCAAGGAATCCATTATCTCTTTGGATTGTCTATTCAAATCACACACACTAACTCCCTCCTTTTTCTCTTTCCTCAGTATGCGTAAATTTTGAATCTTACATTGGTTAAATATCTAAACTTAACTAATGTGTTTCAACCTGTATTTCTTGTTCCATATACTTTCAGAAATGCCTGTGTATTTTTATGAAAAATTCTAAGATACTAACTTTTTACCTTTGCTTCAATAAAAAAATAAGTGCATTTGAATAGTCCTACTTCCTTCCTAATATTAGATTTTTAGATTTTATTTTTAAGTAATCTTTACACACAACGTGGGTCTCAAACTCACAACCTGGATAACAAGAGTCACACTGTACTGACTGAGTCAATTAAGTGTCCCACTTCCTAATATATTCTTTTTTTTTCTCCCCAAATATGTTTATTTTATTTTTTCAGTGTTACAAGATTGATTGTTCATGCACCACACCCAATACTCCATGCAGCAGTGCCCTCCTTAATACCCACCACCAGGCTCGCCCAACCCCCCATCCTCTCCCCTCCAAAACCCTCAGTTTGTTGCTCAGAGTCCACAGTCTCTCATGGTTCATCGCCCCCTCCAATTTCCCCCCATTCACCCTTCCCTTCCTTCTCACAATGCCCCCCATGATTTTCTTTATACTCCACATGTAAGTGAGACCATAAGATAATTGACTCTCTCCGCTTGACTTAATTCACTCCGCATAATCTCTTCTAGTCCCATCCATGTTGATACAAAAGTTGGATATTTATCCTTTCTGATGGAGGCATATTATTCCATTGTATAGATGTACCACATCTTCCTTATCCACTCATCTGTATATTCTTAACTTTTATTTTATTTTTTTAAATATTTTATTTATTTATTTATTTATTTGAGAGAGAGAGAGAGACCACGTGGTGGGGAGGGGCAGAAGGATAGAGAGAGATAGAGAGAGAGAGAGAGAGAGAAACAGACTCCCAGCTGAGCAGGAAGCCAGATTCAGGTTTCCATCCCAGGACCCAGAGATCATGGCCTGAGGGGAAGGCTGACGCTTAACCTACTGAACCAACCAGCGGCCCTTATATGTTTAAATTTTCATTTTACCTTCCTTTTTAAGAATATAATTCTTTTTAAAGTAATTAGTTAATTAGGTTTAGGTTTATTTAATAGTTCTCTCTCTCTGTCTCTCTCTCTCCTTGAAGCAAGAGAGTGATGCTCTTGTCTCATAGAGTCAAAGAATAAATCTTGAGGTCAAAAGAGAGGGAGTAAAGGTTAACACAGTTAAAAAGTTAACACAATTGTGTTAAGTAAGTGTACAGAAAAAGCTCTCAAGAGTGAGAGCGTAGTTTTGAATGTAGGTGAAGTTTGGTGGGGTGGGGTCTGCAGCAGACAGCCAAGAAAGAATTTTTGCGATGTCTTTGGTGCAAAATGGTGGTTTTATTAAAGCAGGGGGACAGGATCTGTGGGCAGAAAGAGCTGCTGCACCAGGGTTTTGGGGGTGGCTGATTATATACTTGGAAGTTGGGGGAGGTAAGGAAAAGGGAGGCTTTTATTGTTTGTTTGTTTGTTTAAGATTTTATTTATTTATTTATTTGTCAGAGAGAAAGGGAGAGAGAGCACAAGCAGGGTGAGCGGCAGACAGAGGGAAGAGTCTTCCCCCCCTGAGCAAGAAACCCAATGCATGATTGATTGCAGGACCCTGGGACCATAACCTGAGCCAAAGGCAGACATGCCTAATTGACTGAGCCACCCAAGTATCCCAAAAAAGGAGGTTTTCAAAAACACTTTCATATGCTAAAGAGGACCTACAAGATACTGGAGTCCTCGCCATTGTGGAGTTAAGGTTGTTTTTTCCACTAGCAAGGCAGCTATTGTGGAGTTAAGGTTGTTTTTTCCACTAGCAAGGCATTAACATTGAGACTGTTGGGAGCTTCCTGGAGAAACGTCACACATATCCCATGGGGGGGGGCGGGGGTTGCAGGGTGTTCAGCCTGTGCTTTGTCCTCAGCTAGCTTTCTGCTTCCTCATCACCCCAGTTATTTTTTCTGAAGTTTTGCAGTTGACTACACATTGCTTCTTATCTGGGCAGTATGATCTGTGTTGGAAGTATATTACTCCCATCCTGCAGAGTAATTATAATATTTCAAATCCAGATACTTGAGCTAGTGGGAGAAGCTTGCCCCAGACCTCAGATGCAAGGCTGAATCTCTGTCTCCCTTTTCTTAGAAATCCATTTCAATTTATACAGGCCTTAGTCTCCAGCAGTGATTTGTTATAGCTCTAGTCAGCTCATTCTCCAGTTTGGGGATGCCCTATTCCCATCCCTGAGCTCAAGCACATCCAAGTAACCTTGAACAGAGAAATGGTAGAAATCCATTTTCATGAAGAGCTATTAACATTATGACAAATTACCACAAACTGTGTCATAAAACAACAAAAGTTTACTATGTCATAATTCTAGCAGTCAAAAGTCTAAAATGGGTCCTCACTAAAACTAAAGTGTCAGCTGGTCTGGGTTCCGTTGGGAGGTTTTAATGGAGAATTTAGTTCTTTGACCCTTTCAACCTCTGAAGGCCACCTGAGTTCCTTGGCCCTTATATCCTTCTTCAAAGGCCAACAGTGTAGCATCTTTAAAATTTTCCTGTGAACTCTAACCATCCTGTTACCTCTTATAAGGGAATCCCTGTTGTGTTTACATAAGACCATGAGCTAAATGCAGGATAATCATCCTATCTCAATATTCTTAACTTAATCACATTTGCCAATAATGCTTTTTCATGTAAGGTTAAATATTCATAGATTCTGAGGATTAAATATGGACATCTTTGGGGGGATTCATTATTCTGCCTATTCAGGAAAGAAGTGATTGTGGTAACTTGGTGATTAGATCGCTCTCACCACAGCTGAGATCCAGGGGGACTAGACTTTTCCAGAGGGGTTATGGACAGCAGATCATGGACTCATATTGTCAAAAATTACTATATGGTTTGAGTAGAAGGAGTTATTTCAAAACTTGAACTTGTGCTGCTTTGGTGTCAGGTCTGATGTGTCACTTCCAAAAATATCACTTCATTTGTCACTTTATCAGATAAAGACATTAGCTCTTCTTTCTCTACTTTTTCTTTTACTTTCCATATCCTACCTTATTCCTATTTCTCTTCCCTTTTTGCCTCGTTAATGTTGTTAACATGAACACTGTTCTACTAGCAAAGCTGTCTTCCAAACACCAACTGACTCTACAAATTGGAAAAACTATAAAGCATTACATTATTATGACTATGTAAAGATTCTTCACTGCTGAGCCATTTAGTGTTCTAGAAATAAAATTTTTCCTCTCTTACTCAACTGTTCTGACCTTGGGATGACTTGTTCCTAACTTCAACAACAAGAACAGAGATAGATCTATTTTCTTATGCTACGTTTATGGATTTAAGGTAGTCATATCACCATGATTTTCTTGAAAATATTTTCTTCCTAAAGCTTATTTCCTTTTTAAAAAAATATTACTTGTCTTTTTTGTAGCCACAGTGTTTTTCAGATTCTTAATAAAACCATCTCATTTATTGAGTCTCGCCTTTTCCATGAAAGTTTTTCTCAGAAAACTTCTAGCCTCAGGCTCCAGTCTTGACTGGTTGTTGATGGAACTGAGTGCATTTGCCATCCTATCTTCTCTGCTCAGTTGAATTAAACTACATATTCCTGGATTGATACCATCTCTTCCTCATTCTTAGAGGGTAGAAGATACCCTTGCTTTTCTGCAAAATATCTTTAACATCCTTTGGAGAGTCTGTAAGAAAAGTAAAATTTCTAAATTCTTGCATGTATAAAAGTGTCTTTATATTGTCCTCCTATAATGAAAGTTTAATTGGTTGTAGAACTGTATCTTGAATATGTATGCGTACGTATGTATTTTTTATAGAAAAATGAGAACATTATAATATTCTAGAATCCACATAGATACTTCATATTCCTTTGTTTTTCCCTCTGGATCTTCTATTTGTTTCTTAAAATTTCAAAGTTACATGTTCACCTGTGCATTGGATTACTAAAATCCATTTCACTGTATAGTTGGGCATACTTTTAATCAGAAAACCTAAATCTTTTCCCATCTTTAGCAAATTCTCTTCTATTTTATCTTTGATAATTTCCCTGTGTCTAATTTTTACTATTCTCTCTGGGAGTTTTATATTTTCGTTTTTTAATAAATACTTAATCAGTGGATGTTGGACTTCCTGGGTTGCTGGTTTCTTTCTTATTTGTTTTCTGTAATTTTTATCTCTTTGCTTTTCTGTTTCTCTTTGGGAAGAGAAGAGAAAAGCTCTTTTGTTTGCTTTTCTTTGGCTCTTTTTAATTGAGATACAATTGACATGAAATGGGGTGCTTGGGTGGCTCAGTTGGTTAAGCAGCTGCGTTCAGCTCAGGTCACGATTCTGGAGTCCCAGGACTGAGTTCCACATCAGGCTCCCTGCTCAGTGGGGAGCCTGCTTCTCCCTCTGACATCTCCTCTCTCATGTTCTCTCTTTCTCTCAAATAAATAAATAAAATCTTTTAAAAAACAAAACAACAACAACAAAAAATTAGCATGAAACATTACATTAATTTCAGGTATACAATATAATGACTTGATATTTGTATATGTTGCAAAACAATCACCACAATTAGTCAAGTTAGCATCCATTATTATACATACAGAACATTTTTTTGTGATGAGAGTTTTCCAGATCAATTCTCTTAACAACTTTCAGTTGTGCAATACAGTTTACTAACTATAGTCACCATGCTCTACATTACATCCACACCTTTTTGACTCCCTTCCCCCATTTTGCCAACCCTCTACTCCCTTTGACAACCAAACACCTATTCCCTCTATCTGTGAACTTTTTTGTCTTTTTTTTTAAGTTTCCATGTATAAGTGAGATCACATAATTGTCTTTCTCTTTCTGACTTATTTCACTTAGCACAGTAGCCTCACGATCCATGCATATAACTGCAAATGTCAAGATGTCATTCTTTTTTATGGCTAATACTCCAGTGTGTGTGTGTGTGTGTACACCACATTTTTTAATACATTCATTTGTTGATGGACATTTAGGTTGTCTCTACATTTGAGTAGCAATGCATCAGTGTATATTAAATTCCTTGCTATTCCTCAGATAATTTCTTTCCTCCTGTATTCATTTTTCTATTTGTTTACCTCAGTCATTCTCTTGGTGATACTAGTATCTATCTTCTTAGTGATACCTTATAGGTAAGATTTTAAAAATCGGTAACTACTATGGGTTAACTGTGTCAAAGGTCCACAGGATTATTTTTCTGTTAGTCTCACCTCTGAGAAAGATTTCCATCTGAGAGTCTGATATGAAAGAGCAAAGAAGAGTATCTCAGGTACGGACTTGACTCTTTTCAGAATGTCTAGAGTTCAGGAATGAAAAGAGATTCAGTGTCCCAAAGACTTAATTTTCAACAGACATTGTAGGCCATATCTTTAGAGAAGACCTATGTGTTTTCTACTTGGAGGTAAATGTTGGCTACCTGTAGAACCATACATGCATTAGGTCTTATAAAGGTTTTTAATTTATTCTTTTTTCATCCCTAAATCTTAGATCGGGCCTCTCCATAAGGTGTTAACTCTGAACCCAGGTTTTTCCAGTAATGCCATTGACAGAAAACTGGCTTCAGACTTCTCTGCCGTTCTCTTGCCATGTGTCTTAGCTGCAGCTTTCCCATTTCATCCATTTACTCATGCGCATCTGTTTTCTGTCTTTCTGAAATCTGCTGAAATCACTTACTTCTGACTCACCTCACAAAATCTCTTTGCATTTGGAGATTATTTCTTTTTGTACTTCTCTGCATTTATTCAGATAGGAAGAGGGTCTTGGGAAGGACTGAAGGAAACACATATGTCTAGTAAGTCATAGTAATCTGGAAATCTATTAATATGACTTAAAGCAAATAGTGAAAGAAACCAAACATGAAAAATACCCTTGGTGACAATTTAATACTGTGTAACTCCATCAATCAATCATGTCTCTATTCTAACAAAAATGTAGTCTCCCATCTGTAAAAAGGTATAACTGGCTGTATATAAGGATAATTTGATATTTTTTCAATAATGGTAATGGTTGTGAAAATCTAGCGGAGTTCTCTCACTTGTCTTCCTGATTCGACGCACTGATTTTCTGAGTCAGTTGGAAGATGTCTCATCACAGAAGAAGTAAAGTGATCTACCAGGTCATGGGAGATGGAACTATTTGTTGTCACTGCTCTCAGAGCTCACTACTAAACTCACATAATAAACTTAATTACATTAAGTAAGAAGATGTGTCTTTTTTTTCCACGCAAACTATTTTCTGCATTAGTCTATTTTGAAGCACATTAACTGTAAGGACCAAGGAATTTTGAATAAAGCAAATTTGTGTTGAAATCCCTTCACCAGGTGCCATAGGTATAATCTTGGACAAATTACATAACACCTGTGAGTCTCAGTTTTCTCATCTGACACATGGAATTTATATAAAACCCATTTCACGGGGTTCTTGGGAAGGGTTATTCATAGTACCTTTTACATAATGTGCCGTAAGTACTGTTTAATACTTTTAATAAGAAATTATTTTCAATATTTCAAAAGTGGTCAAATGACTGAAACGGAATGAAATAGGATTATTCCCTTTGTGTATCTATAGCTAAGTATTCTGTTCAAACGCACATATCATTCCAAGGATTAGTTTTGTTTTTACACACAGACACACACACACACACACACACACATACACACATAGGGCACAGTTTGCAAAGTAATTTGGCTTTCAACATTTTACAGTGTATTTTTTCAAAATGTATGATAAGTAAATTTGGGAGGTTGTGTACTATTTTTTTTAATTTTAAGTCCATCACAGTTAACATACAGTGTCATATTAGTTTCAGGTAGACAATATAGTGTTTCAAAACCTCCATACATCACCTTGTGCACATCCACATAAGTGCACTCCTTAATCCCCATCACTTATTTCATTCATCCGCCCCATCCACCTCCTTTCTGGCAATCATCAGTTTGTTCTCTGTAGTTTGAGTCTGTTTCCAGGTTTGTTTTTCTCTCTGTTTTTCTTTCACTCATTGGTTTTGTTTCTTAAATCCTACATATGCATGAAATCATATGGCATTTGTCTTTCTTTAACTGACATATGTCACTTAGCATTATACTTTTTAGCTCCATCCATGTTGCAAATGGCAAGATGTCATTCCTTTTTATGACTGAATGGTATTCCATTGTGTGTGTGTTTGTGTACTCATCTTCTTTATCCATTCATCCATCAATGGATACTTGGGTTGCCTCCTTAATTTGGCTATTGTAAATAATGCTGCAATAAATATAGGGATGTATGCATCCCTTTGAACTAATGTTTTTATATTTTGGGGAGGAGGAGAAAATATCCAGTAATGCAATTACTAGATCATAGGGTAGTTCTATTTTTAACTTTTTTAGGAATCTCTATACTATTTCCCAGAGTGGCTGTACCAGTTTGCATTCCCACAAATAGTGCACAAAGGTTCCTTTTTCACCACATCCTTGCCAACACCTGCTGTTTCTTGTGTTTTTTATTTTAGCCACTCTTGCAGGTGTGAGGGGATAGTTCACTGTAGTTTTGATTCCATGAAAAGTAAATTTTTAAAGAATGTGCAACTGAGGCCCTTTTTTGAAAACCCATGGGGTAACGAATTTTTTGATTGGCCCAGAGTAGTTAGTATGGAAAAGAGACACATTTTCTTATTTAATTTAGTTATTCTTAACATATTCCTACATAGTTCAATAGTGAGCTCAGAAGACAGTGACAACAAAAAATACAGTTACACACGTATATACATTTGTGAATTTGTGAATTCAGGTAATTTGTGAATTCAGTCATTTGTATATACATGTATATATACATATAAATTTCATATATACATATGTAAATGAGCTCACAAAATTCTAAAACACAGCATGCAAATATAGGGAGCTCATTTATCCATTATAATACCCTAAAAAAAGTAGAGAAAAATAGACATTTCCAGACTTGTAGGTATCCGGCCAGGAAAGGATTTATAACAAGGACTGCACACACCCAGCTACCTTAAATTTCCCTTCCCTAGTTTTTTCTAGAGAAAATCTACTCTACAAGGTGGGAATGTGTCTGGATCACACACTTCTTCTGTTCAGGGGACTGGACCTGCTGCCTGCTCAAATTTCCCCCTCAGCCACCATTTATAACTCATTTGTTTCCCCTCAGGAAACTTCAGTGGCCATTGTGGTCCCTGATCTTGATGTTGCTTTTCCCTCCCAAACACTCTCCTCCTTCTCACAATCCTCACAATCTTCTATCTCCTGCCAGTTACCTCAGACTAATCTGTTGCCCTTTAGCAATTCCTTCCATTTGTGAATACAGAGAGAAACAATGGTCTCAATTATGGCTCATAAGCATTCATGATACACCTGTAATAAAGAGTGAGGGAGAGTTTCCGATTGTGAAGTGAAATTAGACACAGTTGCAAGCTGGCACCGGGCACCACGAGAGCCCTCCAGTAGGCCCAGGAGTCCCCTTCAGAGTCTCCACAACAGTCTCCACCTACATCCTCATCCTCCTCTAATTAAACCTGCCTTTGTTAAGCACTGGCATTTCCAAAATAGTCCTTTTCAATTTTGTTACTTGTTTGATTACTGGTATGAAAACACCCATCATTTTTATAGATTTTGTCTGAAAATGTAAAACTGTGTTTCAACAACATTGTGTATTGGGGGAAGGAGAGAGGTTGGCCTGAGCTCCTAATCACCATTACAATATTGTTACTGCAAGAAAACGCATTCTAAGTTCCACACAAGTGACTTAAAAATGAACTTCCAGAATATAACCCATACTGAATGAGGGGACTGCCTATATACATTGTTTGAATACCACCGCAGCTCCATTCCATTAAGCAGCAAAAAAATCTGCAGCTCTGCATGTAAATAAATCAAATTATTTTCCAGCCTAAACAATTTTGCAGCAAGTATCTGCTCATTTTTGGAAGTTCATTTATTTTTCCTTCACCTGGCATAAATAGTTACTCAAACCAGCCACTTAAACCACAAGACTTAATTAATACTAATAAAAATAGTGAGAAGACACCCAGAGAATGTGGAATAGCCAATGCTAAGAAGGACTATAACCAAAAATAAACTCTTATATAAAACACCTGGCAACTTACGAAGTGTTCAAAGATATTTTAAAATTCAGGAAATGAAAGCAATCTTTAGAAATAAGAAAAAATTACAAAATATTAACAAGACATCATGTCTTATTATAAAGTTTTCTTGAAAGAACTCTGGGACAGTAACCATTAACAACATCTCGTTACCTCTTGTTTTTCCAGCCAAGATTTAGATGTAAAAAGAAACTGTTTTTAAAGGTGAAAAAAAAAATTTTTAGCTATTTGCCACAAATATAAGTACTCCTATTGACCAACTGATTAAATTACAGTAATAATACCTATTTGCATAATTTTGAATTCACTTTGATCCGGGGGGGGGGGAAGCTGGGAATGATTATTATTTATACTTGAGCATCATATTGGAAAATGTCACTTGAATGTTGCTTGAATTATATTTCCTCTGTGAAAAAGAAATGGCCACGCGAGTTATTCTAAATCTACAGTGTGTGTCTATGTCAGCTCTCACAGAGACAGGAAAAATTTGTTTCTCTTTCCATATGTAAAAAGAAACAACCTTGCTGATTTTTTTTCTCATTTTATCATGGAAGAAATGACATCCTCTTCCCACCCCCATACACACACATAAAATTATGTTGCTGGCCTCAAAGGTCAATGAACACATTCATGCAGAAAGACATGGATGGCTATTTCTTACCATAATAAGGGCTTGCATATTTTGGCCAGGAGAAATTTGCACAAGGACATATTCCTCTACAGGTAATAGTAAGCAAATTCCTTAGGTTCAAAGGGGCATTCAGTGAAAATATGGTCTATCAGAACAATGCTGTCTAGCAAGGCTTACCTGGGTAGGGCTGTTTGTGGTTGGTTACAGACCTACACAATTGCTTTTGCCACCTATGTGCCCCTCAAATTCTGTCACTGGAAGATTAGTTTCCTTTGCTTCAGGTATGAATCCTGCAGAGGCTGAGAGATACAACGTGGTGAGGTGTTACTGGATGTGGGAGAGATAAATGTCAACTTGATTGTGACAGAAGGGGGGCATTAATGGACAGCTTTATTTGTCATTTTGAAGTATACTGATGTTGCAGGAGTTGAAAAAGTGGAAAACTTTTCTTTTTGCCTCATGGAATGGGGTTCCTTATGAAATGTGCTTCTATTACAGTACTGCTGCAGTTTGAAATCTGTCTACATATGGACAGGAAGGCCCAAGTTTCATTTAATTTTTAAAATGTTTTTCTAGACCTCTACATGCAATTTGGAGGCTCTGGGGGCCTCACTTTCCACTCCCTTTTGCTTTTGAGGCAGGTCGAGAAATAAATTATATTGACCTCACATATGACAAAAAGTAAAAGAGCACTAAAATATAAAAATTAGAACCCTGGATTTGCAGACCCTTAGATGGCCACATTAGCTTTCTGATCTCCCTATTCCTCACCTGACGAGTAGAGGTAATAATAGAGCCTTACTTACCTCACTGGGTTTTCACAAAGATAAAATAAGATGATTTATATGAAAGCCATTTATAAACTTTTAGCACTAATAGAATTAACTGACCTTTCCAAATTGATTGCAAAAAAGCTCAAAATAGTTTCTCTTGAGTTTTTATGTAGAGCAATGTTGAGTAAGTGAGTCAAGTATTTTTGCGAATGAATCCTATGAGGAAAATGTGGTCTAAACATTATACTGTAATTCCCTTCAAATCCTACTTTGACAATAATGATTACATACACATAACGATCCAGGCATTCCCAAACGCCAGACGGAAAAGAAGAAAAATCAGTTTACAAAAGCAGGTGTGAGCTACCTCTCTGACTTCAGCACTGAAATTGTTTATTTTACAATCAGATTTTTCTCTTGTAGAAACTCATTGCTCCTAACTGGTGTTTGATTTAGTGACAGTTGAATGAAAATGAATGGAACAGGATGTTCCTTCACCCTCCTTTCATAAAGTAAATTTTGTCTCAAACCGTTGAAAGGAAGATGAGGAACATGCTTTATCCTAGTCCCTAAGAGAACTGTAAGCACTCACCAAACTGGTACCTTTCTTCAAATATATTTAGCCCATAAGCTAGCAAATGTGATACATTTGGGACTGGCAGGAACAGTGATTCATTTTCTAGTCAGGGAGAGAAAAAGACAATGAATTAATTTCTAACCTGCTTCAATACACCTGCATGTGTACCGGATATTCGTAAACTCCAGAGGTATCCCTTTTTAAAATCCCGTCCCCAGGATCTTGCCAGAGAAGGACTCTAACTTGAAAACCAGAGCAGAAATGAGAGACGGAGGACAAGCCTGAAATTAGTATTATTTAAAGAGTGGCGCTGGCACCCACGACATGAATAAAACTAATTAGTTTAACATTGTGTCTCCTCCTGACAGTTTTCTTTTCCTTTTTGGAGGTAATCAAGCCCATTTCCTTCACTGTCCTAACTCATCACAGGCTTCATTAGAACCGCAAAGCACAGGCTGCTGGGACGTGCTTTCTGCGGCTGCCACTGCAGCTCTCTCTTCCTGACTTCCGCCAGCCCGCAGGCTCCCCGCACATGGAAGCAACCGGAGCTCGGAAAGAGCGAGCTCCCGCTTTATTTGTTCCCGCTCTGAGTCCTACATGATTCCAAGTACGTTGCAGATGGCCCGAAGCTGTCAGGGATAAATACAAGGGTTAAAGAAACCCTTTGCCCTTGGGACTGGACAACACAGAGACCGAGTCTAAAAGCTTCTTTGTTAGCCTCTCACTTAAGCTCCTTTCCTCCAGATTCAGTGCGTCTCGCTCACGGGGACATAGGTGAACTCCTTCCCTCTCTATGTTTGGTGCTGTTTTAGTTTGTGGCATTTGTCCGGATAGGGAAAATGTCTGTGACCTGAAGAAACGCTTTCACCTGTGAGTGAGGTAAACACACTGTGCACTGTTTTGCCAAAAGAGGGCAATGTTGCTGTTCGGAATCTCCTCATTCTGTTCCTGGGGACCTGGTCTCTGGAACGGTAAATAATCGCGCTGTCTCTTTTCTTTCACCACAGACAAGTTTCCACATGTCTATGCGCTCTGTAGTTAATCAGGACTTTGTAACTATCTGTCCTACCTATTAACTGCATCCACTCCCAAATTGTTTAAAGGTTAACACATTTCACTCCATGCATGACTGGCACACACAAGCAAAGGGCTGTCTCTGAAATTCGAAATTCTTCCTTCCTATTTGCCAGTGATAGGCAGGAGGGGGAAACAACCTGCTTTAGGATATTGTGAAAAGTATTTTTCCTGCTGTCCCTATTCTCAAATATTCAGTGTGTGTGTGATCAATCATGGTTTTCATCCGTAACCAAACGGAACATAGAAGGGAAAAGAAAAAAATACATATTCATTTTCAGCGAATTTAGTTCAAAATTAGCCATCATCTTCTTAGTTGAAACATGATTCAAAATTAACACCAGGATGTTGACAATAATCTGATAACTGGCACTCAGCTTCTGTGGGGAGTGCCGGAGTGGATTTTGCATGCGATGATTTTAAATTATTTAACCCCACTGTGAATGCAGGCTTTTATGTAAGAGTTGTTTTCTTTAGGAGACTCTAAATTAGTAATCTTCCTTTTCAGTAATAAGATGTTGAATTTTTTTCCCTTGGCAGCTTATTATACTTTAATAGATTATTTCCACCTATTTTTCATGCCTTTAAAAATTCACTTGTTTTCTGGAGGCACAATTTAGGTTTTCAATGGAGGTTTGTTTGAGTAGCAGAATTCCTGGAATTTTTCTGTCAAAGAAACACTCTCAGTCTATACCAACATGCTTGTTTGTGCTTTTGCTCTCTGAAGCAATTGGCAGTGGAGCTGGAGTACCAGAGAATGCTACCAGGGCAAGCTGCTCGTGCATTTAATAAATCTACTCGTGCATTTTCTTACAAATATATCTGTGTCTATGTGTGCGTATACTGTGTACACACACACACCCATGCTAGCACACGCACGTGCTTCCGTTTCTGCCTTCGTTTTTTGTTGTTGTTGTTGTTGTTGTTTTTAATTCAGAGTCATATTTAAAGTTCATTAGAGGGAAATAATTGTCGACATTTTTCTTGAGCATTAAACATCACTGATCTCATTTCCTAGAAACCACAGCTAGGTGTTTTATCAGAGGCAACACTGAACAGTTAAAATATGGAAAAAAATATGAAAAAGTCAAAATATGAAAATTGTAGTCACTAAAATTAAAAATACATTAAGAGAAAGAAGAATTGGGTGTGGAGTGGCAGGTGCTTGGAGCAGGGGACGGTCTTAGGCCTCTTGGTTTGCCCAGTCTCCAAAGTGCCCCATGTTCCCATATTTAACTGAGCTTGGAAGACTCGTAGAGAGTCTCCTACCTCAGGAACATCAATAAAACCCTGAGAAAGCTGTGTCTGCCGGAGGCGGTTCCAGGAAACCCTTATTTAACATTGACTTAGTTTACCGTGGCTCGGCTTTTTCATTTCTTCTGCGTTCAAGCCCGTCACCTCACGTGTGCTTCCTTCTCCCGCACCTGTCAGCATATGTACATGAGAGAGTCTACGTTATTAAAAGAATAATAACCGTATTGCAGGTTTCCGAGCCCAAGATTGTATTTTCTTCCTCAAATATTCATTAAAAAATATAGATTGTGTTTTATTGAAAGTGCTCTTTAATGAATGGTAGTCCTGTTTGCGGACTAGAGGCGCTTCCAGAGCAATTCCCTGACAGTAATTGTGGTCTGAATTGAGAACATACAGTAACGGAGTGCAGTTAATGGCCACCCTGTGGATTGAGTGCTCCACTTTTGTCATATCTGGTGACTTTTTAAAATGCAGAAATTAGTTAGGCCAGTAAAGAGTTAATTATGTTCTTGTGTCAGGAAACCCTCAATAAGCAGTCAGAGGGAGGAATTCTTTGTCTTTAATTCACAACAGAAATTTCAAAGACCATGGCAGATGATAATGTATAAATAGTAAATGAGCATCTATTGTGTGTGTGTGTGTGTGTGTGTGTGCACTCCATGTGTTACGTGAGAACAAGTGAAAAGCCACCAGTAAGTCAGCCCACAAATGATAAGGAGCACTAAATGAGTCAGTGGCACCTTATCATTTCCATACAGCTCAGATAAATAAACAAGACAAAACTCCTTTCTAGACAAATTTCATCTTTCTACTTCTTTACTTTGATTTCATTTCCTATCACCTGATGTTTACTTACATATAAAATAGTGTGCCAAACTTAAGAACCGGGTCCTTTGTGTAAATATGGTCTTCTCCATCATGTCCAGTCAAAACAGACATGTCCATAAATGGGTTAAAGTGAAAGAGATGAGGTTTGCAAAGACAAAATAGATGTTGGTATTTTTTAAGATGTAGGAAATAGGAAGCTATAATACTAAAATAATTAAATCTTCTGATTTGTTAGAACCTGAGGAAAAGGGTAATTTAAAAATATATGTGTGTGTAATACACACACACACACACACACATAACCTCACACACATTTAGAGTGATCTGGATTATAACTTTGCCACAGGGAATTCACTCCGAAAAGCAAAAAGCTAACACAGGCAGAAACGGATATTTCTTAAACCTATCCAGGCTTTTGTGACAGGGTAGCTAATATGTCCTTCTCAAAGTCTTTTCCGAAAGGAAGAAAATCCTTTAAAGGTGGAACATTTGACAAAATTCTTCAGTTAATATTTCGGGTCCCACACCAAGGGGGATCAGTCAGTGCATCAGTGAACCAGCATTGCGCCCTGCCGCCTCGATCTCTCCAGAAGTACACTAGCCAGAGCTCTGCTTCCTGAGACTGTCCACATCTTGTTTGGTGACCAAGGATTTACACCTCCTTTGAGATGCTAGTTTTTATAAAACCATGGTGCATAATAGCATATTTTGAAAAATCAGAAACCGAGATTGTATCAAGAACCCTGTCACTATAATCATAAGAAAAACCCAGTCAAAAAAACCAGTTATTTTTAAATATTTGTCCAAATAATTATTTGATTCATTTTTGCTTTCTACTGATTTGTTTTCATTTCTGAACTGACTACTTTGGCTGCACAGAGTCTGAGTTTCCATGCGCAATTCAGAAGCTGACTTCAGCAATAGCATACTCTTCCTCTGTCTGCAACACAGATAACCCTCAGATCCAGCTTCAAAGTGGCGCATGAGCAATTTCATGATGGTTCAAAGCATTTTGTCTAATATTTCAAGTCTTTTTCAAGCATTTCTTTTCTTCCTGCCTTGCTGTGAAATTTTATTTTGGGTAAATGAGTTTAATAAGTTGGCCAGCTGATTTTCTTTAAAACACATTTAGCGTGGTAAAGTATAAAATGAATTATATTCTCAGGCATCATATGGATATTGTCCAGTTAAATTCTGGTCCTCCCAATCCATAAGGTTGAGGGCGAAGCAGATAAAATGCCACATCATAATGTTGATGTCAGTTGGGCTGAAAACCTGGAAAATCTCATTTAGATCTTTCACTGAATCAAGTGTGACACATTAATATTGACTGTATTGGAAAGGTATATGAAATGGCTCACAAGGGCTACAAATTTGCCATATGAGGGCTCCCAAATTCAGAGTGGTGCATAGCACCAAAGTAGATTTCAATATTACCTACACTTTTTTAGAGAGTATCAGTTGTAATGCAAGAGTTAAATGATATATGAACACTTTAAAAATGCAATTGTGATGAGTTTCAAATACTTTGTAGTAGGGCCTGTCAAATGCCAATATTGCCATCTTTGATCCATGGTATAGATGTTTGCATGTCTTGGAATTCATTTGAGGCAATGGTATTTTTAAGATTGCGATATGGACATTTATACACGTTGGTATTTTAGCTAACTGAGGTGAAATGATAATGAATAAAAGGGAATATTCCATTTTAAAAATCAGTATAACTTATGACTTTCCATAGTTAATAACAAGTCACAGTCTAAAGATTCTTGGGTAACATTTAGAAGACAAAATTTCAAAAAGATGCTGCAATATAGGAGAAAAATGTATGTATATAATAAATGTATACGTATATGGACAATTTTGTTTTAGTTCAGTTCAGTTTCATAGCATCAGTAGTACTTATGTTTGAAGTTGTCTTAAATTTATATATACTTTAAAATAATTTGCTCTTTCTTGATGACAAATATAACACAGGGTGTTTCAAAGTAGTGCAACTGAAAGGGATTTTCTTCTAGAAAGCACAGAGGGATTTTTGTGTTTACTCAGTGATCTCCAGACTCCTCTTTAAGTATTTCAAAGTAACAATCTAACATTATCCTCATCCCACCACTTGAGTTCATGCACTCCACCTCTATCCCTGGCCATAACCGTCAGTGACACCAGTTGATTGTTTCTCGTTGTTATTGCATCATTTTCTTTATTTTGAAATGTATAATGATATAAAAGTAGAAATGGCCAAGTGAATGTTGAACGCTTATAACTTTTTATATTCATTTGTGAAGGTAGAGCAACTGTATCAACAGAACATGTGTAGGCGGGATAACAAAATATGCCAGTTGTCTATTGTAAATAAACAAACAAACAAACAAACAAATAACATCTCTTGGCCAGTTGCCAATCAGTGCTCCTGTAAGTCTCTGCTCCAGACTCTTTTGATGATGTGATGCGAGAGTCCTTCTGGCCAGAATATTTGCATCACAAGCAGTAATGTTAGCAGCTAGAGCCAATGATACCATTTTCCTGAAGATACTTTCCTGAGACATCAACTCCAAGTATTGCCTTATTTCCATGTTCATGGTTACCTAGAAATTCACTCTTTAGAATTCTGAACACATATCACAAAGAAATATTTGGGGATTTGGACATTAAAAATCATTGCTAAAAATCAGAATGACACTTAAACATATGTGTTCCCAGAATATGAGTACACTAATATCTGGTATTACAGAATTAAGTGAGGAAATTATAACTAAAAGTATGCAAACTTGTGATTATCTTTATTACCAGCCATATATTAATGAGCACGAGAGCATGGTTTCCATTTGCCAAATCTGCTAGCTTGTGTGATCTTTTTCTGGCTCAATCTGAAGTTATGCTGAAGAATTTGTAAACTGAAAATTGAGTCCTGAGTTCCTCCGTTAGGCTATTATTTAAATATAAATACAATATTTAAAAATGTTTAGTAGAAAGGGGAGTGCTCAAGAGATTTGAATACTTAACTGAGGGGTAGGGTTGTTATGTCCTAAGTTTTTCCTGTAGCTGCCTTGCTGTGTGATTTCAGGTGGCTTCCTCGACTTTTCTGTGCTTTTATATTCATAAACAAAGCTTAACGATGCTTTGGAGGTAAAACACTGCAACATCTCTGGATAAAAAGTGCAAGAGACACCATATATGCCCTCCTCGGCAAAGTACCAATGTGCGCTGACAATTACATAGAAATAGTAATAAAAACCAGAAGACTACTCTAGTTGCAATAGAAATCAATTCTTAAAATGATATCTTGGATAATATTTAACCTAAAATGCAGACTTCTATAAAATAACTGAATTCTCAGCCAGAGTGCTGTGTAGCACAGGGATTATTAACCATCCTGAATAGGAATATATTTATACAGTGCTTTATACTTTCCAAAATCTCTTCATTTACATCATCTCAACTCTATCCATATCTCAGCATCACATAAATTATCCCTTAAAACTTACCCATCTTGGCAGCCTAAACCACCTCCGTTGTTTCCTCAGCTTTTGAAACGGATTCCACAAGCCACAGTGAAAATCCATTTTATAATTTTACAGCCTCAGCTCATATATACGCTTATGGTGGGGATTTATTTCTGAGGAAATGTGTTTCCCTAACAGTTAGGCAGGAAGGAAATCAAGTCCTCAGGCAGCCGCCCACAGGGAGTGGGGACTCCGCTGTGTTGCGTGAGCCCTGGGTTGTTAACACCAGAAGAAGGGCAGGGGAGGCTCTATCCCTGCCGTCTGGACCTGATTATCCTTCAGGAAAATCGGCTGCACGGTTATAAAGCCTCACACATTCCTTGTGTGAGGGCTCAAACATTCGAATTTGCATTTCATCTAAACATATAAGCTGCCCTTTGTACTTCTTACCATGAAGGTAGACCAATAGTTCCATCCAAACATGCATCTTCTGGGATACTTGGGAGAAAAATCCCTCTTTTCCCCTCAAGATGATCTCTGTCAGTGCCAGGTGGGACAGCCAGAGAGCCTCATGGAAACAGATGTCTATGTGACACAATTGTTAGGTTTAGGTATTACTCACTGTAGAGTTGCTGGTTTCCGTTTGTTTTAATTTTTACATTAAGGAAAACCTGCTGACCTCTTACATTCTGAAGCAGCCCCTGGGGAATACTCAAGTGTCTCTAAAGGAGAGATTAACCAGATGACACAAAAGCCAATTTCTTCCCTTTTCCCATAATTTCTTTTACTCACCCTGTTTTGCTTCCCTTTTTTAAAAACAATAGTATATACATCATAGAGTTGTGACATGTATTAAATTGGTTGACACAAATCACTTAGAATAGTTACTGGCATATGGTAAATGCCCCAAAATATTAGCTGGCATTATTAAAAAATCTGCACTAGTTTCCTAAGGCTGCATTAGCAAACACAATAAACCGAGTGGCTTCAAATGGCAGACATTTATTGTCTCACTATTCTAAAGTCTAGAAGTCTACAACCAAGGTGTTGGCAGGGCCATGCCCCCTCTGAGGGCTCTAGGAGAGAACCCATATTTGCCTCTGATGGCTTCTGGTGGTCCACAGCAATCCTCGTAGTTCTGAGGAAGAAGGAGCAATGTAAATGCATTGCTCCTGTGCTCTGAGTTCATGTGGTGTCGTCCTTGTGGCTCTGTGTTCACAGGGCAGTCTTCTTAAAAGGACACCAGTAAAATTGGATTGGAGGCCCGCCCTATTCTAAGATGACATCAACTTAACTTCAGTTACTTCTACAATGATCCTATTTCCCAATAAGGTCCATTCTGAAGGACCAGGGGTTAAGACTTCAACACCTTTGGGGAGGTGGGGTGGAGGACATAATTCAACCTATAACAATATTCCACATGCAAACTAGCACTCCGGCCTCAAGGGACCAAAGATGAACTCTGCTCCCACAGTCAGTCTGATCCTTCTCAGTCACTCCAGTCTCAGACGATGGCACTGCCCTCATTTCAATGCCCAGAAACTAGTGTCATTCTTTTATTCCTTCCTGTTCTAGGTCTAGGTATTAGACATATGAGTCATCAAATCCTATTAAGGCTTCCTCATTTCTGTCTCTCTGTTAGTTCTCTCTCTGCATGTCCATGGAGAGCACCTTACTTCTGAACTCCTCAGGTTTCCTAACTGATGATCCAACTGTGCCCTTCTTATGTAGTCTCCAAAATACAGTCAATGACCTCTCCAAAGAGTCAGATCATGTCAAGACTTGCTTACAATATTTACTGGCTTTTAATTGCCCTCAAGATCAAGTTCCGAACATATATCCATTTTATCGTCTTCGATCTAGTCATTATTCCAACTCTTTCTCCCCATTGAGCCCCTCCAAGCCCCAGCCATGCTTGACTATTTAGGGTTCCTCTACCATGTGCTGTTTTCTCTTTGTTCCTGGTGTTTGTGTCCTACACTTTTTTTTCTTCCCCCCTTTTCTCTAGGCAGTCACTTGCTCCTTCAAAAATCAGCTTAGATATCGAGTCTTCACCCAAATCTTTCCTAACTAATCTCCCTTAACGCCTGCCAACGCTGAAGTAGAAGCTACTCCTATGGACTCCATAGCACCCCATAGCCTTTACCTAAAACAGTATGTTTCACATTGCATTGTGTTTTTCCATTTACTTATCTGTTTTCCACACTACTTTATAAATTTCTGGAGGACAAGACCCAAGAATTATACATAATTATATTGATGCATTCCCAAGATTCGCACATTTATTCATCCACTCAACAACTACTTACTCAATGCCTGCTCTGTGCCAATAACTATACTATACTTTAAGAATGCAAATGATGAACAAAGCGGACATTTTCCTGGAACTACAAAACTTTATGTTCTGTGAGAAAAATATTAAATTCAGTAAGTACTTAAAATACAACCTAGTAAGTGTCTTGACAAGGGTAGTACAGATATCTCTAGTCTCAGAGAGCCTGCATGGAGACCTGAAGCATGAACTGAATTGTCAAGGTAAGGAATAGCAGGTGTAGACTGCCAATAGGAGAGGGATCGCATGTGTGGACACCCCAGTGAGAAGCGCAACGGTGGGCAAGAGGCAGGTAGCACAAGGTGAAACAGATCTTGAAGGCATTTCAATTTAGGTTAAAATATTTTTAATGTAGTCTAAGGAAATTGAGAAAATATCAAAGGATATTCCATATTAGAATGAGTTGTGGATCTATATTTCAGAAATGTCACTGAAGCAATTACGTGGATAGATAACTGATTAAATTGGCACACATTTACCAGTTACTCCTATTCGGGTGATGGGAAATGGAGGCCTGGCTTAGAGCAGTGACAATATGACAGGGGAGAAGTGAGGCAGCCTGGATCAATAATTAAGAGTTATAAAAAGATAATTTGGCGATTGTAGTAAGAAAGTCTCAAGAGATTTCTGGACTGGGTGTATTTGGATGGCGTTCACTGAAATAAAGAATATTATACAAAGTATAGTTTAGGAACATGTACGCCCTCTAGGATGCAATTTCAAATGTGAGGTAGGTACCCTCCAATGTCCGGAAGGGTGTGGGCAGGTAGACATATCCAGGAGGCAGCTGTGTATAGGCCTAGTGCTCAAGGAAACAATTGTGACTAAAGGTATCAATGTGTCTTATTCATTCATTCTAAAATATAGGTTTTCAACACTGGCTGTGTATTAAAATCACCAAGGGATCATTTAAAAAAAAAACAATAAAACTATGCCTGGTCCTCATTGCCAAAGATTCTGATTTAATTGGTCCCCGGCATTAGTACTTCTTAAAAGCTCTGCAGGGAATTCTAAAATGGATCTGGGTTTCAAACTAATGCTCTACAGTAAAAACAAACAAACAAACAAAATCCTTACTATGGACCAAAAAAAGTCTTGTGCAAATCAATGTAAGTCTTCTTTTACAGGATCTTCCCTTGCCACTTCACACATTCTTACACCCTGAGTCAGAAACTCTGGTCTCCTACTTCTCCAAATAAGCCAAGGACTGACACACTCCTTTGCCTTCACCTGTGTTCCTTCCCTGGCCACGTCCCTGAATTCCTATTCACTCTTCGAGGTCCAATTCATGTCACCTCCTCTCTGAAGCCTTACCCAACCCCCGTCTGGATACAGAATTAATCTCCCTTATTTAACACATCATATCATAATTATTTGATTGCATTTTAACTGGATCATTAGAAAGACAGTATTGTGCATTCCTGGAAATGTCAATGAAAGAAGGAAAAATAAAGAGCATAATTACGAGGTTGTTTTCTTCACTGAAAAAAAAAGGCAACTTACATTTGCATAGCATTTTCATAGACATTTTATTTAATCCCACAGCAACCTTGTGGATTAGCAGGGAAAGTATGACTTCTCTCATCAATATTAGGGATTATTCCCTCTACTTTTCTAAACTATTTTTCAAAAAGACCTCTTTAAATAGGTTTGCTACATTTATTTCCCCTCTTATTTTACTATAATACAAAGTACTGCTTTGTATAATATAAGTACTGCTAGAGATCCTAATGTTCAAAACTGTTATAAAGAACTTTTTAAGTTGAAAACAAACTGTTTAGACTCTGTGCTGGGTCTTTTTTGCTTGTGCCCACCGGTCAACTCTCAAGTATGATCCCCTCTGTTCTCCAAAAGGAGAGTCACCCTATACTGACAATATCACCAAGCACCCTCGCCCTTTGACTTGGCCATGTAGGAACACGAGTGGATGATCAGAGGCACGGTAGAGGGGTGTAGAGTTGCCAAGGGTGACTACTGTGTCCTTTGACTGAAGGCCATGGTCCCTTTCAAGAGAACCCTCACCCCACAACCATCCCTGTATCTGCCCTCCCTTGTTCCTCAGGCCTGCAGTGGTATTTAAAGTGTTCTTACTAGTAAAGTATACAAGTCACTACATGGGGCACTAAATTATCTCTTGTGATTTTTTCTAAGCCCTGGGCACACTTTTCTAAATAGTTCCTTATTAAACTCTTTTTAAATTATCCTACCTTGACTGCGCCTTTCGGTACCTGCTGGAACACTGACTGATGTTAGCCCCAAATTTATACCGGTTTAAATCCATGCTTTTTCAGAAAGAAAACATGATTTTCCATTTCAAAGGGCTATGTGATTTTAATACAGTGTAAAGCTTTGCTGATCTTTAATATTTTAAATTGTGGTGGTTCTCAGTAAAATGTGGCATTGAACAGTCACTGGACAGTTTTATAGAATAAATTTTAGGTGGTTAATAAGACCCTCTGATATAATCATTCTGTTTGTAGTTATTAAACACTAGCCTTGGTTTCAGTGGGAATAAACCTTCAGATATATTATCTCCCATCATAAGTTTTATGATATTTGAGAAGGCTTTATCTTTTAATGGTTGGATCTTTCTTAACAAATTTCAAAAGATTAAATAAAGGATATCAACTGATACCCAAAAAATGTCATTGCTCTTTCACAACAATTTTCTTTCACCTTAGATAGACAATCCCATTTCCAGGAAATATTTATATAATACTGGAAAAATCCACTCATTCTTTGACTGATTCATTTATTCTTCAATAAATCTTTATTGAGCCAAGTTCTCTGCTAGGCATAAGGAAACGCAGCTGTCAACTAAAATAGACACAATCCCTGACCTCATAGATCATTGAGCATAGTATAAGAGTTGTACATTATGCTGAATTTTCAAGGGTCATTGGAATAAGTTTTTGACATGCAAGTGGCATATATTATTTTGCTATAAAAAAAGGCTCAATAAAGGAATAATCCAAGCCTATCAAATACGAGTAAGTAACTGAGCTAACAAGGGATTTCTTCAACCTATAGAACCCTATCTTATATCTAGATAGTGGGAACATTTAAATAATTGAATCAATATGTGAGTAGTCCAAACGAAGTTAACATCTATGACAAAAATGTATAGCTGAGTTGTTAAAGACTCCAGGTTTAGAATCGGAGTATCTGATGTTAAATCTTGCCTCTATTTGTGGTGGTTCTATGACTATAACCCGGATAGTCAACATCGTAAACCTCTTTTGCCCTCTGTACTATTCTATTCTAGTCCATTCTAACCTCATTTATTCTATTTTGTTTTTCAAATGGTGGTATCACACAGGAAACTGATTTAATTCCCCATCAATGAATAGTGGCCTATGGTTTAGAAAATACTATTCAAGAAGGCTATCTCTCTTGGATTCTTCCTCTCTATATATCCTTTATACATATGTTCCATGTCCTCAGTACTATTTGTTTTGACTTATAGGATATTTCATCCAATATGAAAATTCTAGAATTTGACTTACTATTGCTACCTATGGTAGATTATATTCTAATTGTTTAACAAATATTCTTTCTTTTTCCGCCCAACCTACCTCTGGAGACAAACTATATTTCTCTGTCCTACTGACATTGGGCTTGGTCGTATGACCTGCTTTGGCCAAGGGCGTGTTAGAAGACATGATATGATCAGAGACTTCAGTTATCTTTCATAATTGAGTTTGCCTTCTGGACCCCATACATTTTGCCATGAGAAGAATACGCCTCTGTTAGCCACGGATGGGGCCCAAGGAGAATGAAAGACACATGAAAGAAAGCTAAATATAACCCACAGCCTGAAGCTAAACTTAATGTAGGTCCACCAATTGATCCTCTCTCTCTCTCTCTCCCACACACAAACACACACACACAAACACACACACGTGTGTATGCACTGAAATGCCATTTTTAGGACTAGAGAAAGAGGCATGTTTCTAAAAGAATCATGGATGTGGCTTTTTAATACTGGAATTTAACTGGAATCAAATATAGAGAAAACCAATGAGGATTTTGAGGTAAATCCTGGCAATAGTGCTACCAACATGGACTGGATAAAAACAATTTTGGCCAACAGGACGTTGGCTGGCATGAAGCTAAAAGTGTGCTTGTATAGTCAGGCCTTCCCTCTTGTGCTCCACCTTTTGCCATGAGAAGAATAGCAGGTCCCCCAAAAGAGGAGAGTTTTGTGAAATCGACTTGAACTCAGTCCAAAGCTTTCAGTCAACCTCAATTGAAACCAGCCAAGATCAGCTGAGCTCAAGGCAACAGGAAGATAAATGAGTGAAAAACAGCTGGTTGTTGTTGTTGTATTTGTTTTAAGGCTGGTCTGTTACATGGGATTATGGTAACCCACACCTGAAAAATATACTATCCTGACTCTTTACTTTCAGCACACCGACATCCATGTTTGTGACTTTTAAATACTCTGGAATGTTAGACTTTGGAGTCAAACACATAAGAATTTGAACCTCAACTTGGTCATTTTCTACTGGTATGCCTTTCAGAAATGACCTATCCTTCTTGAGTTTTAGTTTCCTTATCTAGAAAATAAACAAGTTTATGCTTCATTCATATAATAGTTGTGAGGATTAAGTGAAAAACACAAAGTCAATGAGTATTAAATAACTATTATACCTCTACTATATGCTATGCACGCACTCCTCATTTTATTGTGCTTTGCATTCCTTCACTTGACAGACTTGCATTATTTATACAGATTCAAGGTTTGTGGCGACCCTGTGTTGAGCAAATCTGTTGGTTGCCATTTTTCTGACAGTTTTGCTCACTTTGTGTCTCTGTGTCACATTTTGGTAATTCTGTCAATATTTCAAACTTTTTCATGATTATTATATTTGTTATTGTGACCTGTGATCAATGATTATGACTTATTGAAATGATGGGTATCATTTTGAGCAATAAAATATTTTTTAATTGAAATATGTACTTTTTAAAACATAATGTTATTGCACACTTAATAGACTAGTGTAATGTATAGTGTAAATGTGACATTTATATACAGTAAGGGACTAAAAAATTCAGTTGATTCACTTTATTGCGATATTTGTCTTATTGCAGTGGTCTGGAGCAGAACCTGCTATATTACTGAAGTATGTCTCCATATCACATGAGGCTTCAGGTATAACGAATTCTGCTCTCACATAGACTGCAGACTAGCAAAGAATTCAGACATAAACCCATTTCCAAAAACAAATTAAGAGACATACATTGGTCCCTATCAAATTTAGAGTCCAGCAAAGAAGTCAGATTTGAACTCTCAAGCTAAAAGAGAACAAGAGTCCAAGCAATTCACATCACACCATGCTGGCTAGAACCAAACCTCATTGAGTACCATCCATTACAGACAAGTTGGAAATAAGGTCAGTCACAGGGATGTGGGCCCGATTTCCCATTCATTCTACAGCAACACAGATAAATGGAATCCGGGCAGTCATCAGACACTCGGGAAAGGCAAATTCTTGTGGGGTTTTTAAACTGCATGGTTAAGATGGAACCATTTCCACTAATGGTTGGACCAGAACGCATGATCAAGGATATGACATAGTAGAACCCTGATGTAGGCTTTATCTTGTACAGCCTGTGTTTTTATTTGGAATAACACAAGCTCCTCTTTTGCTGTGATGAGGTTTGCGTTTCAAGGTTTACAGCTCCTGTTGAATGAAACAAACCAGAGGAGGGATTTTTCAAGCTCATATTCATGGCTGGGGCTGAGATCCAAGCCATGGAGTTGACCAAGATTGATAGTTTTAAACTGGCCTTGCCAATTTCCATGAAGCTTTGCAGGAAGCCTCCTTCCATGGCAATAGAGAGATCAGTCCTGTACAAGTTTCTCTTACCTCCCAATCCATGCCATGATCAAAGGGGTGCCCTCTCATTATCAAGCCACCCTGTCAACAAACCCCATTTCAACCTGTAATATCTGAGGTGCTGGCCCCTGATATTCCCAGAAGAAACCCTCAAGGACAGTAGGAACTTCAGGTGACCATATCTAGTGTGTATGAGTCACAGACATCAGAAACAGACAAGAGAGAGGCATTTGTATCATTAGCCTGGGAAGCACGTATTGTTCATGCCATGAAGTTTAACAACACTGGTGTCAGGGTTGCAGTCCTGAGGTCTAGGAAATGCTACTAAGACGTATAACATTGCTTCCAAGTCCATTTCAGTGACTGAGGAATTTATTTATTTATTTTTCCTGAAGCAAAGACAAACTACACTCCATGGCTTGCTTAGCCTTAGGTGCTATGATCCATGATTGATAGTCTCCAATTCAGAACTAAATCTTATATCAAAACTCTAGTCCTAGGAAATGTCCTAACCAGCAGAATCAGTCACTGGCCTGGGCAGCTGCTGTCTCTTTTCTTAGCCACCAAGAACTGACGCTGGCTCTAATCTCCTGCTTCATATGGGATAATCCCCATTAGATCATGGGAGTCTAATTCCCAGGAATTCTGACTTTGGTCTACAGACAAAGTCCTCACTTACTCTATATTATATTTATGTATGTTTCTGGTTTGCAGAGATGTTAATCTTGTTCTTGCAATTGGTTGTTTCTTTTTGGAAATATCTGTCATTGCTCTATGTTTGGAGGGGTGCGTGTTGGGAGTATGTTTGTTTAGGATTTTTTACACATGAACTCCCAAGACAGCTGCATTGAAATCTCTTTTTATTCCTTTTTATACTCAAGCCAAACCATGGACTTCTTTGTTTCTCATGTGTCCTTATTTTCCTGTCTCAGGGCCCATGCTCTTCACTTTTATAAATGGTTCTTCCCTGTTTTGTCATTTTGTTCAAATTCTGTTCGTTTTTGCCTATTCAATTCTTGTCACTTTCAGAAAGCTTTCCTTATTCCTACCAGCGAGAAGCAATAATCCCAGCTCTGACTTCATAGGACACAGTAGCTGTCTGTCTCTTTGAGAACCCTTTAAAAATCCATTCCACAGAAGTTTAGGGTCCTATACTGTGTCAGTATATGTACTTGGTTCTGCCACTAATGGAGGTGTACCTCATCCTTTGATGTCTTGTAGATTGTGCCGATTTAAGCACATGATTTCTTTCCCCTATTGAAATACAAGTTCTTTGAAGGCCAAAAAATCTATTTTAGTCTATTTATTCTATCTTGGCCTCTTGTGCAAGTGATACTCACTGAATTAATGCAAATTGGATAAAGGAATAAATTCATGAATAAGTCAGATAATATATTCTCAGCCCCATGCAATTGTACGTACTGAGAGTGACCATGTTTTACACATTTTGGGCTCTCAGGGTCTAGGAAAGTAGTCTGTTATATATAGTTATATTCAACAAGTAACTGTGGAGAATGATAATGGCGATATTCAGATTCGTATTTTAGTCAACCGAGATGTGCAAAAACTCATCACAATGTAAAGCATATTTTTATATCATCTGATTATAAATATTTTATTCAAAGTTATGGGTTAAAAAGTATTTTTTCCATTTGTGTTTCAATACTAAACTACAACAACTTTGCTCCTTTCCTTCATTTTATAATATAAGTTTTATTGTGTAAAATGTTGTCCTCCTTCAGGATTTAATCAATCTCTCTTCCCCCATTGTGCTAAATTATTTATCTTATTTTTATCTTTATGTAAAGTCCTCCAGAAAGTTATTTGAAGACTCTGTTACGATTTTTCATCTTCCAATCAGATTTTCCAGTTCTGATGAAGCAAATGCAGGTGTTTTTCTTCTAAATTCTCATATTTCTTCCTTTAATGTTCTCCGTGTAGTTTCTTCTCATTTCTCTGCCATGGGATTGCTGGAAAGGCAATTGTTAGTTCTAAAAAACACCTGTTTAAACCCCAGAAAAATAAGGTTTGGGATGAGAATCATATTCTTCTTAAAACATTTAAGGACACTTTATTTCTCTTGCTAGTCATAATTTTCTAGAAAAAAACCTATTTTATATTTTAATGCCCTTGACTTCTTCATACTATCCACTGATTTCAAAAGTTATACCCATAAGGGCAACATTAAGAATTCTTAGAAATTTTCAGACTCAAGACCACTGATTAAATACTTTTCAGAAGACAGGAGTTTTACAGGGTGAGTGGAATATGTGGGTAAGATAATTGAATGTAGTTACCTTAATCTTTATAACACACTGCTTCCAACTTCATTGCCTTTTATTCCTGCAGCTTCTCTGACACTAAAGCACCTTCCATTTGTTCAGTGAAAATTTAATAAAAGGAGAAAACTGCTATATTATTTTCCCAAATGTTTACTGTGTGCATTTCTCATTTGCCAGTGTTTTGATTGGCAGCTTTATATGACCCTGGATTTTAATTTTATATGAAATTTGATGGGAAGTATATTTTAGAAGTCATAATCAAAACTGACTGCTGCTCACCCTGTATGTGTCTTTCTAAGGAAGCTTTTGTTTCCCTAAGTGGAGATTGAGAGTCCTGAGACACCATGAGAATGATACACAGTAACAGACCAAGATCTCTCACTGTTTGTGGAAATAAACAATTGCAAATCCTTTGAAACATTTTCATCCTTTGGTGGAAACAATTTAGTACCTATTCATTACATATTTAGAAGTTTCCTGAAATTTCCTGGATGGCTTTCATTTGGTGTTTTGTTTTTTGGGGGGAGTGGGGGTGGAGGAGGGTCTTTGAATGCCTTCTGACTAGATAGAGCACAGAGCAATGGGGGCAACAGCTGGACAATGAAGGAGCTACTTTCAGGGTTGCCTTTGATTAGCATCCTCAAGACTATCTGTTCTATGTTCTCTCGGCTCTAGCTACAGGAAGTACAAGTGTGGCCCATGGACCAGAGCATTAGCAGACTTTGGCAACTTGTTACAAATTCGGAGTTTCAGGTCTCACTGCAGACCTACCCAGTAAGAATCTGTATATTAAAAGAAACCTCAGGTGGGGGTCCCTGGGTGACTCAGTGGGTTAAGCGACTGCCTTTGGCTCAGGTCATGACCTTAGGGTCCTGGGATGGAGCTCTGCTTCACCCTCCCTGCTCAGTGGTGAGTCTGCTTCTCCCTCTGCCTCTCCCCCACAGTTCCTGCGTTCTCTCTTTCTCTCAATAAATAAATAATTTTTAAAAAAGTAAAAAATATGAAATAAAAGAAACCTCAGGTAATTCCCATGCCTTTCAAATTTTGAGAAGCACTGCTCTAGATAAACCTGTTGTATATCTTCAGATGATTCCCACACTTTTTTTCAATCAGCAGATTTTAAATGTTTCTCATGTCCCAACTTAGTTTCCCTTACCATAAAGTTCATTTGGTCCAGTCGTCCCGTGTCAGAGGAGGCAGTGAAGGTTATAGTGGCGGGGAAGAGCATCCCAAATTTCCAGCTAATGTGGAGCTATCGCTTTTTGCAGCCTTGCTTCTTTAACTATTTGGATGGAAAAAGCTGTCCAAAGTTTATCACGTATAACCTCATCTCGGAAAATAGGGTGAACTCAACACAATTTAATCTCTTCTTAATAAATACTGGTTATTATTATGAACTTCAACAATAACATTGCTAGAAACAAAAATAAGCTTAAAAGTTAGTGAGTTATTCTGGCATTAATAAATCTTATAGGACTTCCCACAGACTACTATGCTGTTTGAATTCATTTCTTTCTTAATTTAATTAATTTCTTTCTCCTCCTCCCCCTTCACAGTAATGTCACTTTTTCATTAAGTTTCACCGCTCTGAGCGGGATTCCTTCTTCCTATTCACGTTATGACTTCTGCTTTCTCACACGGCTCCGTCTTAATTGTGGCAGGCTGCTCTTGCTTGTTTTACTGTGCTTATTTTTGCTGTTGTCTAGAATTTTTCTTTTCCTCGTTTCTGCTTTTTCTTTCTGCTACATATTATCCCATTTAACAATTTTACAAATTTATATTGCAATATTTAGCCCATCTACATTCAAAGTACATAATGAGACATTTAAGTTTATATTTACTATCTATATAACTATCCTAGCTCTATATGCATATACTTCCATTGAACCACCTGTTTTATGCTCCTTGGTCTTGCCTAATTTTGTATTAATAAAATTACTTTATTTTTTGCCCTCTACAACTTAATAATTTAAAAATATTAATATTATTGTAGTGGTTACCTAGATTATGACATACATCTTTGATTTATTGAAGTTTTATAAAAATTAATAATTTAAAAAAAATTAATAATTTTACCACTTTCCACTGCAGTTAAAATTTTAAAATATTTTAATCCCATTTACCTTTTAAAAACATATTTTATTATTGACATGAATTTTAATCCTGTTTATATATTTTTTAAATTCTATGTACCTATATATTTTAAATTCTCAAACATATTATTATGGTTTTCACACTGTTATGTCTATACATTGTTATTATATTATGTCCGGTCAGTATCCATTTGTATTTACCCACCTATTTACCCTTTTTTGTTGCTCTCCATTTCTTTGTGCAATATATGTATGTTTATACTTCTCAGATTTAATTTTCTTTTAGCACTTTACAATGTCATTCTATTGTCTTTTGCCTCCATTATTGCTGTTGATCAGCCAGCTGTCTCTTTCATTGTTCCTCTGTTGAAGGTAATATTCTTCTTTGGTTACTTTTAATTTTTTTTTTCCCTCTGGTTTTCAGTTATCTGACTCTATGGGTCTAGGTGTGTTTCTCCTTGTTTTTGACCTGCTCAGGCTTATAAAATGTCTTGAGTCTGTGGGTTGGGATACATTATTTTGGAAAATTCTTCGTATGGTCTTTTTTTTTTTTTAAAGATTTTATTTATTTGATAGAGAGAAAGATCACAAGCAGGTAGAGAGGCAGGCAGAAAGAGAGGGGGAAGCAGGCTTCCCACTGAGCAGAGAGCCCGACATGGGGCTCGATCCCAGGACCCTGAGATCATGACCTGAGCCGAAGGCAGAGGCCTTAACCCACTGAGCCACTCAGGCACTCCTCTTCGTATCATCTTTACAAATGTTGCTTCTTCCTCATTTTTCGTTTCCATTATTTCTGTCTCCAGTAATACATACAAGAGACATTTTCCTTTTGTCACAGAGGTACAGGAGTTGCAGAAGGAACATCTGCTTCCGAATGGGTTCAAATAGTCCACAAAGGAAGTGTGTTGCTGAGGCAATGAAATCAGAGGAGCTAATACAAGGAAACAGAACCTCCGAAAAATGAGAAAATATGTGCGATTCCTTTTACTCCATATTTCAGGTTCTGAGACTAAGAATCCAGAGTCCAAGTTGTCCACTTTCCACACATTTCACAGGTTGCTAAATCAAAGAAGAGGCTTTATTATTTGTTTGTTTGTTTGTTTGTTTGTTTATCATAGGAGCATAGTCAGATTTCAAATCCTGTTTTCTCATGCCTTCTGGTATAATAATGTAATGCTCACAGCATTGGTTCTAAATTTAAATAAATTTGCATTTAAATCCAGGCTCCACTATTAGGTATATGACCTAGGATACATTAGATAATCTCTCAGAAAATGTTTAGAAATATTTAAAATGGGAATAATGATAATAAAAATATTTTGGATAACTGAAATAAATGTGCTTGGCACAAAATAGGCATTCAAAATGGCAACTCCTTCTAGCGAAGGATACCTAAATGATCATTGGTGACCTTTACGTGATTGATGAATTAGTATCAGGTGCTTTAAAATAGTTTGTGCTATTCTTTGTGCTGAATCAGGAGACTCCGACTAAAACCTTGCAGTAATGACTCAGATGTGAACTAAAAGACAGGAGTGATACAATCTGCTTTCTACATGATCAAATTTGTCACCTATCAAGGCTCTTATCTGTAGATCTCGGTGTGATTCTGTAAGAATGTGAATTCTCAGACCTGTCATAGTCCTCATTTTACCTTATCAGCATTTCTTGATCCTGTGTTCACTCATGTTAGAGACTCTCAGGCAAAGAACTTTATTGGAAACAGGAAGAAATCATTTCCATAGGTTCATGTATCATACATTAGTCATACTTGTGATGTTTAGGATGTGTACATGGTTTAAATTTATTAAGCACTTCCCGAGTGTCAGACACTAGTCCAATTATTTTACATCTATTAATACTCTTTACTTCTCATAACAATGTTGTGAGGTAGGTACCATTGCAACACTTATTTTGTAGAGGAGAAAACTAAATTGATATTTTAAATAATTTTTCCAACATTTCACAGCAAGGATGTTATAGAGCTACGATAACAACCCCGGTGGTCTAGTTCTTAATCACTATGAATAGTGGCTTTCACAATTACTACTATTTTCATTATGAACATAGTGATCTGAGGGGTTCGGAATGCTGGCTGGATAAAATCATTACTCATTAAGGGCAGGAAAAGGAATGTTTGTAGGTTTTGTTACAACTAAACTTGGGAAATTCATTTTCTTGTTATGCATACTGAATTTAATAAAAATTCCCCGAGGAAAGCCATGCTATTCTTTTAAAACTATATTGCAACTAATCTCAATGTCAGATAAGTACATCTACCCCCCAAAAGTGCATAAAAATATACACTGGGGAATTTTTATCATAATTTAACATTTTTAAAATGCTCATAGAATAATAACTCCACATTTGATAGTCTTCTATTTCTAGTATGAAAGGCTTTCCTGGATCTATTTCTTCAATAGTAAATTTTAAAAAGGGGTTATTATTGTTAGACAGAACGCCTTGAAATTATGTAATTTTAATTCACTCCCTTACTCACACCAAATCGTAACATGGTTTGGGAATCTTCTTGTATTTCAGCTATGGTCATCATTTATTTCATTGAAAAATCTCATAGACATATTATGAAAAGCTTTAATGGTGTACTTACACCTTAAAAAGTACAGCGAAATTAAAATGCTGTGAAATAAGACCATAACCGTACAAAAGAGCAAATTTGAAATTGTCAGCAAGCGTTCTGGACATGTGAGTAGGACAGCCAGTCCATTTATTCAGCCTGCATATCCAACTCCATCATTTTTTTTTAAAGATTTTTTTTTTTTTTTTTTATTAGAGAGAGAGAGAGAGACTGAGAATGAGAGGGGAGAAGGTCAGAGGGAGCAGACTTCCGCAGAGGCGGGAGTCCGATGTGGGACTCGATCCTGGGACTCCGGGATCACGACCGGAGCCGAAGGCAGTCGCTTAACCAACTAAGCCAACCAGGCGCCCTCCATCATTTTTTAACCTTAGTCGCCAATGGAAGAGTCATCAGAGTCTAAGCAAAACCAACTTGAAACCAGAACTAACTCACAGTTTGGAAGGTCTCCTAGACTAGAAAAATTCTGAACATAAATGCCACTGGTCTGATGGCCTCTCCAAAATCCTAGCTATTAGATGTGTTATATATGAACAGTCATATCTTTTGAGGAAAGGAGTAGAAATGGAATCCATGAACCATTTTTCTGTCTTTCCGCGTTATATTCGTAGCATTCTATGTTAACTAAACGTGCTCTTTTCACAAACTCTCTCTTCTGTTACTTGCACATTTGGGTAGCTGCCATTACCATAAGCTGGCTTCAGGAAACTCAAATATGTGAAATGTAAAGAATAAAAAATCTGGCCACAATTTTTCCAGGCTCAGGTTTTAAGCACAAGAACTTAATCCTGGTGTTCTCTGGGTTCTCCTCCTTCTGCCAGTCACAATTTCTAATTAGCTCTCCCAATGGAGGAAGAAGATGGATTATATTTTAATATCTAGAGACTAAAATTAGTTTATATTTTAGCAAGTTAGCACTTCTTAGCAGTTGATTTACTCCTGAAGCTACAAAATCTGTGAGCTTGCAATTAATCATACGTTGGTCATTTTCTTTCAAAAATGTTCAGTTTGGCTGTCTGTATCATAATAGGGGAAAACATGTAATTTATGCAGTTTAGAAATTATAGCCCTGTGTTTAACTATGTCATAATATATTTTCTCACCCGCTCATTGTTCTTAACACTATAAAAGAATGTCATTTCACTGGGATTTATTTAAGCCAAACCTTTACAGTGAGATCCCTAGCAAAACAGTAACCTCCTGGAGTTGTGCTTTAATTTTCTTTAAATGGGTGCTTTCAGGATTTGTTTTGACCACTCTTGATTTTGTGGCAACTTTTAAAAGTACATTTTTTAAACAGAGGAGCAGTCTTGGCTTTCTTCTTGCAAACACAATGCTTTATCTTCTGGAAATTGTCTCTAATATCCTCATGTGCATAACACATGTAAAAGTATTCTGTTAATATGCAGAATACACAAAACAACTCCCCGGTGGCAATGTGATAATTTAAGGACACCATAAATTCAAAGCAATAGATATTTTTTAACTCACTGACTTTTTTTAAAAAAACAGGCACTTGTTTGAAAATCAAAAACAGTCCATATTTTAAGCAGTTTCCCCAACTAACCTCTGCCAGAAAATTAACCCAAAAACTGTTTGACATCCTTGAATAGTATATCACAATGCTGCCAGCATACTGATCACTCACTGTGCTGAGACAAATCAATTAGCCTGCCAATTGTGTTCATTAGAATTCATTCATATTTTTATAAAAAGTTAATTAAAAGTATGAGTGAGGAGAAAATCATGTCTAACACTCTTATTAGATCCAAATTACCAAAGTAATTTCAAATCTAAATCAACAATCATTACTAAAACCCTCCCTCCAAAAGGTACAGTATACCTAAAAAAATCAGATAAAGCAGATGTGAACCTATCACTCTTCGTTAAAGATTTCCAAATTATTTCCTCTATCATTATGACAAAGATGATTATATTTTCTTGCCGATTGCCCATTATTCTGTTAAAGGTGTCTCTTTTAGGTTCAACCTTTCATTTTATCCGCATAGGTAAATGCCGAGCCTAGCAATGTACCTCATGTTTCAAAAAACTCAGTTTAAGATAACATTTTAAAATGAATGGCAACACAAAACAACCAGTGGAACATGGCATTCTAAGCCAAATGAAATTATCTTGATATAAGGACCATAGCATGTAGAAACCAGCTGCCAAAACAGAAACAAGTCGACAAGCCGTAGCTTTCTGATTCCTGAGACTCTATTCTTAACATAATATCGAAATGCCTCCGGTAGAGCTGTTAAAAGCAAAAAGTGTTTGAATGTGAAATGTTCTGATTATAACATGAAGCTCTCTCCCAGCCTATTTCTTCCATATTGGGGAAGGCATCAGTTCCTTTTGTTTCCAGAGGTCCAAAACGAGGGCACCATGTGAGGGTGGAATCTTCCTGACAAGCCACGGAAAGCTTTAGACTAATTTCATATGCAGTTCTTGGCACTGAGGTCTGGGTGGAGGTGGGCAGGTCCACCCTGCCTTTCAGTCTCATTAATCATTTGGCTTTCCCTGGCTGCTCGCAGCATCTTCTGGAGGAACCCTTCTCTTTATTCATTCAGACAACCCTTTGGATTAAACAGAGCCAGCTAAATGTCAAAGCAAATCTGAGTCTTGATGCAGATAATCATTTCAATAATATTTCTCCATTTGTGCCCAAACACCAGGGGAATAAAGCTTCTCTGCTGTCAGGTACTGTAAGACTGCAGTTGGTGTAAATGCTTGACACTGAGCCAGATGGCTTAGCCGTGCCTCCGACATATGTTCAACAAGCAGGCTTGCACACATTGGAATTTTATTATTTTGAACTGGTGAGGCTTGCATATTTATTTACTTGACCCCCTTTGGTGTCACTTTGGTATTAAAACAATCAGTTATAAAGCTTCTCCAAGCAAGAGGGTAGGGCTAGTTTATAAACTACTTGTCAGTTTCATATCACCACCTGCGGTGAAGTATTCCTCATCTTGTGGCCTCTTCCTGATAATTTAAAGAAAGAAGGTGGCAAGGTGCATGTGGCTGAGGGAGGGAGGAAATGGAAATTGAAGGAGAGAACGCCGGCCTGCCCCCCAAATAAAGGTAAACGTACCTTTTCCCCACCCAACTCTTTATATGGCCTGGGGAAAACCAATTTTCTCATACATTACCATGTATACATTTCACTCAGAAAAGCTTGTCTGGGCCTTAGGGAAATCAACCATTAATATACACAGCTGCATGAGCCCTTCACAATATCAGAGATAAATCTGTGTATGTGCATACACACACATCTTTGCACCTCCTATCATATAGATATGTAACTGTATGTTTACATGTGTAAGAAGAGTGAAAACCCATGGTATTGGTTTTGCCAAGGAGGAACTTGCAATCATTATAAATATTTATCATGTTGCTAATACATTCCTCGAAATAAAATGTAAGTGGTTTACTACTTAGTGAAAAATTTATGTATATAAAAGTTAATTTCATATTATTCTACAGATTCAAATGCAGCATTAAAAAAAACAGAACAGATATGAAAAACTACGAATATTGCAAATGAAATATGCAGGTTTCTGTATGTAGATTTTACACCATGAAAATAAATGTCTACCCATAATAAATGTTGTCTTAGGGATTTTAGAGTTCATCAATTCCAACACTTTAATAGAAAGAAAATTCAGGCCCAGAGAAATTTATTGATTCACTCCAAATCACACAACAAGAGAATGTGCATCAACTCCAGGCATGAGTTCCCCCCCCTCCACCCCACCTCACCTTTTTCCATGTTAGGTACATCAGCCCTCCTACCAGAGTAAACTTTTGCTGAATAATTGTCCTGTTCAGAGACATAAATCTCCATGAGATAAAATGATCCTAGGACAGTTGTGCTCGACCTTATCACACCAAATAGACCCCATTTTCTAATAAACATATCTTAATGCCCCTATGACTATCCTGAACTAAAATTCATAGGTAATAGAACTTACCTACATGGAGAACTTTTAAACATCAACTCAATGCTTTAACTACAATATAAAGAATATATGAATGGAAATCAGTAATTGATGGAGTATGTACATATGTGGTGGGGGGGTTGACATGTTAAACACTTGGAAACAACTATACTAGATAGTGTAGCCAAGTAATTAGACACTTGCCCCTTTAAAAATTGTCATGAACACAGAACTGCAAAACGCAGGGTATGTAGTCAGTGATTCAAATACCATGAGAGATTGTTGCTGATGATTGACAAGATTTTCCAAGATGGTGAGCTAAATCTTGGTAAAATTCCAAACCAAATTGCAAGCATTGAAATTTTATTGTTTTGATTACTCTTGTTGTATATTTGTTTTGCATTCTTAGAAAAATTTGCACATATTAAAACTATGCAGATGTTCTTTGTTTTTAGATGTAAATTGAAATAAATTCTAGAATCCAGTCATTATCAACAGGATTTTCAACTCCCTAAATGTCTACCTGGAGGAATATTTAAAGACTGTGCAGCGTTCAGGACAATTCTTCATTGTAGGCACTGTAAAGTATAGGATGTCTAATGTCTTACTTCCTGCCCAATAAGTAACATTAGTTCCCCTCCATAATTGCAACAACCAGGAATATCTCTGTAGCTTTCCTAATACCTTGGACTAAAACCATCATCATGGAATGTTGTGTTTAAGGTTTCTTCAGCATAGAAGTCAAGGTAACCAATATCAAAACAGTGAAAAAGCTCATCATATACGGAGAATATATCACTTCAAATCAACTCTTAATTTTAAACATTATATATGCCTGAATTTACATTCTTTATACACCTGTAGAAAGAAATTTCATTTTAAAATGATAAGATTTAATGTCTTTGCAAAAAGGTAACAGAACACAATTTCAAAATCAGAAATCCTAAACTAACATTAATATGAAATATAGTTTAATTTAAAATGTAATTCATGTTAAATTTAATATTGGTTTAATTATGTTTTATAAAAACCCAATACTTAAAAACAACAATTTTTTTTGTAATAGCAACATGTTTTTCTTATGTAGATGTGAATATTGAGTAAATGCTATTTACTCATAATATAGAGTTTACAAGAGATCTTTATGTCAGTCTGGGGAAACAGTACAACTATCTTCCAAAATGAAAGATAATGCATTATCAAACATAACTTGTGTTAGTTATACCACATATTTGCATCTTTATATTAGCCTATGATTCACGGCAATCAGATTCAATAATTAGGCGCATTCTAAATTCTTAATTGACCAGAATGCTGAGAATTCCTTTTTTCTTTTTTAAAGATTTTATTTATTTATTGAGAGTGAGAGAGAGAGAGCACAAGCAGAGGGAGCAGTAGAGGCAGTGGGAGAGAGAATCTCAAGCAGACTCCTTGCTAAGTGCAAAGCCCCACACAAGGCTCAATCCCAGGACCCTGAGATCATGACCAGAGCTAAAATCAAGAATTTAATGTTTAATCAATTAAGCCACCCAGGAGCCCCAAGAATTCCTCCTATAAGTGTCCCAAAAGCTTTCAACCTTTTCGACCTACCTATATGTCAGCAACCTGCCACATAATTTGGAAGAGACCACCTCATTATATATGTAGTTCTGATATATCATGAATCATAATATGTGTTATTTGTTCACTTGCTTTTGTGAATTAACTTTAATTTGCAGCATCCTTCCCCCCCAAAAAAAAAGTAAAGATGCCTTCTGCCTCTTACTCTTCTTGGTTGTGTATCTACCGTGTATCCAAGCTTTCTGCCATGTCCAAGAAAGAAACAGGTACAAATGAGAAACAATAACCTGTACTGCACTGAAATGTGCAGTACATCTTTCTCTTTTTAAAATCACTTCATGTCATTTGGTCAGTCCCAGGATTCTAAAACCTATGGAAAACTATCAAATGCAAGAGCATTTATAGTACAACATTATGCTTAAGCTTTAGCAAGCCACGATCTAACCCAATTAACAATCAAGTCCTGTGACTTGGACTAGGAATACGATTGTGGAGACATCTTCATTCCCCATGGTAGCACGGAATAGATTATTCCTTTTCTGAGGTTATTGTGCCAATAACACGTCCAGTCCTACCAATGAAACTTGTTTTTCTCAATCAAAATAGTTGGCTTAACACAAAAAATAACCCACTTGTGGTGGGAGACAGAAATTTGGAAGCTTTGTGTCATTATTAAACTTGAGTAATTTGTCCTTCACCTTGTACATGGGTCACAGGGGAAGGTGTTCAAAGGTGAGAACAGAAAATGACATAGATAAGCACCTAGTCTTTTGTTTCCCAGCCACAATCTTCTTTTTCCCCATTCATAACCAAGTTGGCAGGACAAATGCCCAAACCCAAAGTGCTGAGGGGCGAGATCAGAAAGATCATTGAATCTGAGCATCCATGTAGACACAAACAGCTGTTGTCAGGTTGATGCAGTCCTGGCTTTGACGTTAGAGTAATCAGTGGGGAGAGCATCTCATGTAACCGAACAGCCAGAGAGAACACAGAGATGAGATCTCTGAGGGCATGGAGTTGGAACGGATCCTTTAGAGCAGCATTTCTCATTTATTAATGTGTTATTCTTTCAGAGATCTGGTTAAAACACAGATTCTGGTTCAGCAAATCTGGAGCATAGCTTATATTGTGTTTTTCTAACAAGTTCCCAGATGATGCCGATGCTGCTGATCTGTGACCCACACTATGGGTAGCAATGCTTCAGAGAGTCCTGGAAACATGAGACCTGTCTTTAGAATTGGGAGTCTGGTGGGGAAATGCAATATGGCGACACCCATGCAAAAGGAAATTCAAGAAGGAAACGCTGAGGAGCACAAGGAAATGGAAACCTTGTAAAGTTAATGTCAGACATCAAGAACAAAGTGCAACAGGTAAAGAAAAGCCCAAAGACAGAACTAAAAACCACCCAGCATTTTGAGGGCACACATTGATGTGCAAATGAAGCAACATAAAGCAAGAAGACAAATGGAGGCAGCAGAAGAAATGTCAAGGCAGAATGCCTTTGTCTTGTGTTTTAGAAACTTGGCCTAAGATATTCAGAGAAATACAGATAATACCTCTAGAAAAGAAAGTAACTTATGGATATAAGCATAAAAGTCAACAAAAAAGGTCAACAAAAAACTGCATTTATACTCCAAGCCCTAATGGCTAAAAGTTTCATCACTCTCTGGGAGGAATCATTGCCAGTTAATAGATTTCTTCTGGTGTTATCTATAATGGATTCGTTTTATAGATGCCTAAGATAATGCCCTGATGGTATTTTTGCATTTAATTCAATACTTGTTTAATTTCAAATGGTAGCTTATAAAGTTCTGAGTTTAAGAGACACTCCAACCAAGGTGAGAAGAGAATATCTGAACAAGAGGTCACCCCACTGACCAATTTTAGAAATTGTGTTTGCCTACTCACCAATTATGCCAAGATTTTTGAGGAAGCACTTTTTAAACCAAATTCTGGTTTAACTCAGGCTACAGAAAATGCATCAATTCTGATCAAGATTTTCCTTATAAAAGCTTATAATATCAGATAATATATAATGTATGGTTTAACAAGATGGAGACATTGGGCACAAATGGGCGCTGAAAATTTTTTATCAGTTTTCATTCTAAAGAAAGGTAATGAATTCTGAGAGCCCCTGAACTTTAAGTTCATCTGATAAAGAATTAGGATATGGGAAAGAAGTGTTCACTACTGAATAGTTTTAATCCTAGATCCATATCTTGTTAAACACTGTGGCATAGAAAATATTTCTGAATGAAACAGTAACATGGACAAAAACATATAAATGCCAATGCTAACTTTGTATTAATTTGGTTCTTTGTCACTTTTTTTAAGTTTTTAATTTTGATTCAATATAGTCAACACAGTTGACTATTAGTCAACTATTAGTTTCAGGTGTACAATATAGTGATTCAACAATTCTGTGCATTACTCAGTCCTCATCGTGATAAGTGTAGTCTGTAATGTTTTAGTTCTTATTATCATTTTGATACAGAAGACCACCTCTTCTATTCTGGAGAATACAAGCCTTTAGTATAAAAAATATTTGATAGTGATCTGAAATCTATAAAAATCTGAGTAATTGAATGAGATTCTGATTTGTGATTCATAAAATTATATCCTTCAATATTTACATACAAATCCTTCCAATATATACTTTTCCCCATAGGTGACTTTAAATTGTATTTAGTAAATTGACTTCAGCTTTAGCAATTCCAGCACACACACACTGACCACCTATATAATGCTCAGGAAAAACTAAAATAAGTGAGAAAAAAATTTAATAAAGAATGCAGTGGGGGCGCCTGGGTGGCTCAGTGGGTTAAGGCCTCTGCCTTCAGCTCAGGTCATGATCTCAGGGTCCTGAGCCAGGATCGGGCTCTCTGCTCAGGAGGGAGCCTGCTTCCCCCTCTCTCTGCCTGCCTCTCTGCTTACTTGTGATCTCTCTCTCTGTCACATAAATAAATAAAATCTTAAAAAAAAAAAAAAAGAACACAGGGCAGGGAGCACTTTCTGAAATTGGGTTTCACTGTCGTCCCAAAATGTGATAGGCCATTCTTTCTCTTGATTACTCAAGGGCTCTTGGGAAAATTTTAAAATGACTTATTCCAACTGTTAGATCATCTTCTCAGTCTACTTTCTTATTTTATGTATTAAATATCAAGAACCTGTTTTTTATGGGCACCTGGGTGGCTCAGTCCTTAAGCATCTCAGGTCATGATCCCAGCGTCCTGGGATCGAGCCTCGCGTGGAGCCCTGCATTGGGCTCCCTGCTCTTCGGGAAGCTTGCTTCACCCTCTCCTAGTCCCCCTACTTATGTTGCTGTGTCTTTCTCTCGTGAATAAATTTAAAAAAAAAATAAAAAGTTAAAAAATTTAAAAATTACAAAAATTAAAAAAAAAGAATCTATTTTTTAATGCTAAGTGCTCTCTTCCCATCTGAGCTACTTCCTTTTCTTTCCTTATTTTTCTTGGTTCTTATTTCTCTCCCATATCCCTCCCTCATTTTAACAACTTTGATCTCCCTACACAGACACATTTCTATATACACCTATAATTCCTAGAGCGTATGCAAAGCAAGGACAATGTGTCTAGTCTGATTTTTACTAGTGGCCCCCATGAACTTTGCCCAATGTCAGTTGCAATGAAAAGGATTAAAAGTAGCTAGCTATAGCTTTTCAAGGTTTCTATTTGTTTATGTGTTTGTTTGTTTTTAGTAGACAAGCTGGCATTACTGACACTCACATCATAATCCTATAAAACCAAGCAGTCATGGCTTCAGGAACCAGAAATCAGTCCCTGAAAATGTTGCTACCTCGTGCAAGGGGCTCCCAGCGTAACAAAAGCATATGGATGCACTCCTATAACTCCAGATGGATACTGATTTCAATGGCATTCTATGAACAATCTGTTCACACAGTCCAAAACCTTCAGGGTATTATGGGTTTCTAGGATGTTGGAGACTATACAGTACCATCACCCAAAGTAGAATGTGAGTCAACCATAGCAAATGCATCCCCAAACATTACACCACAACTGTTTCTAATATTCAGTCCCTTATTTAGACATTACCAAAGCTTTTAGGGTGTGGACCTGAAACACACTGAGTCATTATTGGGTGATGGAGGGCAGGGGATTGGGGAATGATGGGTGTGGCCTTTAGGGAGGGAGCCTAAGGAAAAGGCTAATAGCCATCAAAGATGCTGTCCTTTGATTCTGGTATTTCTTTGGAGGTACTTGCATTTTCAGTGAATGTAAATGCAATTTTTTTTCTGCTACAAGAAGTAACCACAATTTGCAGTTAAAATAAGAAGTAACGTCTTAAAGAAATTCATAGGCCTGATACACTTGATGAAGATAAACTTATTATCTAACCTTTGTGAGGGTCCATAGTTTGTGCAATACATAACTTTCTAAAATAATTAGTTTCCAGTTTACTTAACAGATTATATTAATAAGGAAACTTACCTAAGATAACTTTTAAAAAAATGATTCCATTGACAAATAACTGGTGTGTAAAATTACAAATGAATGCTAAACTCTTACCATTGAATTATTAACATCGATAAAGTAGTTGGTCATTTTTAAATATATATAAATGAAAGTAATAATGTAGGTTATCTGTTTTAAGAGAAAGCTAACTTCTTTTAGGGTTAGAAAGGAGTATGCTGTGGGATGTCTGGATGGTTCCGTTGGTTAAGCATCCAACTCTTGATTTTGGCTCGGGTCATGGTCCTGGGATTGTGAGATTGAGCCCCCGTCAGGCTTCCCTGGAGCCTGCTTAAGATCCTCTCTCCCTCTTCTTCTTCCATTCTCCTACCTCTCTCCCTCTCTTAAAAGAAAGAAAGAAAGAAAGAAAGAAAGAAAGAAAGAAAGAAAGAAAGAAAGAAAGAAAGAAAGAAAAATTAAATGTAAAAAAATAAAGGCAGGAAAAAATAAATGAGTATACTGCGCTGTCCCCATATCTCCCAGTATATCTTTGCATGAACTTCGATTTTTTTTCCTCCTCCTTGCGCCCCTTGTGAATTCATTCACCTTATTCCATCAGTGCTTCTTTTCAGTGTACCTGGAATCCACCTACTCAATTCTCACTTCATATCCTACTTGAGGTTCTTTTGACCTCTTCAATCTGCACCCCTGCAATAGGCTCCTAAGGATTTTCCAATGGCTACTCCCTTCCAAAGCTCTTTAGAGTTAATTTCATCTTATCATTCTTATTCACTAATTGGATAAATTGGATATCTTTTATCCTAGCATCAAAGAACTGACACAGTTTAGTTACAAAACATCCTTCCAATTTACATTTCTGATTATTTGTTCTCCTCTGCTCCTTCCATATTCTCTATCCCCTAACTACAAAGTGTGGCCATTTATATATCATAATTTTGTTCATGGTGCATATGTATCTATACTCAAAATTCTCTCTTCTAATCATCTCTGATCCTCTGCAATCATGAAAGACAAACTCATTCTCCAGTTCATTCATAAAGTCTTAATCATCTCCTCTTTATTGAAATGTCAGCTCTCTCTGTTCTGTAAAGACCCATTACATTTACTTCTGCATGGTAATTTGTTAATTTTCTACTGTCTGGAATTACCATTTACTGTTTCCAATGGAAATTTTTCTTTAGCTAACATATGTAAAACTCGAAGATGAAAGCAGTGTACTTTATTTATCTGCTTAGTACCTGGGCATATTATATGCACATAATAGCTATTATATATATGATATATATAATCAAATACATATATTTGATTGAACAATCAGGTAATAATGACAGAGCAAAACTTTGGTACAACTATTGCAAATCAACTCATTGAGGGATACTTTCTGTAAAATGTACTATACTGAGCATGTATTTTCATTTCAAATTATATTTTAAAATGTGTTATTGAAACATATGTGTTAAACAAAAGGTACTTTGGTAATGTGCATAAATGTGTATTGAACTATGCATTTTTAAAATTCAAATATTCCTAAATTATCATTTTTAATATACTCATAATTTGTTTCTAAGGTAATTAATTAGAGAAAAAGTTTTCTATACATCAAGTTAAATTATATACCAAATCCACAGTATAAATATTCTAAACATCAAACTGTAATAAGTAAAAGTCAAAGAGAATATTTAAACCAGAATATCAGTAGAAGCTAATTAATAATAACAGTGTTTATGAATTCAGCATACTATTTCACTTATAGTATTTTTCAAAGATATCTCAAGATAGTGTTCTGCATTTCAACAGGGTATTTCACTTTTGGTATTTTTCAAAAAGTATCTCAAGATAGTGTTCTGTGTTTCAACAGGGACTTATATGTTTTTCCTAGAAAATAACTATTAACATAACATGACTCATGTAAATATCACTTTATTTAAAGCCATTTACCTTGTCCTGGCTATTTTCAATCTTTATTATTTTATAGAGGGGTTCTTGTAGCTCATTAAAAAAAGTTCATCATATGAACTTACTTATTAATTAACTCAATTATTTAGTTAATATTTGTGTCAGCAGTTCAAAAAGTAAAGAATTTTTTTTTTTGACAGAGAGATCACAAATAGAGAGGTAGACAGAGGGAGATGGGGAAGCAGGCTCCCCACTGAGCAGAGAGCCCAATGCGGGGCTCAATCCCAGGACCCTGAGATCATGACCTGAGCTGAAGGCAGAGGCTTTAACCCACTGAGCCACCCAGAAAAAGTAAAGAATTTTGACTCTGCTTTATTTCTGGCCTCTTATTTCTAAAACTCTTATATCTAAAGATCAAATAACAGTTAATTTCTGGAGAGAAATTACTGCCATAGTAACTAGTTGGAGTTCGGGATGATTTTACTGGTAAGCCTAGTTAATTTTTAGCTTAACTGGAACTGTTCTTGAATGTAAATATAAATGTGAAAATGCTGTTCGCTTCTAATTCTTGCTGTGATGGGCAAGACATAAGAAATTAAATTCATGTAATAATAGCCAATGATGATTTCAGTGAAGAGGTGGCAGCCTAGTGGAGATGCCCTTACTGGGAATCAACAGACCTATGGACCTATGTGCAGGTCTTCCCTGACATTCTAGTTGACCTTGGGCAGTTTCTGAGGCAGGTCTTCATGCCTGAAATTGCAACTGAGATGCCAGGACATGGTAAGCATGAAATTTCAAAAGAAGGGCCTGAGCTCATGAAAACTTATCAAGAGAGATTTTAGGTCTCTTGAAATTCCTCACTCAGTCTGAAAGTATGAAGATGTGAAAAGTGGATTTCCAGAGGGTGTTTCTTTGGTGAGAGTTGCTGCCAAACTGTCATCCCATTGTGAATGGGCTGAAGCCTGTGCCTCTCACTTTATATGTAGAAAAAAGGGACAGTTCAGAGACCTCAATGAGATCCTCAGCGGCTAGCAACAGAGTATACCAGTGTCTGGCACATGATAAGGAATTTCAAGGCAAGCAGCTATGCTAAAGGCCGAAAGTGAAAGAAAATGGAAGTCCATCGTGTAGAAAAGTTCTCTTATCCTTGATGGACACAGAATGTGTGAACATTTCTCACTTATTAGGCCAAAAAGGGTTAAAAACGACCTAAGCCACTTCAAATTCTGCTCAGAAGTGCCAGTTGGAACTTTGTGAGCAGAGGCTCACAAGACCAGGGCCTGGGGAAATGGCTGGCGTAGCTATAATCTGAAGGCCTAGCAAAGGGAGTGTCAGAGAGCAAGAACTTCCTGTCCCCTCAAGGTCCTTCTAGCCATAATAAAATTCAAGTCAACAGAGGACAGATTAACAGGGGAAAATCAAATTGAATAGCACATGTAAACGGGACACCACAGAGACATGATAATTCCAAAGACAGGCAAAATGAAGGATATACGTCATCCTGAACCAAGGAGAAGGGGCTAGGGATCTGGGACTTCAAGGAAAGCGATGTAATTTATAAAAAGATGGAAAAAGGTAAATGTTTGGCCAAAAAAAAATATTTGCTGGGTCACTCAAAATCAATGGGACATAGAGGACTTTGAGCAAACAAGTTTGCTATGTTCCTTCCCATCTCCTTCATAATGTAGTTACCTATGGTGATAGCTCTCCTCCTGGACCATGTCCTCTATCTAAACTCTTTTAGGCAGTTGTGGGGAAGTAAAGAGCTTCGCTTGAATCTGCTGTTTTGATTGCTTTTTAACTCAAAATAATCTTCATGCCAAAGTGGCCCATCTTGGGGCAGCCTGTCCTTGACTCCTACACAGGACCCTCTGAAGAATCCATGGAAGTTACTAGGCAAGAAAGTCATCCCTAAATAGTACCAAGATTCAGAATGTGAAGCAATCTTACCCGAGTGTACTTTCTGTACCTTCTTTCATTTTCTCCCTGTTGCGCACTATCTTGGAAGAGCCAGAAACCACTTTGCAAGCTGAGGGAGGAGAAGCAGAAAATGACAGAAAATACTGATCGTACCCACTTCCCAGGTGTCAATAGCCTATTTGAAATCCTCCTCGACTGAGAGAATGGAAAAGATTTAATTCTCAATCAGGTTTAGAATTCTAAACCCAATTTGAGACTGTTTTGTGAGTTAGAGGGAGTATAGAAGTTATCATTACCTAAAAGTGACTACAAAGTCATGGGATCCCCAGATTTTTCATCCTGCTAGCAGCCAGAGAAAAATTTGCCCCATGGTACAGATTTTGAGTGGGGAGTGGAAAAGAAAAAGTTAATTTTGATGCTATCCCCCCACCAGTTGTGCTAGTCCAACCTACAAGTCATGCTACTGAATTCGTCTGTCTCTCAGTTTCCTCCTGTGTATGATTAGTGTGGAGAAGCTGTTTTCAGAATTAAGAATTTTATAGTACAGAAGCCTTTTCTGGGAGACGGGAAGTAAGGAAGATTGTAAAATCATGTAGGAAAACAGTTCATGTCTAAGAGCAAAATCTGATTAAGATAGCCTATGTGCACCCACAGACACAACTAAACGCTACAAATCAAACTCTTTTAGTGACATAGAGGTAAACATTCCTAGTAAAATAGCAGTAAATTGAATTCAGAAGTATATTAAAGAATAATAAACTGTGACGAAGTTTTTATTCTACAATGCAAAGATAGATCAATAAAAATAGATCTTCTAATATAATTTATCATATAGTTATCTTAAATACTATAAAAAACATTTTATAAAAGTCAGCAAAAAAAAAATAAAATAAAATAAAAGTCAGCAAAGATGTCTGATTTCCCCCCCCACGACTATTTCAAAATACCACACCACATACAAAATGTTGCATACATATTCTAGAATCAGTTTTTGGACTTTCTATTCTCTTCCAAATAATCTATGTATTTTGGGGCCAGTATCACATTGTGTTAGCTATTATAACTTTGTAATATATTTTGAAATTTGATGAGAAAATCTGCCCACCTGTGCAGGCACACTTTCTAATTGACTGAGAAGTATTTGAAGTTTTGCATTTCATAACTGCCATGAGGGATTATTTGTTCTATCTATAGTTGTTCAATATTCCTGAAATAATATACATAGCCCTGTTTATTATGTGGGAGATGTATCGAAGATATATTAAGGGTTCCATGAACACTGAAAAGAATTTTCTGTAGGTTAGTAATTTAATTGCCATTGTGATCAATCCAATTTCCCATATCATTCCTTATTTTGAAATTTCCCAGCTTTTCATCTGACTTTTAATGTATCTGTTTTATATACGTAGTAATTTTTCACATCTACAATTCAGGAACATGAGAAATTGGGGCGCCTGGGTGGCTTGGTTGTTAAGCGTCTGCTTTTGGCTCAGGTCATGATCCAAGTCCTGAGATGAAACCCTGCATCGGGCTCCCTGCTCAGCAGAAAGCCTGCTTCTCCTTCTCTCCCTCCCCCTGCTTGTGTTCCCTCTCTCGCTGTGTCTCTCTCTGTCAAATAAATAAACATCTAAAAAAAAAAAAAAAAGGAATATGAGAAATTATTCTTCCCTAGTTGAAATTTCTTTCCCTCTTGAGTCCCCATCTCCCCTGACTGAAAACTTGACAACTAAGGGAAAAGTGTGCTCCTCCAGGTCAAACCTCGGCTCTCTTCAATACGTACTCAGGACAATGATTTCTTTCTCTTCTACCCATATGTTTTCTTCTCTTGTCCTTCCTGGAAGATCTGAGATTAGGGAGCTTTCATGTTTTTTCATTTCTAGTGGCAGGCATCTGGGCTCTCCCATGCAGTTTTCAGTGTCCACCTGGGTCTGGATTATTCTCCCTGTCAATACGGGCTCTTCCTTCAATGTCAATCTCTGGCTCCTACTATATGTCTTTTGACATGTAACTTGTAACACCTTTTCAAGTCTGCTGCTCTAAAGAGTTTTCAAGGCTTTTGGGAAGCAGAAAATTTTCGAGAATCTGTGGAATCTCTACATGACTTAACATTCTACATGGTCAGACTTCAACCGTGATTTAAATTGTTATGATTAAAAACAAAGCAAAACAAAAACTAAGTTCTACTGAATTCTCCATTTTGTCACCTCAAAAGATTCCTCCAACATATACACGCTTCCCTAAATTTACTAACAAATCTTTTCATTTCTACTAATTTGATGCTTCTAATATAATTTGCTCTACATGATACATTCTGACTTCTAACACAATTTTCTCTTATAAATACAACGAAATCAAAGGCCATAGAAGAGTAATGGATCTTAGAAAGCAAAGAAAAAAAACATTTTTTCACTGTCTCCCAGTTTAGTCTTTCTACCTTTGTTTCATTGCTGTGTTATCACCTGCCCCACATAATTTTGGTCATTATATATTTAGGTTTTTTTCATAGACTGCCTTTTTTTTTGATATTTCTTTTTTTTTATTATGTTCAGTTAGCCAACATGTAATACATCATTTGTTTTTGATGTAGTGTTCAACAATTCATTAGTAGTCATAGACTGAGAAAATAAGGTAAACTTTGTTCCATTTATAATATTTAACTTGAAAATGTGTATTTGTTATGTATATGTACATAATGTATATTTGCTACATACTATTTCTGTTATTTTTCAAATTTTATTTACCTTAGATATCTTTGTCCTCTTTATTTTTTAATTTACATGTGTCATTTTGTTTTGGGTGTTTCCTTAAGCATCAGTCCTTGTTTCTAAATAGGATGTTTGACTCATTTATAGAGTCATATCTTATATTTTTAACTTTTCATTTTCCTACTTGTGTTTTTGGAAAACATTTCCTTGCTGTTTTCCTTGCTTTCTGCTGATTGGTAAGTGAATTATGCTTTATTTGCCTTTATTCTTTGAAGATTTAAAAGATATCATATTTATTAATTTGGAGATTATGTTTATAGTTTTTCATATGCTTGTGTTATATGTACATGTGTATATATATGATATATACATATTTATTTATTTACTACCAAAAATAGAACTGTCATCCATTATTTCTTCCCTTTGTTCAATAAGGAACACATATAATCTTAATTTTCTTTATAATTTCTCTAAAAATGTTTTTATTTTGCTGCTATTACTATTTTGGACACAGAATATGATTAGGAAATAATTACTTTATACCATACTTCTTTTTGTTCAAGAACTGTTTTATAAGTGCATTGGTTTTTAAGAATATTTTCCATGATTGTTCAAATGTAATTCTGTTATTTACAGTCAAATTATACCATAATCACCAAAAAAAAAAAATACCATAACTTCCTATTCTTGAAATCTTCCAGTTGATGTAACTATTGGCCAGTTGAATTATACCTAAGTTTTTTAGGAAAGGAAATTAGAAAGTAAACTCTTATTTTTTCTAGGCAAAGGACATAAGAAGTATAATTGTAGCTAAAAGTTTGGAATGGCACAAGAAAGATAGGAATTCTGGATGCTGGAAGAACTGAGGCTCTTTTGCCACAGTCTGCATGTGCGAGTTTTGATGATACTATTTTCCCCTCTCAAGAATTGACTATTTAAATCATTATGTTGTACATCTGTAACTAATAGAATATTATATGTCAATTATCCTTTAATAAGAAATGATCAGTTGATATTTCTCTCTCTACTTCTGATAATTAGTATTCTAGAGAAATCTTAGATTAAGATGATTTTTGTACCTTTTACTATAACCTTCTTTATCTAAATTCTTACAGAATGTTCCCTTCATGTTTCATTATAAAACAAACTCACCGGGAATTGTCTTAACATTACCCTCTCTTAAAGACATTTTCCCTGAAGAGTTCTGTTAATCTCCAGACTAAATTCCTTTACCTGAGGAAAATTTTGTTTGATATCATTGTGCATTGATTGTTTAATTTCTTTCCATCTCTTCATCAGGGACACCAATTGTCTTTATTTGACCATTTTTCTCTATTTCTGGTAGCTATCATCTTCTCACATCATCTCTTGTTATTAATTTTTAATAACAAGATCATGTGCAAAATTTTTTTTCACATTTGTCCACAATGTAAACTTTCTACTTCTGTAATACAGATTTTGCTCTTTATTACTTCTTTTTTTTAAAAAAGATTTATTTATTTATTTGAGATAGAGGAAGCATGAGTGCAGGGGGGAAGGATGGCAGAAGGAGAGGGAGAGAGAGAATCTCAAGTAGAGTCCCCTCTGAGTGTGGAGCCTGACGCAGGGTTCAATCTCATAACTGAGATGGTGACCTGAGCTGAAATCAAGAATGGATGTCCATCCAACTGAGCCATCCAGATGCCCTGCTCTTTTTTGCATCTAAAGCGGATTTTAACTGTGTCAGTTAAAATCCGCTTTAGATGCAATTTAGTGTCAGTGCATTTTAGATTTCTTTATAATCTTTCCATGTTTCTTGGTTGATTTTCATCTTTGCCTATGTAATTCAGCTCCATTTTTAAAAAAATTTTATTTTATTTATTTGACAGATAGAAACAGATCACAAGTAGGCAAAGAGGCAGGCAGAGAGAGAGGGAGAAGCAGGCGCCCTGCTGAGCAGAGACCCCGATGCGGAACCTCGATCCCAGGACCCTGAGAACATGACCTGAGCCGAAGGCAGAGGCTTTAACCCACTGAGCCACCCAGGTGCCCCAATTCCGCTCCATTTTTATGTCATGCTGTCATTGTTATTTTTCATCTCCTCCTTAACAAAAATGTATTATAAATAAAAATGTTATAAAAATATTATTTTTGTTTTCATAGCATAAATTTTTTTCCCATATCTTAAAGACAAAGTGCCTTTTTTTCATATTAAAAAAATACTTTTAAAGTCATGTTGATTATATTTTATTGTAAATATCCTTTCTGGTACAAAATTTTACTACTTTTCTCACATTTACTTCTTTCTTGTACAGGTATCATCAGGATACAATCTATGACACATCTCTAACGGGGAAGATTGTGCTACTGAGACATCTTATACTTGTATAACTATAAAAGAGTGGCCATGATGTGGATTATAGAAAAGGAAATGTCCCTCATCATTTTAGAAAACAGCTATAGCATAGTGTCTTCAGTCCCCTGGTCAGCAAAGATCTGATATCACTGACAAATGAGTAAGTATTAACGGTTGGTAAAAATCAGCACACTGCCTAATTTTGTTAAGCAGAAATTTTTTATAAAATTATGCAGAAAATTGATGAAAATTGCCTACTGCAGAAGTATTCCACCTTTAAAAAAAAAAAGATTTTATTTATTTATTTGACAAAGAGAGAGAGAGAGAGAGCACAAGTAGGCAGAGAGAGAGGGGGAAGCAGGCTCCCCGCTTAGCAGAAAGCCCGATGCAGGGCTCAATCCCGGGACCCTGAGATCATGACCTGAGCCGAAGGCAGAGGCTTAACACACTGAGCCACCCAGGTGTCTCAGTATTCCACCTTCAACAGCAGAGGTGTCTGTGAGCATTTTATAGAAGATTGGGAGAAGAAAAACAATTGCTGCTAGTTTACTTCTATTATGTCAGAACCAATCTTATCACATATATTTAAACAGAAATAAGAGATGATTATTTCCCTTTAGGAATACTTCTACTTTTCACTATTTTCAAGCAGATAATTTATTTTTATAATTACATATATTTGTGCACTGATTACTTAATTATTGATTTATTAATGTATTTATTTATTATTAATTTATTATATGCCAAAATGGAAATTTTAAAAAACTAAGAAGATAATAAGTATGCTTTTCTCCACCCTGAATCTCAAGTGGATCCTTAAAAGGCAAATGCAATCCATTTCTAACAACTGATCTGCTAGCAGTGCCTCCTGTAAAACATGTTAAAGAAGGGAGTCACCAATTTTTGCATTTATATGCCAATCTGGGATTACAAGCTAGTATAACATTTAAAATTTTATACTATGAGCACCTGTTCCATAGAAGACACTATACTCAGTAAGTTGTCAGATGTGGTCTTTACTTAAACTGTAGCTACAGGAGCCCGTCAGTACACATTCAAGAAAAGGAAACTCACCATATTGCTTCTATTAATTGCAGTGTCACTCTTACCTACAGTAAGTTTTTCTGAACTGGAGAGGCTCAAAAGTCCACAACCCCAAGGATCCTAGTCATATTCTTACGATTCCCCTATTTGACAAGCTAAAACTGAATTAGATTTTTGGAATCCTTATTTCCACGTATGAGATGCATTCTAAATTTCTCAAAATAAAATTTCTCAAAATAAAAAAAAAATGAGAATTTTTCACTAATAAATCTATGTTCTATATGGACCTATTATTATGACCATTTATCAAAGTGTCATGTTCTTTTGTCCATTTTCCTAAAATTCCTTTCCATGTACCTATGCTGCTAGAACTGAAACTGCTCTGAGGAAGATAAGCCACTCCAATGTCAACAGAGTTTTTCTTTGAAAAGACCTGTCAGTTTGTGTCAATTGCAGAGATTTGTGTCAATTTCTGAAGTCATTTCATATTTGCTTTGCATTACATCATTTTGCTCATGTCTCAAGCAACTGAAGATATACCTGAAAATTTATTGGACAAGACAGCTACCTTCCCAAGTGCAGATAAGCCTGAAAGGCAAACGTGGAAAACAGTCAATGTTCTAACAGCACCTAAAATATCTAACTGAAATGAAACAAAACTTTAATGTTTAAATTTAATTTGGTGTCATTACCATTGACTTTAAAAATCATAAATTGAGCTAGCATTGACTTACACTTCACTTTGTTTTCCTAGCTATTTTTGTGAATCTTTGATTTAAATTTTATATATATTTTAAATACCTATCTTTTAAGTAGTTGAATTTTATGTTTGACAATAAAATAAAACCACCTGCTGTCTTGCACACAATAGTCTCTATGAATTGAGTTGCTTTTCTAACAGTAGAGAAATTTGGAATATATCACTAACACTCATCACTGTTCTGTGAGAGAGGCGTGGTTGGGAAGAAGGCTCGGCCCATAGAAATGTTATCCCATATCAGAACAGGCATCAGAATTTAGCCAGATGCAATGGTGTTTAGCTTATTTTCCAAGGATAGTTATTTGAAAACAAATAAGTGCTGAAAGATGAAGGACTCCAAAGCGTCTTGCCATCTTGAAATTCTTCTGTCCCCCAAATTTAAGATTTTCTTGTCATCTATATTTATTGCTCTAAAGCAGGACCATTGAAAATTTAACATACCATACTGGGTTAAGAATATAAGGATTAATATTCAGTATATGGACAGTATATGAAAGAATAGGTCTTTTATGACATTTCTTTTCATGAGTGAGAAGGGACCTAATAAATTACTTTATTAAATCTCTTACAAGTGAAGATAAATGTCATCAAGGGTTTAAGTTCTCATGTATTACATATAATGTACAGTTCTTCCGTCTATCTTCCTATATTTCTATATTTTGTCAATCTCATCCAATGGGCTTTACTTCATCATCAAATACTTTTTCCTTTAAGGCAAAAAAAGAAATGATATAGTGAAAAGAAAATGCCTGGTTTCACTTAGGTTGTTACTCTATTCAGTATATCTGTTTTTAGCTTACTTTGCTATCATACTTTTGTTCCTGTAATTTTTCATCTCCAAGGGCTGAATGGATGCAGATAGTAACAGCCTTGACTTTCTATGTTGAATAAAAATTTGGACATAGGAAATGTTTTGAATCCTTTCTTTTGCATCCTTTGTGTCTTTTTAGTTTGTTTGTGTGTGTGTGTGTGTGTGTGTGTGTCTGAAGTGATATTGTTTCTCCCAAAACTTGCACCTACTATTGGAGTAATTATCACCAAACACCCAGGTATAGAAATAAGACACAAAGATGGCATCATGTACTCTTCTGTGACTATCAGGCCACACAACTGCCTACATCCTAATTCTATTTGTTCTACATTTTTATTATCATGCCTATATATTTCCATTTGCTACTGCCTTGGCTAACTCTTCATAGTATTTTACCTAGACAATTTTTTATAGTCCACTAAAGCAGTGGCTTTCAAACTGTTTCCTATCATCATGAAGAAATACATTTACATTATGGTTCATTATATATGTACATAATTAAAATGGGATACATACAGCTAAAATAAAAATTTAAAAAGTATTCTTAATACATGGTACACACTGCTTTCTATTCTATTCCATTTTTAAAGGCAAAAATCAATTTTACAACCTCACTGATGTGCAGTTGCCACCAGCAATTTGAAAAACACTGCAAAAGAATTGCCTTGTCTCTAGCTAAGACACTGGCCAATGAATATCTCAAACTGTTGGCAAAAAGTTCTGTGTTTTGCCTGTACTTCTCCTGTGCACATAACTTTTCCTATGAACATGCTTCTTTCAGCCACTGGATGAAGTCTAAACTTATCACAGTATCATACAACCAGGGCTATTCCTGCTTACATGTTCAACCTTTATTTCATACTCCCAAAATTCACATGCTCAAACCATTCCATTAGGCATTTCTATGTCTTTCTTCACAGTAGTTGTGCTTGGAAAACTGCCTTCCTTAATTCTTCATATTTTTTATCCTTCATTTCTGCTCAAATATCTTTCTCCTCCTCTGTAAAGATTTCTCTAATCCTCCCTAAATAGAAATTAGAGGGAGTTTAAAAAAAACATTTTTAATATTTTTTAATTAAACATTAAAAAAATTTTAAAAATTAGAAGTAATTTTTTCTTGGCACCACTGCTGTATTTGTAATTAAAACATTCAATGGGAGATACTCACAGAACTCACTCCCCAGAGATATTTCCATCTTGCCAACGTAGCCAGCAAGCATGGATTTGTCAAAATGGAATGACTATTTCCTTCTGATCCAATGTCTTCAAATATGTTATTTCGGAGCAAGAAATTTTTTACTTCTGTCCATGAGACACATTTATTTATAAGATTCTTCAATAGCCAGAGACAGGAGTTACACTTCCATCTATGAAATAGTAAATGGTATGGAACTTGCTTTCCACCAAAAACAACTAAATAATTAGAAAACAAGGCTAAATATATGAAACAACTGTTTTCAACCACTGGATGGTGGGAAGCACAAGAATGTGGTCCCCAATAAAGAAACAAATGAGGCAAAGCCTATAATCAACTTGGCTTTCTGCCAGCATGGAACTGACTCGGGTTCATAGAGTTGAGGCAACAGACATAGGAGTTCCAGGAGAACAAGGCAGCTGGAATTTGGAATTTGGAGAAGAGGAAACTATTCAGGAAAAGCTCTCCAGAAATCTACCTAAGGACCTCCAAAATTCTTAGACTAAATTCTAGGTTGACTACTAATCTGCTTATGCACCAGGTGAAACTTTATAAGGCCTGGTAAAGATCAACTGTCAGAGAACCGTAAGCTTAATAATTTCTAAGGTTCACACAGGACTGGCAGACATGCAAGTTTTTGCCAGTCATAGTAGAGAGATCTTGTTGAATACCTGAGGCATTCAATAGAGCTCTCAGAAGGGTCACACCTTAGAAGCAACATAAGGCTAACCCTAGAATAAAAGCTAGTTTTAAAAATGTTATTTCTTTATTTCTTTATTTATTTGAAAGAAAGAGAGAATGAGAGACAGAGCGTGAGAAGGGGGAGGGTCAGAGGGAGAAACACTCCCTGCTGAGCAAGGAGCCCAATGTGGGACTCAATCTTGGGACTCCAGGATCATGATCTAAGCCAAAGGCAGTTGCTTAACCAACTCAGCCACCCAGGTGCCTATAAAAGCTATTTTAGAACAAAGCTTACAACAAAAAAAGAGCTTGAAAGAATCATGGTGATCTACAAGTAAATTAACTCCATGCCAAAAAAATCTTTAACACTTCTTAAAGAAAAATAAAAATTCAAAATAATCAAACCCCCCAACGAGCACCAACTACCCCTTACCACACACCCCCACCAACACCCTGCCCCCAGAGGCCCTATTAAGCCCAGCATCAAGTATATATATGTACTTGGAGTGAATGATAAGGAGGAGAATAAGAAAGGGGAAACAAATTATAGGAAAAAATAATAACAAAAACATTTAAAATTTAATGAGTTATTAGCACAGAAATTCAAAGAAAGCCACACCAGAGGACATCATAATCAAATTGTTTAAAAACATTTTAAAGCAAGAAGAAAAAAATTGACATTCTAAATGTAGGGAAGACAAATAAGAATTATTACAAACTTCTCAGACTCAAAAGTGGGAAGCAAGAAAATAATGAACAGAAATCAATAAAAGATAAAATGGGTAAACAATAAGAAAAGTCGATAAAACTAAAAGTTGGTTCTTTAAAAAGTCAATTAGATTGATAATACTCTATACAGAATGATTAAGAAAAAGAAATAACTTTATCAAGAATGAAAGAGATGACATTATTACACATATGAAATACTTGAAATACTTTTATACTTTAAAAAAGTACAAAAATTGCTGCGAAAAATTAAAGATGACCTAAGTAAATGGAGAAATGTAAAAGTTCATGAATTAGAATATTCAATATTGTTAAATTGTAAATTCTTCCCCAGATTAATGAAAAATTAATGAAATTCAAATAAAAATCTCAAAAGTCTTATTTCTAGAAATTACCAAGTTTTTTCTAATAATTATATGGATGTGCAAAAATCTTAGACTAGTCAAAATATTTCTGAAAAACAAAATTAAGAGACACGTTATAAGATTTCAAAGCATAAAGCTATAGTAATCAAGACAATGTGTTATTTGTAGAATTATAAGCATATAATTATAATGTAAGTCAATGGAGAAGAATAGAAAGTTCAGAAATATGTTCACACAAATATGGTCAATTGATTTATAACAATGGTGTCAAGATTATCAATGGAGAAAGTATTTTTTCAACAAATTTTGCTAGAACATTTAGATATCTACCTGAAAAAAAAAAAAAAAGAAATATCCCCTTGCCTCACACCATACACAAAAATTAATTTGAAATTGACCTAAACATAAATGTTAAACCTATAAAACATATAGGAGGAAATAGAAGAGTAAAACTTCCTGACTTGGGGGTAGGCAAAGATTTCCTAAACTAGACACTAAAATCATGTACCATAAAAGAAAAAATAATTATAAACTCATAAAAATTAAAAACTTCAGATTATTGGAAGACATCATTAATAAAATGAAAAAGCAAACCACGCACTTGAAATTATTTGAGACCAAGGGTGTATAGAAACTCCTACAACTTAACATTAAGTAAGCAAACAACCCTATGAAAAATTGGCAAAATATTTAAAATTATTTTTCAGAGAAGTTACACAAATGACTAATAAAGAAATGAAAAGATGGTTACCATTACTAGTCATTAAAGAAAGGCAAATTAATATCATAATTAGGTACCACTATACAGTGACTAAAATACTCAAAATGAAAACAATTGACTATATCAAGTGTTGAAAAAATATGCATCTAAAATCATTGTTCTATATTTCTGGTGGAAATATAGAATGGTACATTTTGGAAGTCATTTTGGCAGTTTCTTTTCATTTTTTTATTTGAGATAGTTGACATACAATGTTGCATTAATTTCAGATGTCTCACATAGTAATTCAATCCCTATACTTTATGCTGTGTTCCCACAAGTGAACACAGACTACCATCTGTCACCATATAATGCTATTACCATGTCATTGACTCTATTCTCTCTGCTGGGCCTTTTATTCCCATCACTAATTCATCCCATAACTGGAAGCCTGTATCTTTCCTTCTTTACTTCTTTTAGCCACAGTCTACCCCCTTCCCTCTGGCAACCACCAGTTTTCTGTAGTTACAGGTCTCATTCTCCTTTTTGTTTGTTTATTCATTTGTCTGGGTTTCTTTTGGAGTCCATATATGAGTGGAATCATACGGTACTTTTCTTTCTCAGTTTGATTTATTTCACTTAGCGTAATACCTCCAGGTCCACCTATGTTGTAAATACCGTATGATCCAATAATTTTACTACTGAATATTTACTCAAATAAAGTGAAAACATTAATTCAAAAAGATATATGCATCCTAATGTTTACTGCAGCATTATTTAACAGTAGCCAAGATCTGGAAGCAAGCTTAGTGTCCGTTCATAGATGAATGGATAAAGAAGGCATGGTACATATATATAGACATATATACAATGGAACATTGGCAATGTCTTTGAAGTTAAATATGCATTTCCCATGATGCTGCAGTTTTACACCTAAGAGAAATTCAAACATATCTACATAAAGTCTGGTAAATAAATATTCACAGCAGCTTTATTCATTATAGTCTAAAACTGGAAACAGTTCAAGTGTCCATCAAGAGGTAAGTAGATCAAAAAACTGTCATATCTTACAGTGAAATATTACTCAGTAATAAAATGGAACAGACTACCGAGACACACAACATAGATGAATCTCAAAAACATTATGCTGAACAAAAGAAGTAGGACACCAAAGAATACCTACTGCATGATTCATTTCTGTGAAATAGCAGAACAGCAAAATCCATCTATAGAGACAGAAAGCAAATCAGTGGTTGCTGGGAGTGCAGGCTCAGCATTGGATGGGAGTAACTACGGTACTTCTTGAGGCAACGGAAACCTTCTGTATCTTGTCTGTAGTGGTGGTTACATGGACATATAAAGTTGTCAAAATCCCTAAACTATTATATGTTTAAAATGGTTGCATTTTAGGGACGTCTTCATGGCTCAGTTAGTTATGCCTCCACCTTTGGCTCAGGTCATGATTCCAATCCTGGGATCGAGTCCCACATCCGGCTCCCTGCTCAACCAGGAGCCTGCTTCTCCCTCTCCCTCTGTCGTTCCCCCTGCTTATGCTCTCTTGCTTGGTCTCTCACTCTAGCAAATAAATACATTAATTAAATATAAAAAAATAAAATGGGTGCATTTTATTGTACATAAATTATACCTCAACAAAGGTGGCTTTTTTTTAAAAAAAGCACTTTATGACACTATCTTTATATTTCAGTCTCTCATTTCTAACCAGAACTTACTTGAAAATAGTAACTATGTACTACGTTTCCAGCTACCAGGACAGTGCCCAGTGGAGAATATGCAAAACAAATATTTAATGAATAAAAGGATAAATACTTGAATAAATGAATGAATGACTAATATATTCAGACAAAAGAGTAAGGCAAAACTTTAAAAATAAATAATATTTTGGCAAGCATTATGGGAAGACTTTCTGTCTAACTGTTCCTCTGTGAACATACCATGAGATGATTCCTGATAACCCACCATTAGAGATGATTAGCTTTGGAAAAGAGGCATTCCTTCATAAGATTCCAGGGTTTTTAAAAAAAGAATTTATTTATTTTGTATTTAATTTTTAAATTTTTTATTCATTTGAGAGATCCAGTGAGCAGGGGGAGGAGCAGGTGAGAGGGACAAGCAAACTCTGTGCTCAGCATGGAGCCCAAAGTGGGGCTCAATCCCTAACCCTGAAATCATGATCTGAGTCGAAATCAAGAGATGGACGCTTAACCGAGTCACCCAGGCGGCACCATAAGATTCCAGCTTTTAAATATACGTACTTTTGAAAAAGGATAAAATATTGAGCCTCTAATACCAACTAAAATTAACACATCAATTTGCTAGTATTTCCAGGAAGCAGCCTTTAGAAGAGGTAAAAAGTACTTATGTTTGCTTTGGACAACATAGAAAATGAGAAGTCTCATGGTGTTATTGCTAGAGATAACTGGCCTGGGTGGCATGTCATGGGAACATTCCGGAAGATGATTCTTTGGGACAGTGACCAATACTAGGCTTCTCTGTGTGAGGAGTCCAGAATGTGATGCTTCTCAAACTATCAACTTTCTTTTCCTCAAAAATTCTATTTCTGGGTTAAAATATACTATTGTGACCCCTCCACATGATTTAACAAAACAGACAATAAATTTACTTGAACTTAATTGGTACTAGGCAAGTAAAACCAGCCTTGAGTTTTGGAAGATGTTTCTTTTCTCCCAGAATGCCCATGTTAAATACAAAGCATGTAGATGGCATACTTAATTCACTCCAAATTTTGTATACTATAGCAGAGAAAACGTGCATCAAACTACATTTCATGTTCTTCCTCCTACGACACAAGAAGCACTAGTTCCCAGCAGCTTTCCAGTTAGGCAGAGCCCTGAATTAACTTTGGAAATTGACTGAGTTACTTGTGGAGACAGGGAAAAGTCCTTTCAAAATTCTTCTGTCCGCCTCTTCTTCCCCTGCCTCAGTAATCGGTCACACTTGACCAAGATGTTGGAGGCTGTATGGCTGGAGTGCCTGGGGGGCTGCAGAGCAGAGCCCCCAACCCCCTTGCCAGCAGCCTTTGGACGCATAACAAGAGTTAGAAACAACTTTTATTATGCATCATCCCTGAGATTTGGCCTAATTTAGCCAATTCCAATTAATACAGTTAGCCAATGCTTTATATAAAATAACTATTATGATTTTCCTTTAAAAAATGTATATTAGAATCACAAACATAAAAAGAAAAAAAAAACCCTCTTGAATTAGGGAGGATAATGGGAGTTTCTTCAATGGTCTCCCCGTTGGCCCATTTAAAATAGTATTATTTCCTAGTTTTTAAACTTGTCAATGCATTTCTACTTATTTTTAATATCACAGAAAATCTTCAAATGCCTGACAAGTCTAATTGCATTTGAAGCATAAAATCAGCATCATTGACAAATAAGTATATTAATTGAAATACAATTAGAGTTGTGTACATATATAAATATAAGACTTAACACGAAAGAATATGGAAAGTGGTAGGTATATTTAATTTTTTACCTTATTTGTTATCTTTCCAAATCCTTACCTTACTGAACTATTTTACATCATAGTTCTATATAAAAGGTTTTTAAAATGCATCAAATAAAAAGATGAGACTTCTCAAGAAGTAGCTAACAAAAAAAGATAATATATTTTTTCAAAAATATAGTGTAATATTTATACCCTATAAAGCAGAAGTCAGCAAACTTTGCCTGAAAAAGGCAAGAAAGTAACTATTTTAGGTTTTGTGGGCCACACATAGTCTTTGTCACTTATTCTTCTTCGAATGTGTGTGTGTGTGTGTGTGTGTGTGTGTGTGTGTGTGTATGCCTGTAAAAATGTAGAAACCATTCTTAGCACCCAGCACACAAAAAGAGGCCAAGGGGCCCATTTGGCCCAAGGTTATAGTTTGCTTTCTGTCCTCTAAAGAGTTTGCTTATTAATAGCTATAATAATGCTACCTTAGCACTTAATGTTTTGAAGTTAACATTTAAAGGAAAAGATAAATGCCTCAACTGATTTGAAAATTGCTGAATTTCTGAGTATTTGCATTTGCAAATCTCTCTATTCCCATGCAAAACTACCTTTCTGCCTGAAGATTGAGCTCCTTATCTTTCCTTTGGTTATTGTTAGGATCTGGGTGTTATTGAACAGTTAATACTAGATAATCTCACTGAAGGATGTGCACACATTCATTGAACACGTAGCAGTGCCCAGTCTCTCCCTAATGTCCCGGAAGCGTCCAAGTTTCCAATTCTTGTATTCAAGCCACTTCCTCATCTTTACGTTCCTTTATACCTTATTATTTCAGACTTCGAGCTTCTACAGAAGGACTTGTAGTGCCTTAAACACTCCCCTTGGAGGTAAGGTTCTTCTTTTCAGTTAACTGAAATGTAGATATCAGTAGATGTTTAGCTAATTCTTTGAACTACTTTTTATTTTGTTGCCTACTATCATGTTACAGCATTTATATCTGTGAGAAGTCAGGTATATTTGGGAAAATCTAAATGCCCCACAACAATGGAAGAAAGTATAAGGATATCTCTCAATCCACAATTGTGAAAGAGATCCTGCCTAGCTCCTGACGTCAGCACCCTTAAGTACTCTGTGGGGACTTCAGAAAGGCATCTGATTAGACATCAGATCTAAGTCTCCTTCCACACAGCATAAAACTCTTGCAGCCTGAGGGGCTGTTACATTATAGGAATCCACGTCCAGTATTGGGTAACACCAGAATCTCCCAGAAATGAACTTTCCACATCAATTCTTAGGGAAGTAGGTCATACCAAAAAGAACACTAGCCTGGATTCAGACTGACAAAAAATTAAATCCTAAATCCACACCCCGCCCCTCATTTATCAGTTGAATGACTGGAGCAAAGGAATTTATCTTTCTGAGCCAGGATTTTTTTTTCCATATGTATGGGTAATAATTCCCATCTTAAATGATGTTAAGAAGATTAAATTAAATAATGCATACAGGAAAACTCACACATAGTGGCTATGATTTTACCCACGGGTCCTGAAGACTGAGATAGTCTAGCACCTTCCTGGAGCCCATATGAGATGAGGACTGATTAAGCATCAAGCCTTCTTACACTCTGACATGCTATCTAACTCAAGATCACATTGCAAGACAGAGAAATATTATTTTATAAGACTTTCCTGTTTTAATTGAGATCTGTTACCAAAGATTTCCCTCTATCTTTAATTTTCCTTCTATCTTTAATCTTTGTAATTTGGAACTTCAAGATTATGTTAACTGCTTAGACTCTACTGTTAACTTTGAACCACTATTTGAAGCTCTTGGATCCTACACCATAACAGGTTTTATTGGCAGAAGATATTCCAGTTGCCTAATAAATGTCATTTTTCAAAAGTATGTAGGAGATTATGGGGATGCTGGTCCTTTACCTATTGGGTTGACTCATGCTGAGGAGGGAAGGATAGATTTCTCCAAGCATTGTAATTTTATACCCAAACTTCCCAGTTATTTCATCCATGGCTGTTCCTGTCTACCCTTTGGTATCACTAATACCTTTCAAGACTTTTCAAGAAGCTCTGAAAATAAACCCCTTGGTGTATTCAAAACAATCCTACCAGATAGTCCAGTGGATGGCATGGTAAAAAGTGCAAGTGATGGTGATGATGATGATAATAATAATAATAGAAAAAAATTAAATTAGTGCTTATTATAACATGTACTTTACAAAAATTATCTCATCTGACATTTATAATAATTTTATTTTCAGTTGTACTCAGTTTAGCACCATGCTTGATCTTCCATTTGCACAGTGTCCTGGTAGGACACTCAAGCAAGGCCATGACAAAATTTGCTAAGGCCTTGGCAGCTCCTTCTCTGAAATTGTTGGCCTCTGATTGTACCTTCAGCTGCCTCCAGAATCACTTGTCTTCCACCTACCTGAACATGAATGTCATCCCTGTGATCAGGGATGAGTCTTTCCAATCTCAGATGTAACAATAGTAGCTCAATTCCAGACACATATCACAGTGCCATTTTGAAAAGAGTAACATAAACATCTGACTATCTCTTCAAAGGCTTTCTCTTTACCACTAGAATGATTTGCTTTATACCATCTAAGCTGTTGTTTAAGCCCTTCTCCCAGATGAGAAAAAAAAAGCAAAGCAGGGTGTGACTGGGGGTTTCTAACCTTGGTTGAGGTCTGCAGGACTTGGGGCTGAGTAGTGGGGAAGCTAGAGCTGGCCCCCCGATCATAAGTATTGCAAAGAGAAATAGAAGTTTGGGTCACTTAAAGGGAAAAAGTAAGAATGAAGTTTTACTCTACATGGATATTCAAAGATGTGCAACAATAATTAGGCAAGTCAGAAAGAGTGGATTTAGGAGCTGGAGCCTGATACTACTTCTTAATACCACAAAAAAATAGAGTAGAAAATTGTATACGGTACTTATAAAAAATTTATGGGTGCTGGTAAATTTCTTCTAGGGCAAAGCCACTTACATACTTAAAAGTATGTTATGCTATTATTGTATGTAATTAAGACCTTCCCACTGCCAAATTTACTAGAAGGATTCCTTCCTATTCTTACAGGTCCACACCTGCTAACAAATCAGTGATCAAATGCCAGTCTTGCAAAAAAGCAAAAGCACAAGACCAACATTACATCCTTGACTATAGTGTTCTCTCAGTTTCCCTAAGAAATTTCCTCTAAACAATTTCTCAATCAAGTTTGTAGGGGATTTGCCACACCTCCAAGTTCTTATATCCCAATATGGGACATTGGGGCATATATCAAGATAATATATCAGAAACCATCTAGAGTATCTCTTTGGTGTCCAAGATGGATATGCAAACCACTAATAATCTTCCAAGAATACTCTGTATAAAGCTGTGATTAAGATTCTTTTTTCTAGTCCATAGAGAAAAACAATAAATGTTGTGTTTCTAACATGGAAAATGCCAGAATCCCAAATACTGTCCGCTTAGAATGTTTCCCTGTTGGATTTTTTTAACATATCTTAAATTAGGAAAAAGGGATGCTTTTATAAGACCTCTATTTTGTGCTTTTCCAAGAAAACTTCTGTATCAGTTCCAAACAAAAGGAGCATTTTATTATTTTTTTATTAAAGTCACAATTATCCTTAATTTCAGGTACCATTTAAAAATCTCATGAACACAGATACTTTTTGCTAGTTGAGAAAAACTATAAGATTCAAACTCTCTTCCTTTCAGTTGCGCTATGGGGTAAAAATGTGACTTCGTCTCCAATTACCATCTGTAACTATTAGTAATCGAAACTTGAAAAAAAAAGAGATTTATTTATTTTAGAGAGACAGAGAGAGCATGCTTGCATACATGTGTACGCAGGAGGAGGGGCAGAGGGAGAGAGAGAATCCCAAGCGGGCTCCATGCAAGACGGATGCAGGGTTCTATCTCAGGACACAGAGATCACGACCGGAGCTGAAATGAAGTCTTACGCTTAACCGACTGAGCCATCCGCCCTTAGGAATCAAAACTTACAGCTAAGCATGGAAATAGAGAATATAAACAGCAAAGTGGTGGAGGCACCTACAGAATTCATCATATCCCCAGAACTATACCATCCTGTTCTGAAATCCTTCCAGTGAAAGCAGTTTTAAGTTATTTTAATAACTGGAGATAAAATTTAACTTTCTGACATGCTGTGAAGTTCTTCTTTCTAACCAGCATAAATCCTTACGGCTGCGGTTTTAGCTCACCTCCTGCAGTTTGATCCTTTGTGATCAGGAGGAACAGCTGGTCTCCATCATCCTTATAATAACCATTCATATTCCCAAAGTGATATCGCCCCTGGGCTTCCTCTTCTCTAGACTAAAAAGCCCAGTTCCTTTAACCTTTCCTCCGCGGTCCTATTTTTCCGCCATTTTGTCATTTTTGTTGATTGCTTCTGGACTCTCTCCAAACTCTGTATCTCCTGTCAGTTGTGCTTTTCTCAGACTAGAACAGGATTTGACTGAGGACCTTGTCACTGCCAAAGGATCACTTCCTGCTCTTACAGATGGGCTTCTGCTAACAGAACGATGAAGATCAAAAACCAGACTCTCACAAAACCCTAAATTGCCCTCCTATTCCTATTGCTACCCTCACTCTCTGCCCTCCCACAATATCGGCAGAGGTGGAATGCATTTGCTGCAAGAGAATTATGAAATGAGGCCAGTCAAGCTTCAGAGACATATCATCTTTGCCTTCAGCATCTTTCCTTTCTCATGCCTCCCATAGCTGTCTCTGACTTTGTTGGGTTCTCCTCTCGCCAGCCTTTGAACATTTACAAATCTACATCTACAGCCTTTGCAGCAGCTCCCTGCCTCATGACACCCTACCCAGAGTTCTGAAAGCCCTCCAGATATCTCTTTTCATCCCCCACTCTTCCCTCACACTTTCCCCATGCTATGAGGGCTCCTTTCAGTGCAAGTAAAAGAAATTCAGCTCAAATTATTTATAAGAGAGAGATGCTTACACTGTTCAGTTTTGAAATTTGGTGAACTTTACATAAATGTTATAATATATGTATTTTTCTATAATTTTCTTGGGCTTTCAATCTTAGTACACTTATGAATATTATCTATGTAGGTGCAAATACCTAAGGTTCATTTATTTTTACTTCTGTTTAGCATTACAGCATGTAAGTTATTGCTATTGTTGAATTTACTTGTCAATGAACAATGAGATTATTTCCAGATTTTCTGTTATTTTAAACCAAGCTGTTATGAAAATTTTTGTACATATTTCTGTGTACATATGTGTAAGATTTTCTCTAGGGTGTATCCCTAGGAATGGAATTACTCAGTTACTCAGTCATTAAGTATGTGAGGTTTTCGTCTCTTTTTTTTTTTAAAGATTTATTTATTTATTTATTTATTTATTTGAGAGAGTGAGAAAAAACATGCAAGCATGAGGGGGGAGGGGCAGAAAGACTCTCAAGCAAACTCCACGCTGTGCAGAAAGCCCATGGCAGGGCTCCATCTCACGACTCTGAAATCATGACCTGAGCTGAAATCAAGAGTCTGATACTCAACCAACTGAGCCACTCAGATGCCCAAGTATGTGGATTTTCAACTTTAACAGAGTTCAATAATTTTCCTAAGTGGTTAGAATCATTTATATTGCCACCAGCAGCATATGAGTTCTTATTGCCCTACTTCCTTTCCAACATTTTTTATTGTCTGATTTTTTAATTTTGCAATCTGACATGGACTAAATGATATTCCAATGTGTTTTCCTTTTTTTCAAACCCCAGTGTGGGGCTTGAACTCACAACTCTGAGATCAAGACCTGAGCTGAGATCAGGAGTTGGAGGCTTAACCAACTGAGCCACCCAAGTGTCCTTCACCCAAGTGGTTTTAATTTGTATGTCTCTGGTGACTAATATCAGAATTTTAACATGTATTCATTAGAAATTGTGTTTTTCGGGGCACCTGGGTGACTCAGTGGATTAAAGCCTCTGCCTTCACCTCAGGTCATGATCTCAGGGTCCTGGGATCAAGCCCCACATCGGGCTCTCTGCTCAGCAGGGAGCCTGCTTTCCCCTCTCCCTCTGCCTGCCTCTCTGCCTGCTTGTGATCTCTCTGTCAAATAAATAAATAAAATCTTTAAAAAAAAAAAAAGAAATTGTGTTTTTCTTTTCTTTATTCACCTATTTTTTCTCGGTTTACAGAAAGATCAGATATAAGTATGTACTTATGTAAGTACCTATATATAATACTATATATAAGTATATACTTATCTATATAAGTATGCACATTTGAGACATTATCCAATATATGTGTTGAAAATAGCAAATGGCTTATCTTTTAATTTTATCTCTTTTCTTTGATTAACAAAAGGTCCAAATGTAGCAGATGATTTTTTTTTCATTTGTGGATTATGCTTTTGGAGTCTTATTTAAGAAATCTTTCCCTAACTCAATATTATAAGGATATCCAAATACAAGAATATATTTTTAAGTTTTAAAGTTTTTATTTCATGTTTAAATTTTTAGTTTATCTGGCATTGATTTGTATATGGTATGACATAGGAATTCAGTCTATTTTTATATATGAAAAAAAAATTTTCACTCTATCATTTATTAACCCATTTATCTTCAATGCCAGCCCTGTCATACAGTAAGATTCCATATATATGTGGATTTTATTTTGGATCCACATATATATCTCTATTCTGTTCCATTGATAATTTGTCTATTCAAATATAATTCTTCATTATTCTAACTACCTTAGCAAGATCTCCACACTATATTATTCTTCTTTCAAAATGTCCTGACTCTTCTTGGCCCTTTGCTCTTCTACTAAACTTTAAATTCAACTTGTCAATCTACACACACACACACACACACACACACACATTCACGCAGAACACTTTATTTTTTCTGGAAGTGCACTGCATCCATAAATGAATTTGTGGACAGATGATACATCTTTAAGATGTGAAATCACTCAATTCATGAATATGGTATATCTTTCCATTTATTGGTTTACTTTCATGTCTTTCACTAAATTTTATAATGGTCTTCCTAATGGTTTGTATATCTTTTATTCTATTTGTTCCTAGATATTTTACTCTTTTGTGTACAAAATAAATGTTTTTAAATAATGTTGCATTTATTAATGGTTGTCGCCAGTATATGAAAATACAATTGGGTTTTCATCTTGAATTCATTAAATTTGCTACACCCTTAATAATCCTAGTTACCTCTACATTCCTTTTGATTTTCTATTTCAACAACCATACCATCTACATATGAGTTTTAATTTACAATTTCTTGGAATCTTATTTCTTAATATTCTATTATTGCACTGGCTAGAACATCCAGGAAAAGACTGAAAATAAATCGTGGTAAGAGGCATTATTTTCCTCTTATTGGTATTAAATTTTTATTATCTATTATATTTGCTGTAAAGTTTTCTATAGATACTGTAATATTCCCACGTATTCATAATGTTCTAAAAAAATTTAATATCATGAATCAGTACTGAATTTTATTACATACTGTTTCTGTATCTAAGATAATAATATTTCTTGATTTATATAATTTGATTAATTACATTTGTAGTTTTTCTAACATTAAAGGAGTCAGGCATTCCTGACCAAACCCATTTGGCCCTGATATATTATGTTTTTAATGGATTGCTGATTTTATTTTGCTAATATTTTGTTAATATAATCTATGTTCATAAATTATATTGGTTAATAATTTTTCTTTTATTTTTCTTGTCTTTTTGTGTCAAAATTATATTATACTCATAAAGTGAATTTTGGAGTGGTGCTACTTTTTCTATTCTCTGGAGGATATTTTGTTAGATTTTAATGATCTGTTTCTTGAGTATGTGTAGAACTTCAGTTACAAATTGTCTGGGATTTTTTTGATACTTTGAGGAAAAACCTTTGTCTATTTTATTATTCTAATGTATCCTATTATCACTATGATTTCCTTCTTTTACTTCATTTGTTCTTTTTTAAAGTTTTCTTTTACTATTTCTAAAGTTACTTACCTGCTTGATTTTCAACCTTTCTTTTGTCATTAAATAAGTATTTAAATCAATATATGGCCCATTAATCTTCCTTACCGGCATAAAAGAAGTGATAATATCAAGGTTATCTTATCATTCAATTCTAATTATTTTCTAATTTCCATTATAGTTTCTTTTTGATCCATAAATTATTTGGAGATAATAAAATTTAAAATTTTTAATTATTTGGTTTTTACATATTAATTTTTCATTACAACTTATTTGCCCTGTGGTCATGAAGTTTGAATGATAATAGTTTTAAAATTTATTGAGATTTGTTTTATGATGGTTAGTTGCTACCGAAACTCAGTATGAGCTTTAAAAACAAGCACATCCTCCAATTATTGAAATTTAGTGTTCTACACAGATTGAGCTTATTTACTATGCTATTCAAATTTTCATTATCCTTACTAATTTTTATCTACTGACTCTATAGATAACTGAGAAAGGAGAACTAAAACTTTGCACTGTGTCCCTTTTTTCTTATAGTTTATCATTTATTTGCTAGATATAGCTTGCGATTGTTACTAAATTCATGTAAGGTACCCCCTCCCAGTGAGTTAAAGTGCTTATCATTAGGAAGCAATGCTATTTATGTCTGGTAATGTTTTCTGCTTTAAATTTTAATTTGTCTACTAAAAATACAGCATTACTAGGTTATATCATGTTAATATCTTTGTGTTGTATCTTTTTTCAAGGTATTTAAACTATATTCTTATTTTCGGTGTGTAACTTATAAGAGCATATATATGCTTATTTTAATATCTATAGTATTTCAATATTAATTTTAATTATATATATACAATTAAATCCATCCCAATGATAATCTTTTCTCTTAGCTTAAAAATATAATTTAAAAAATATTTTGCAAGTTAATGTGTTTGCCTTAATTTCTGATATCTTTTTTGCTTTCTACTTTTTCCTGTTTCTTTCTTTGTAGTTTTTTCTCCTTTGTTTCTTTCATCAAATTTTTGCTTAGATCTCATTTTGTTTTGGGGTGGAGGCAGTTTTGTACATTTATTTGGGCATTCACGTATTAAGATTTTCTTAAGGGGATCAGAAACAGTGGATAAAACTCCACCAGGTCTGTGGTAGTCATGACAGCTGTTCACCAAATATTTCCAGCTCCCTTTCTTTCAGTACTGTGGCAAAACCGTAGTTTTTAAAAAACATTTCTTTGAACTTTAGGCTTCTCCAAGTGATCTCTTTGGACAAATGAATTGAACAAGGGAGTGATGGATATTTTTTCAAGCAGAACTTTTAAGAGCCAGTGCACCACTTAGATATTGTTTTCCTTCACAGGGTATTTGTTGAAGCATATAATAGGATGAGATATGTCTGTCTCAGTCTTGAGTAGTCTCCCTCTTCTACTACCAGGTGTAGACAAAAAGTTGGTTAGGTATATAGTGTGATTGAAAAGTAAATTGCTATTGTGTGAAGACATTAAAAATTTGGTGATGTTTGCTAAAGAAGCATTATCTAACCTTTTTTTGCCTAGTATACCAACTCTCATCTTACTTCTCCAAAAATTACTTTGACCGATTCTTATAAGTGAACAGATTTCAAAAGCTTGTATTTATAGTATCATTGCTGGAAGTCAACGTGTGTGTATGTACATATAATATATACATTCAAATGACATTCAGCCAATCCCAACAATAAACCTGGAGAGAGGAGGAATGTAGTACTTTATAAAAGAAAAAAAATTTCCTTGTGAGTCATTAATTTTGAGAAGTGATGATTATCTGCTTGGACATCTCTGATGACCAGATTTACATTTTAAAGTATTAAGCCTTCTATCAGGATGACCTTAAGCACCCCAAAGGTTAATCATCAGAAGGCCATATTCAGAGTGCCTGATGGCTGTCATTTAGATAAGATACTGTAGGGCATCTAAGAAAAAAAAATTAACTTACAAACTGAAATAATATAAATTTGACCCAAATGGAGAACAAAACTTCATACCCAGAAAAAAGACCCTTGAGCAAAAGTAATTTAGAGTTGAGTGCTAATTCCTACACACTTTTGATGTGACCAGTACTTTTTTTTCCCTTAAGAATAGTATATCAAATAGATATTTTATCACAAAACTGAAAGTAGTTCTTAAATAGTTATAATTCAACAGCGTAAGAAGACTTGAGAGAAAAATCAATAAGCATTGTTTGGCAATCAGAAGGAAAAGAAGCCCAACAGAATAAGAATATGTCAGAATATTGTTCGTTAATAGCATGGGCCCTGGTGGCAGATTGCCTACTTTCAAATTAGGCACTTCCACTAGCTAGTTTGTGACCCTGGATAAATTACTTAACTTCTCTGAGCCTCAGTGTCTTCATCTCTAAAATGGGGATGCGACCAGTATCCACTTGATGGTGATGTTGTATAGCTTCAACAACTAATACATCTAAAGTATTAGATGTACTTTGTACTGACTAGTACACAGTTATTTCGTTTCAACAAAAATTAGGTACCATTATTATTATCTTGAATCTAGGCCTTCTAATCTTTTATGAATATATATATTTTTTAATTTTACGAAATTCTTTACTGAACTTTTCCAAATCTGCAACTTGTCCAATCTATTATATAGTACCCTCATGCTTATGTAACCCAATCAAAGTTTCCTAAGATAAAATTAAGTCATATATATCATCAATTCCAATCATCTCCTTATATAAACAATGAAGTGAAGCCCCCTCAAAACAAATTTATCCATCTACATTTATTTTATAAATTATTAATATATTTGAATATCTCTATCATATACACAATTGCCCAGTTAATAAATATTTGTTTGACAAATACCTGCATCAAAAAACCCACACACAAATACTTGGATCAATCAAATACACCAATATTTTATGAATACAAAGAATATGACTTTAACCAAAGAGGCCCAGCAGTCTTTATTTGGTTGATTTTTAATTTTGACAACACTTTTTGCCTGAGTAAGTATATTTGGCATATCCTTGGGTGGGTTTTACCATGAGTTCGCTTGCTTTTTCACATTGTTTCTAGATTTCCATATCTAGACCAAAAGTATGATGTAGTAGTATTTCAGCCAGCAATTTGTAGCTCAGAAATTCTTTTCTAAAACAAATTACTATGAAAAGACACTACCCACACATTTTCAAAGGGAAGGTAATAAGACAGAGTGCACTAGGATTCTTGCTCTATGCCTCCCCAAGACTAGATTTCAGTCCAGAGACTGTTGCAAAAAAAAAGAACAAAATTAGGTAAGATTCACCTATTGTGCTCCAATTAGTGCGAAAACCAAGCCCTTTTTCTCTTACCTAAGCCACACAAGTTCTCTTACGTCTGTCACTGTTTTCAGTATTTCCAAATACTATATATGCTATTCAGATTCCAGATGAGGTAGTAAGATCTAAATAATAGTTTAATTCAACAACCATTTAGAAAAGTCTACTGCCTGTCAGGCTAAGGATATGCAGGTAACACATGTGTCTGCCTTTGAGGAACTTCTCATCCAGGGTTTGAAGTTTGACAGCTGTATAAAAAATAATTTGATGTAATTATGTGTTAGGTGCCAACAACTTTAGGGACATGAAGGATGGTGGCTGGCTCACCCTTAGGATCAGAGATGCTTTCTGGAGAAAAGGAGGCCCGCATTCCATCCTGAGGATCAGTACATGTTAGGTAGGAACAGAAGAGGGAAGAGCGTGTCAGGCAAATTCACATCTGCATAAGCCACCCCATCACTGGGTGGAGAGAGCGGTGCAAAAGAGCATTAGGGAGAGACCTGTGGGTTATCAGTTGCATACTGTAGATAATGGGAGACACTGAGGTACTGTAAGCAGAGAGAAAAATATTAAGACACGAAGGTGGGGTAAGCATGCTCACCTGCCCTTTGGGGAACGTGCCAAACTGGAGTTTTAGGGTCTCCTGTTGTGGGGTGGTGCCATATGATTGGTTCTGGCCAATAGGCTATAGATGGGAAGAATATATGTCACTTCTGGGCCAAACTATGGGAGAGCCTCTGTGTGACCCATCATTGTTCAGTCCTCTGCTGGGGTGTTTGTGGAGGTATACGTTTAGACAAAGGTCTTACAAGAGCAAAGATGGGTGATGCTGAATCATCACAAAGAGGCTAAGGCAGAAGACTTTTGGTGTTGTTCATGACTAAAGTGTAACCCAGGCTATGCTGACTAAAACGGAGCAGTCAAGATTTAGTTTTGTGTATAAATGGTAAAGAAGGGAGAGGAGATGAGTATGGCTCTGTTTTGATAACTGGATGATTTAATGATGATTGAAAGAGAGGAAAAATTCCAATGTAACAACCAGCTAAATGAGTTTGGAACGACACAGAAGTGGCAATCTGATGGTGTGTAGACTCTGAAGTACCTCTGTGTCACCCTGGTGGATGTGCTCAGCCAACACGTAGGTCCAGGAGCCAGAAATTTGGTGGGTTCTCAGGGCTGAAAATACAGATTTCAATGTTATCTGTACGGTAGCTACAATTATGAGAATAAGTAAGATCATCCAAAGAAGCTGTGAAGCAATTACCTAACGAATTTAGGCTAAGCAAATATTCTAAACTTCCAAAGTCAGTTTTATCATCTCAATTGCCAAGTTTGGCAAAACACACTTTTAATTTAGAAAACAAAAAACTTTCATTGAGAGTTGCCACCTTTATAATTAGCAGTAAATTATTTTTCCTTAGCTTCAAATGAAGACGAAAACAAAAACTTAATTGACTTTTTGTATTACTGCCATGCAAGCAGGGTTTTTTCCTACCTCTTCTTAGATCTGGGTACTTTCTTTGCCTATCCAGTAGATATTTCACATTCATTTTTGACTCTTTGTCCTTTTTCCATCTCTCTGTGGGTCTGCAATCCTGATTTTATCAAGGTTCAATGCCACTTATTCAGTAAAAAAATGTTAATTTAGGTGCGAACCAAAGTCTTGGAGGCAACATTCTTTTTAGACGTCATTACCAAAAAAAGTAAACATAAAGATTATTGACGACTGTGTTTCTCTAAAGCACATCAATCTTGCTAGTAATATCACAGAAAATACTACGATCGTCTTCATTTTTTAATTACTTTTTTATTTTTTTCTCTTCCTTTTCCTCCTCCACCTCCTCCTCCACTTCCACTAAAATGTGAGCTCAGAGATAAGAGAGCTTGTCAGCCTTTTTCACCATTATATCCCCAGCACTAAACCTGGAACAGGGCAAGTTTTCATTCAGCATCTGCTGAGTCTATTGAATGAAAGGATAACATAACATAATCAAATAATCACTTTGTCTCCTATATTAGTGTGAGAATATGATCACTCTTTGTTATAAAATAGAAATGTTAAAGGTATTTAATTCTTCCATCTCTGATTCTCACCTTTCACTCACAGGAAGATCCAATTCTTCAGCAAATTCTATTTATTGTGCTTTCAAAATACATTCCAGATTTAACCACTTCCCCAAGCTGTGCCACCTTGTCCGAGCTCCTCCCTGCCCCTTTCTCCCCTGAATGACTACAGTCCCTTCCTAACTGGTCTTGCCGCTTCTACTCTGCCTGCCCACCCCCACCCCCAACCGCCTTCCCATCCACTCCAGGCTAATTTCGATACAGAGGTCAGAGTGATAGTCCAAAAATGTAAATCAGATCCCGTCACTCCTCTGCTCAAAGGCTTTCCATCTCACTCAAAATAAAGGTCAATACGGTTACAAAGGCTCACTGGGCCCTACACCAGCTGGCCAGTTGCCACCCTTTTGACCTTCTTTTCTGTTGCTGTCATCTTTGCAACCTTCCCTCCAGCTATATCAAACTTCTGGCTTTTCTTTAAAGACATCATACATGACTCCACCTCAGGACATTTGCACTTGCTGTTCCCTCTATTTGAAAGGCTTTGCTTCCAAATACCCATAAGGCTAACTCCCTCATGTTTTACAGGTCTTCACTCCAATTCCTTTTCTCAGTGAGGCATTGCTTAACTGCCGCACATAGAATCTCAGTGCCCTCCTCTGCAACCCCTGCTTCCTATCCCTATTTATCTTTAGAACATTATCACCATCCAACATATTATAAATTTACCTGAATATTTATTTATTGGTTTTCTCCTGTGATAGAACATAACCTCCATGAAGACAGAGTTTTTGCCTCTTTTGTACATGATGTATCACCCAAAATAGTGTTTGACACAGAAGAGACATAAAATACGTTTTTTGAGTGAATAAACTGTAACTCTAAACACCTAAGCGTTAGGATCAACTCTGAGTCAATGAGAACTAAGCTAATCAGTATCTCAGAAGCCCCATGAAGACAGGGGGTATGGGAAGCTGGGAGGGAATTTTCAATTCTAAGATAATTTTCAATTCAAAATTCTCAGCTATAACAGGACCTCTCGGTTCCCAAGATCTTCGACCTCCTTTATCCTGTCTAAATCTTCTAAGAGAACATTTTGGACCATACGGCTGATCCTAAACGATAAACAGCCTGACTGGGGCCCAAGAAACATACATGAAGTTTGAAAATTATTAGTGTTAAGTAGTGTTTTCCCTCACCATTTAAACTAAGTGTAGTGGAATAACAAATCCGATGATACGATGACTTTTTTTGCTACTTTTGTTATTACTTTTTTTATTTTTAGTGGTGTCTTCAGTGTAGAATTCGGTGTATACACTGCTTTTATCAAAATTATTTTAGTATTGTTGATGTGAGAAGAAACAAGAAGGTGAGTGCATTGGTAAAATTATGATAAATAGTCTTATAAGGAAAATTATAAGTTAGGTTCTAACACAATCTAACTTGTACTTCTTAAATATTTTAAATACAATTTATATGTTATAACTTCACAAAAAACTACCAAGTTTGAGTGCTATCTAGGCTTTGAAGTATATATTATCTTCATTACGTTGATGTCCTTATGCTTACAGGTAACCATAGCATTTTCTATAAAAATATAAACCATCGGAAAAAAATATAAACCATCATGAGAACTCTTTCACAATTTTCAATATTAGCTGATACAAGCTGCAGTTTGATAGCTAAGACAAACAGATGAAATGAGTTCACCAGAGTTTCTACAAGCCCAATTGTCAAAAACAAACCATTAAAATAATAAAATACAAACTCAGCATCCCTGGAAGGCAAGAATGCAAAGAAGTTTACACAAAAATTTAAAATAAATAGATGTACATACAAACCATGCTATTTCTTTTCCAGGATACCATCAGTATCTTGTATGTGTGGTTAAAACCATTCATCAGATGTCTATCAGAGAATGTTTGATCTACTGCATTGAGTAGAAGATATTCAAGAACAGAAATGTATTTATTCCCTAGTGGCTAAATCAATAGATGGTATAGGCAATTTGGTATCCCATGATAGATATCTGTATGTTATTCACTTTTTATGCACAAATGTAGGTGGTCTCCGTTGCAGACGAGGAGACTTAGAGCTCCAAACCTCAGCTATTAACAAAATTGCAGGCTAACCTGCCCAGGGATAGTACAGTGGTGGGGCTTGGCCCTGAACTCATTACTCAGTAACCAAAACCACTTGAACAAACACGAAAGACAGATAACACTTGCAAGTAATTAAACTAAGAATTGGACTAGGATTTTAATCCAGGACTTACATTTTATAAGGTCAGATGACAACTCACCTCACCCCCCATTATTTGGCTTTTCCTGTTATATAAAACAAAGATTCAGAGAAGAGAACACTCGGTTGCACATCCCCTTTTCATGGTATTTTCCTAATTTTATTTTTTGAAATGAAATAATAATTTTCATACTAATATCCATAGCTATTTTTTTAAATTAAACTTATGCATATTTGAGCCCCTCCAACATCCCCACAGGATGAGTTATTTTCACTGTCACTTTAACTGAGGATTTTGCTTCTCAGAAAACTTACACAACTTGTCGTAGCCTTGGTTGATGACTAAAGAGAAGGTTCATCTGACACCAATAGCCTGGTTTCTCACCACCACCTTGCCATTTCAGGGTGCCTAGAGGTCTCATTCTCAACCCTCCCCCTCTCCCACCACAGCACAAGGGAGGCACCACAGCTCATCCTTTTCCAAGGACCTGAGGCATCCTGATTTATCAAAAGAGTTAACTCACTTCCCTGCATGGAAAGGGCCTGTTTGAAGAAATCTGCTCCCTTCCTGATTGGAAGGGCCTTGGGAAAGCCTAATCTTCAGTGACCTTTAGGAAAATCCCAACTTTCAAGCCAAAAGGCCCTGAATCAGACGCCAATTTGCACAGTGCGCCTCCCAGCTCTCCTGACCCAGTGCCATCGGTTTTACAAGCGGCCCACTCGGTTTTAATATCCTCCCTGGGTGCCACCTGACACTCACGCTCCCGGTGCAGAGAGCCTGGGACTGGCCGGCCAAAGGGAAGCGCGCAGGGGGATTAAAAAGTACCCTGTTCCTGGCTTGAAAGTTTGTAAAGAAAGTACTGAACATAGACTTCCCATAGTATCAAAAGGAAAATTTATGCATCGCCTTTGAGTTCAACTTCTCCATTAAAGCTTTTTCCCTATAATCTAGGGAGTTCTTATCTTGGTGACTTATGATGTTATGGAGGGGCTCATGCATGGAAAATGTCAATAGAAATAGTAACTCTGGAAGGGAAGGGCCTCCTAATTAGTCCCCATTTAGATTTTATGATGGCTTTGAGATCTGCTCATCCTGACAGTGCGCACTGTGGTTACATATTGTT
>CM052810.1:107559628-107612244 GCA_028533885.1 Nasua narica | reverse complement strand
GGGCGAAAGGTTACTATCCATAGGGCCTCCTGGCCAGGCGCTTGTGTGTGTGGAGGAGTATGGGGCGGGGGGGCGGGGGGGGGTGGTGACTTTGGAGCTGCAGGATTCAGGGGATTTATTTTCAGGGGTGGCTAACGCTAATTAGGTTAGGAGTGCCTGGCTGCCTTCTAAAGACGCAGCCTCCAATTTTTCTTCTCTGATAAATAACCCTACGTTTGAAAACCAGGAAGGGAGAAGAGAGTGTGTGAAATTTAATTGTGGTTATTTAAGAAGTTAGCTGCTCTTCTGGGCTGATTATCTTCGGCGAGAGGGTTCAGTTTTCATGTCCTGGTGCCTCTGGGACTGCGTTTTAATTCTACCTGGGAAGCTGAGCGAAGAGGATTCACTGATGGACGATTATGATTTTTTTTTTTTTTAGATAGCAGAATATTCTTGCCTAAAACTAGCTGGTGAGCATTTTCAGGAAGGAATACTCAGACCACAGTGTTCACCCCCCACCTCTCTTCTCCGGTGTAGTTCTTCTATTTGCATTTATTGTTTGACTCAAAGTAGGGGTTCTTTGTTGTTGATATTTGCCCTATTTACTTTCCTATATTGCTTTTTCATAAAACCCAGGGAATGGCATTTAAGTTTCTGTGTTCTTTGGTATTAAAATAGTCGCCATAGAGGAACGAAAGTACCTATAGAAATGCTGAACTCAAATTCATAGATTATCTGGGAGACAAATGCCTGGCGATTTAATTGTTGAGTATAATTAATTCACCGCATAGACAATAGTTGCTGGGAAAGACACATTTTCACAAAGGAAAACTACAAGTAGAAGCTATTATGTATTCTTTAAAGAGGACTGATACATCATAGAACTGAATTGGAGACCACAGACTTGGTTGACCATTAATATTTACACAGATTAATCGTGATAAAATATTGTTTCCTTTTCTTATTTATACAGCCAGGGAAAATAATTTCATTATTGACCAATAATTTAGGACGAGGCATACAAACTGTTTTTCGTCTGCAGCTATCCCTCTAGATCAAAAAAGGAACAAAATTGAAATGCCCTGGTTGAACGGAAATGAATATTAGTGACTGTATAGCAAGCATTTCTCGCCACACACTGAATTTACCTTCATTTAGCTCGTGAGCGGTAGCCAGTCTCCTGGGCAGATGCTAAGCAGCTACTTTTAATCAGTTCTATCAGAGGGGGCTGCAGAAAGCTTCTCATTTTTACTTGTTGCTTGCAAGTTAGACTTAATGAAGCAATGTAGAAAGGTCAGAAGGAATCATTTTTACTTTTTTGCCACTAAGCAGGGTAATTTAGAGGCGTGATAATGATGCTCTTGCCTCTACATTGTTGTAGCAAGAACGAACCGCTCAGCTCTGAAAAGAACCTGTCACTTGTACGACGTTAAGATTGGGTAATAAGGATTACATACTTTCTAGTTTGCCCCTCTTCCTTGTCTGTGTTTTTCCCACACGCTGTTTTGAGACATAATGAGATTTTTAGGACAAATAAGGTCCAGTGATTATTAGTCACCCATCCACAATGTGCAAAGGAAAGTTAGTTTGACTCCAAGAGTTTGGTGTTTTTCTTCTTTGTTTTTGTTTTGGTTTTTAGTCAGGTTTTATTTTTGTCTCAAGTTCAAATAATTTTTAATTATTTCTAACTTGTCTCTTGTAGGAATTATACTACAATGGTATGACTTTGTGTAAAGCAGCAAATTTAGGCTGCAGTGCCTTAAACCTACCTCTTCCCCCCTACATTTTTAAATTAAGGACTGTCTACTTGTAAGGATTTAGGAGAATATGCAGAACTTTAATTTCTTTTTGCCCTGGTACCATTAACAGTGCTCTTGTTATTTATTTTCAAGTCACCCCCTTAATAAGAGTTGTGTCGTGGAACTGGAATAAAAAGCTGATCAGAAAATTAGCCTTAAAATAATGTAAATGTTTAGATTTAAGAATCATTTTTCACCAAACGTTCCATGAACTCATCTTACATCAAGGCTAATTTTAAAGACTCCCTATTTTTAAACAAGTGCAACATTTAGGAGAAACATGGATAAGCACGACTGCTTGCGATACTGTTTATATAGCCCGTTGATAAGTGTGCTAAGCAGATTATAATTATATACGTGCGTGTGTATATGTATATGTATATGTTAGAGTGTACCTGAGTGGATAGCCAATTAAGCAGAACTTAGCCCTAAATGAGTCATCTCTCATACTCTCTGTATCCTATAGGCACTCCTGAATAAATAAATCTGCCCTGCTATAAATAGGCTCCTTGAAATAAGAGATTTTTATTTGAGGCTTCTTTGTAATGCTCCTCTCACCAATCTTATCGCTTGGTCTTTTGCATTATAGTCTTAATATTGAGCTTGCTCATTAATCTCCATCCTTTTTTAGGTTAGTCTAGGCTGTTCTCGGAGCTGTAGTACTCACTGGGTTGCCGTAGGAACAAGAGATCCGAGTAAATATGCTTATGGGGAAGAAATGACTACTAATTAAATGTGAATAGCATTCATAAATTGCCTAGTTCCCACAAAACGCAGAACCTAATGTGCTTTGATGTACTTCATTAGGAAAAGGCACCTATATTTTTTAAACTATACTAGTAGAGAAAACCAAATTTTAATGCAAAAATGATCTTTCCGTGGTTTCGTTTTTCTGCCGACTATAAATCCTGTAATTTAATGCGGATATCCTTTTACTGCATTTACATGGCAGAGGAAGACATTTGGTTGGCCTGTGAAAGTGCTGGAAACCTTTACTATTCCCTCACCAGAGTGTAATTCCTTTTTTATTGTTGGAAGTATAGCTTTTCTATTACATTTTAGACAAAAAGAAACTGGCTTCTAACGTCCACTCCAAGTCTAGAAAGGCAATATTTTCACGGCACACAGAGTGCTATGTTTTTAGCTGCGACTGCCCGGAATGTCGGGGACTTGGGGTGTGAAACCACAAAGCCGGCTGCGGTCACGGGTAGCTTTAGTTTTGCTTTGTTTCAAACTGAAAAGCACCTCTCACCCTTTCTAAGATGTTAAGTCCCCAACTTCATTATCATTCTGTATGTCAGGGCGATGATCTAATCAGGTTTCCCTTAGGATTCTGCAACTCAGGAGTACCGTCTTCTTCTGTAACATTTTGTCTTTTCATTTGGGGCCCTGAGAGTTTGGAACTGACTTATTTCCAAACAATTGATAAATAACTGGTCCACAGTACTCTGGCGTGAGATGATTATTGCAAGCCCTATCTACAATTCCAGGATAGGCAAGCCATTAAGTTAAATGGGCCGTAGGCATAGTTATGTTAACTTCTGGGTTAACTGAGGGAACTACTGGAGTTGATTATTGTTTTCCTAAAGATCTCTCTTCTCAGAGAGACTACTCGAATTACTGGCTGGCAGAATATCAAATAAAAATGAATTTCAGAGGTTTTTTTTTTTTTAATGTCTTGAATGACCTATTTTATGTTTCCCTTTGTTTGAATAGTACATATACATACATATTTAAGAAAGAAAAGGCAACGGCTCAAGGTCCTCCCTCTTTAATCAGAATGAGAGGTGCTGTGTCACAGTGACAAGCCTGGTTGACAGTTAAAGAGTTTCCCTTTCATTCCACTGCACGGAAACCAAGTCTGTGGCTCTCGGGTTCTGAGCATGAGCAGTTGACTCCGGTGAAGGCAGAAGTCCAGCTACTGGCTCTATGGGTGTGTTTGGAGCCACTTTTTCTTCTTACCAATTTTCAGCAAAGCCTATGTCGCCAAGCTATTTGCCACACTGAGCATAGAGATGTGTTGTTTATCTTCTAGGCTGCTCTTATTTCTTGAAGCAGCTAAACTCTAACTTATCTGTCCTAGAGAAATAAAAGTGAATAAAATGATGCTTAACATGTGACAGACACTATATCTATGCTGTTTCTAATGAACACAATTTAGGGATGTGTTTTGCATGGATTTAATGTAAAGCATCATGAATTTAGTAATGCGTGATGAATACATGATTGGTGTTTGTAGATCTTCAATAAATAAATGCTAAATTTTATTGAATAACAAATTTTTTAAGTGATCGATTTTTTGAGTAAAATTTGAATCTCCACTTTTTCAGTTAAACTTTCCTTTATAGGTGTTATAGGAGAAGCCCGTCTTAATTTAAAATTATACTAGTTAGGGGCGCCTGGGTGGCTCAGTGGGTTAAAGCCTCTGCCTTCAGCTCAGGTCATGATCTCAGGGTCCTGGGATTGAGCCCCGCATCGGACTCTCTGCTCAGCAGGGAGCCTGCTTCCCCCTCTCTCTCTGCCTGCCTCTCTGCCTTCTTATGATCTCTCTCTCTCTGTCAAATAAATAAATAAAATCTTTAAAAAAAGACATGATATAAAATAAAATAAAATAAAATAAAATAAAATAAAATAACACTATTAGGTTTAAATGGATTGGCAGGATTGTCTGAAAGGTGATTCTGCTCACTTGGTGAAACAGATTTGGTTGTTATTGTAGGTCTTGTTTTGTTTGGTGTGTTTTTAACTGAAAAGGAAGGGCATTGCGTAGGTGTACTTGTTAGGTTCTTAATATTAATTGCAACCCATCTATTTGGAGAATATAATTTTATTCTGGTTCTGATGTTCAAAATCTTAGCAATTCCATGTGAGATTGTGTTTAAATAATAATAGATAATTTTCATTGAGCATTTGCTATGTACCAGGAACCATGCAAAACACTTTAGATGTATTATCTTTTTTTAATCTTCATAAAATCCCAAGAGAGAGTATAATACGGTCTCATTTTTAGATGAAGAAGATGAAGTTCAGAAAGGTTAAGTAATTTGCTCAGGCTGTAAGTGGTAGAGCCAGGATTCTAACCTTAGACAGCCAAATTACAGAGACTCAATGCTTAACCCTTATACCAGACTTCTTAATTCATCTTCCCTTTCTTCTGTGAGGTTTTTACTGCAGCACCCCATTCTTTGCAATATCATATGTTCTTTTTGTCCACTTCATATTTCTGTATTTAGCTATTTTTTATATACAATGCGCCTAATGCTCTTTTAGTTCTCTGCTGTGAATATAGACCATAGAAAATGGTAGCCCTTTTGCAAACGCTTGCCAAGTGTCACGTAATTATCTAGCCCACTTCTACTTTATAACCAGTTTTCCATTTGCATGTCTGAAGCAAACTGGAAGCCCTGTGTTTTTAGTGTCTCTTTGCCATTCACCTAGAATTCACATCCTCTTTCAAAGATTATAAAGATATCTTCTTGACAGTATTTCAGGAGATAAAAATATTCATGTAAAGGTTGTGGTCGTCCCAAAGATTGATTTTTATATTAAAAATAAAATAAAACATTGATTCTTAAACCTATATGGGGATTAAATTATTGATTTGGATTAAGAACAAACATCAACACTTCCATAATTTTATTGCATCTGAGGTTCCATTTCTCCCTTAGAAAATCAAGTTAATCTCTTAGAAATGCCTTATGCAGGGTCCTTTCGCATTTACAGAAGTCAAAGCTTATGATACTTTGGGAGTTGTAGTGACTCTTATCTCTAAGCACCACAAAGTGCCATAAGTAGATTGTGCTGTTGCTCACCTTCATTGCCTGATTATCCCAGCCTCTCTTCAGAAGAATAACATTTCAAGATTGGATCGTAGCCAACTCAACTGTAGCCAACTCAAGACACTGAACTGGGGAATTAATTTTAGAGAACATTTATGTTCCAAAATAGTTTAGAATTTTGTTCACTGAGTTTGATAACCTGTAATTTTTAAATTTCTCATGTACAAAAATAAAATAAATAAATAAATAAGATATTTGAGTCAGAAAGCCAAATGCATTTATTGAGTTCCTCTTCTCAGGAAAGGAAATGCTGGTGGACAGAGGACTCACTGAAGGGACAAAGATCAGGTCATCACCCCAACTGTCCCTCTCTCTAACCATGGGACATTAGATTAAGTCACATCCTCTCCAGGTGTCAGTTTCTTCCACATTTAAGATAAATTTTAATTCTACTCTGATTACTATGCAATGTCTCTACAAGGATCACATGTTATAATTTGTGGGTTTTTGGAGACTTGCAAAGCAATATGTTATTAAATATAAGATCCAATTTATTGGCTTCTTTTTTTTTTAAGATTTTCTTTACTTGTTTGAGAGAGAGAGCAAAAGAGAGCACAAAGGGAGAGGAAGAAATAGACTCCCTGCTGAGCAGAGAGCCCAAGCAGGGCTCAATCCCAGGACTCTGGGATCATGACCTGAGTGGCAGACAGATGCTTAACCGACTGAGCCAGCCAGACCCCCCCCCACTTTTTAAAGATTTTAGCTATTTGGTTGAGAGTGAGGCAACGAGAGAGAGTATTGGCTGATTTTTGTATCTTCTTTACACAAGCTAGAATCTGCTAGTCCTTTTTCCAGTTCTCAAAAAGTGTCCTCGTTATTGAAGGATAAGTTTCATCAGAGCATAATATTTTTATTGTATGGAAGCATGACCATGCCATTGAATTTCGCACAGCTTCAGTTTTTCACCTCTTGGTCTATGTGTGTTTGATAAACCAATAACAAATATTTAAGGACAAATTAATAAACTACTACTGATAACAAACGATAGCAACTTAGCATTTTATTACCCATAGCTAATTATAAGGTAATAATAATTAGTAGAAAGCATTCATTGAAGGCTGACTGTGTTTTAGGCATTGTGTTGTATAATGAATATACATTGTTTAATCCTCACAACCTTATGACTATTATCATTTCCTTTTTCACGGATCTTAGATTTGAACTCACATCTGACTTCAAAGCTTTTGTTCTCTCTCTTTTTTATTTTAGGTTTATTTATTTATTTGAGAGAGAGAGAGAGAGAGAGAGCACAAGCAGGGGAAGGGAAAGAGCAGAGGGAGAGGTAGAAGCAGACTCCCCGCTGAGCAGGGAGCGCACCACAGGGCTGGATCCCAGGACCCTAGGATCATGACCTCAGCAGAAGGCAGATGCTTAACCAATTGAGCCACCCAGGTGCCCCCAAAAGCCTTTGTTCTTGATGTTAATTCATATTACCTCAGTCTCAGGGAATGAGGCCTCTTAAGAAACAAACAAACAAAAAAACCCAACAGGAATAATACATGTATTACTTGCCTTTAGGAGCAAAAATTTTGCAGACTATGTGCTTGCCTAAATTATATTCAAATCCTTGAAATTCCATGTTAGATATGCCTGCTGAGACATTTTCTAAAATATATCATTCCTAAAAAGTCTAATTATATTCTCAGCTTAGTTTTATCTCCAAACCATAGTAAATACTTTCTGCATTAAATTTGAATTAGAGTAATTTTTCACTGGTTCCAAAAACCAAAAACACATGAAAATTAAAGATTGTTTATTTTAAAGCGTATTCAAATTTTATGTTGTATTCTCTAAAGAAAATTACAAAAATATTTTGATATACTTTGAGTGCTATGAGCATCATTACAATATATATTTAATCATACAAGATGACAGTCTTGGAGGGGAAAAATTACACAAAGTCTTAAGTTTTAGCAAGTTGGTTCAAAATGTGAATGAACAAAATGTAGTAGCTTTTATTTCAATGTTTTTGTTTCATAAATTGGGATGCTAAGGACCGGAGGATAGATTGACTGTTCTCATTATTACCCAAATTCTATTTCCCTAGTGTTTGACCTCATTATGCTTTTTGCTACTTGCATCTTGTATTATTGACCAAGACCACAGATAGACGACTGACAAGTGAAGTGAGATTATATATTATACTAACTCAAAATACTCATAATATTTCCTAAACTACCTAGACATTCATTACTAAAACAGGTGCATATATTTCTCAATTACTTGTTTTAGAATAACTTTAGAATAATTCTTGTTTTAGAATATAACCCTTTTTGCTTGACCTATAAGCAGCTCGATGTTCAACAACTTCAAAAAAATGCAGTAAGCATAGAAATAATTCCTCCTGTAACAGTTCTCTCAATGAAAGCTTCTCAATATATGAGATTTTTTTATTTTTTATTTTTTTTTAAAGATTTTATTTATTCATTTGACAGACAGAGATCACAAGTAGTCAGAGACGCAGGCAGATAGAGAGGGAGAAGCAGGCTCCCTGCTGAGCAAAGAGCCGGATGTGGGGCTCAATCCCAGGACCCTGAGATCATGACCTGAGCAGAAGGCAGAGACTTTAACCCACTGAGCCACCCAGGTGCCCCGATATATGAGATTTTTTTAAATAAACATTTAATGTAACAGCAAAATTTGAAAACAATGCGTTTCCTTCTAAAAAAAATCTAATCAAATGAATGTGTGTTTACACTGATTTGTGCCAGATAAGTATTTTGAATTTACAACCTTGATGTTAAAAACATCTTTCCTTCAATGTAGCATTTCTGGCTATATTTGAGAACCTTGAAATCCAGTGTATTGTACATATTTATGTCTTAAGTCCTTATTACACCAAGCTAAATAAATCTTCAGTGAGTTCACAGTATGATAAGGTGCAGTCAGTGATAATACTATGAATGTAGTACATCTAATAACAGTCATACCCCACAGAAAGAAGCCTCTGGCCTGATAGGACCAGAAACAGGAGGTAAGTATAAGCAATACAGAGGAGAGGTATTCCAGGTAAAGCCCACAGGTGAGCTAAGGGAAAGAAAGTATGTGGTAAGTCTCAGAAGACACTAAGTGTGGAATTCACAGAGGCAAGGATCTGAGGTGTTGGGGAAAAGAGCAAGTTTGAAATACCAGTGGTAGAGTTTGCAGAACTCCTTTACTAAAAAGCTTAGACTTTACACTCTAAGCAATGAGATGTCACAAAATGTTTCTGATCAGGGAAATCACTGATCCTATTTTTGTTTCAGAAGAATAATAGTACCTGCAATATAGAGAATGGGTATAAAACAATGGGTTAAAAAATAAATACAGAATCGTTATAAAATTAAGTTTATTTTTCAGTCCCTGAATCTTTTTCAAATAGGTCAGGGTACTTGCCATTGTCTGAGCCACCGAACCTGGTACCAGATTTCAGTCTTTTCAGCTTGATCTCTCTTTCTCTGTTTAAATCTCACCTCTAGAATGGTCTGACTCTTTTCCTTTAGGATATTTTTATGCAAATATGGAAATGCACCTACCACCAGATGGAATTTCATCCAACTTCTTTTCCTCCCTCTCCCTTCAGGTCCCTGTAATGGAAGTATGGTAGCTGCTTTCCCAGCATGCATTTCTCCTTTTCCCCTGGCTAAGAAACTTTATTTCCAATAAGGGATTTTTGTGCTTCAAGGTAAGTTCGCTCCATCCTAAGATCCAGTATGGAGACCTGACCATGACAAAATAAAGCAGGATATTCCATTCCTGTGGCCAAGTCCTTGGTTTAGCGGCAAGCATGGCTTCTAGGTTGGTTCAATTAAACTGAACTGCAGAATTTTGCTGGAAATACTGGGACAAAAGCATTTTATTTTTGTTTGCTGATGTAAACCAAGAAATTATCGAAATCTTAAAGCTAGAAGCTTTAAGTAGCAACCAGTTTGGATGACAAGGAGGGAGCTTGCTGAAGGTGCAGTTTAGCATAGACAAGAATGGATACAATGTATTCAAGTCCTGAACAAATGGCTTGAGCCATTCCAGAGATTTACCTAACGCCTGATTATCTCTGGACTTTTAAGTCATTTAAGACAATAAAATTTTCTTTATTGTTAAATGACACTGATTTAAGTTTTCTGTATTTATAGCTAAAAACATCGTACCTATTAAGTATCAGTCTTCCTTGGATTGCATTAACATGTTCAATTTCCTTCTAAGTATATTCTTAAACTCCAGATTCTGTATATCACCATAATAAAATATTTTATATATTTAATGACACTCATACTAGTATATTTTAATCACTTTCATATCCCTTTAGGATTAATAATGGTCTTAAAAATATATAAAAATAAAAATATAATTTAAATTTAATATCAACTTTATTTAGTTCCATCCAAATAAATAAAATTATATTTTTGAGTGAAGAAAAATACAATTTTACTATAAATATGTTGAGAGGCATGTACAACTATGTTTTTTTTTAAATTTTTTATAGGTGTAGTCAAAGCCAAAATAGCTACCTGATTTCCAAGCAATTTTTTTTTAAGATTTTATTTATTTGTCAGTCAGACAGAGAGAGTGCACACAATCAGGGGGAGCAGCAGGCAGAGGGGGAAGCAGGCTCTACATCCCAGGACCCTGGGATCATGACCTGAGCAGAAGGCAGACTCTTGACTGACTGAGCCACCCAGATGTCCCCAAGCAGCTGGTTTTTAATGATCTTTGGACAACTGTATATATTTCTGGTAATTCAGAAAATCTTTTTCAAAATGGTGCTTGAGGAAACTTGAAGTAGGCAAGCAAGCTTTTTGGAGATCTCACAGTAACACAATTGAGAGAATCAAAGATATATAACTAAATGATAAAAGTTTAAGTAAAATTTCAACATATATGTAATATATGTAATATGCCCAGAAGGCATTTTCCTGCCCCCCTTTTTTTAGCCAAGTGGAAAATAACAATCCTAGATTCATTCGACAGATTCGTCATTAACTAGTTCCATCATAATTATGTGTAGTAAACAGAATCCGCAAAAGTTGTTAAGGAGAGCAGCTGCCCACTTATAATTGTCTTAGGTTAAACCCATTATTGGTGAAATTCAAACATCTTGTGGTTTTTATCTCCAAAAGCTTGCTACTCAAAGACTGGTCTCTGTGTGGCCTTTAATATGCACGTGATATGTGGCTCTTATGAAAATGCAAACTGCAGGGGAAAAAAATGCAAACTGCGATTCACCTGGGACTGAGGCCTGAAGAGTCCGTATTTCTAACAAGTTCCCACATGATGCAGAGTCTATGGATTCCGTTCAACAATCCGGAGAAGCAAATATATGCCAACCCTTACAAATTCAGGAAAACCTCTCTAAGTGTCATATAATTTTCAAAATCCTGTTTTTATGGACACAGCCATGGAGTCATGAAATTTTAGGCTGGGAGGAATCTGAAAATTTCCCAATAAGAAAACTAAGGTCTTTGAAGAAGGGAGCTCTGGCCAGTTTCCCCATCTCCTTACCAGCTGGCACTTCAGAGAGGAAGAATTGTTAATCTGGGTGTTCAGAGCTCAGGGGCTCTGAGATTGGGCACTAATGTGCTGAAAAGCCAGCATCCTCGCCACGACCTCTCCGGGTCAGGCGCACTCACACTCACACTTCCTCCGCTTGAGCCTCCGAGTGGGCAAGGTAGGCGAGCCCTGTTCTGCAGCCCTTCACTGCCCATCTGCTAGCAGTCAGTCCTAGGCTTGGAGTCCGGGACCCAAGAGAAGAGGTGAAAACCCTTTCCCAGTTCCAGGATCTAGGAATCAGCCCTCTATTCCAATCTGTCCAGGGACAGGACAGCATTATGAACATGGTGCTGCAGTCTGGTTTAGACAGATAATATTCTTTGACTTATGAAATGAGACTAAATTTAATAGGAACTCTGCTTATAAACGCTCTGACAGCATGTATTCTTTGTCCTAGCAAAGTGATTGGAACATAGTAGATCCCCAATAAAAGTACTTAGCAAGTAAATGATTGTTCCGCTTCTATGAAATTTGAGTAGCGTTATAGGCAATGCATTTGATGCATAAAAACACTAATTTTGCACAAGTTTTAAAACTACTGCAAAATGATACTGCTTTCTCTGAGAAGAACTTAAAATTCTTACCAAATAATTATTTTTTGCTTTCAGTCACTAAACTTTGTTTATATTCATCATGAAAACTATTTTGTGCTTAAGTAGGGTAATATGAAAATACGATATAAAACCTCGCAAATTTCACTACCCTGGAATTTGTTTTCCTGTGAAAGTACCCTTGAGACCCAGCAGAGTGGACTTTGTACCCAGAGACCCTTGGGGTGTGTTTCCCATCCCACAGCTTCCTTATAACTCAAGAGGTAGATCTGAGGGTCCATGTCAGGCTGCGTTTTGACTGGAGAACTCTAAGACTCAGTGTGCACCTATGGTCCCTTTCTAGTATTTGGGCGGTTCCTCTTTATTTGGGTTTTCTCATTTCCTAACATGGTGCTAGAGGTAAAAGCAGGAGTAATGCAGAAAATCAAGTTATACAGAGCAACAACCACTGGAAAAGTGATCTTTCTTTTCAAATCGCTTACAGAAAACTGTAAATCTTCAGTTTGTCTTTATATGGTGGTCCCATGTGGAGGACTCTCTTTGTCTTTATTCTGAAGGTGAAAACATTCCCCAGGTTCTTAGCAGTCAGTCATTCTGATCCTTATGTCCTGGATAGAAAGGAAAGTTTGCTGAGCAAGCTTGGAATTGCCTTTGGTTTTTTGTTTTGTTTTTAAGATTTTATTTATTTGAGGGGCGTCTGGATGGCTCAGTGGGTTAAGCCCCTGCCTTTGGCTCAGATCGTGATCTCAGGGTCCTGGGATCGAGCCCTGCATCGGGCTCTCTGCTCAGTGGGGAGACTGCTTCTCCCCCCCCCCCCCCCGCCTGCTTCTCTGCCTGCTTGTGATCTCTCTCTCTCTCTGTCGGATAAATAAATAAAATCTTTAAAAAAAAAAAAAAAGATTTTATTTATTTAAGAGAGAGAGAGCAAAGAGAGCAAGAGTGGCGGGGAGAGGGAGAACCAGGGAGCCTGACGTGGGCCTCGATCCGAGGACTTGAGCTGAAGGCAGATGCCTAACCGACTGAGCCACCCAGGTGCCCCAGTATCGCTTTTGTTCTTCTATGACATCAGATAAAACTGATCCTTCTATTGCAGCCCATGATTGCAAGGGCACATGTCAGTGCTAAGTCCAATGGCTAATTTTCAGTCCATACTTGACATATCTACAGCATTTGGCAAGAACGTTTATACCTTCCACCTGAAAACACTCGCCTTGCTTACTTTTCAGGACACCTCATTCTCTTGATTTTACTCACATTTCACTAGTCATTACTTTTCAATTTCTTCAGCTGATTTTTCCTCATTTTCCACCCAGTTCTTATGCATTGGAAGCCCTAGAAGTCAGCCTTAGACCTACCGCTTTTTGATTTACACTTGCTTCAAGGGTGAATCTCATTTAATCTCTTGGTTTTAATTGCATTTGTCGGCTCACTACTTCCCAGTGTATGTCCTAGTCCTAGTCCTAGACCTCTTCCTCCTGACTTCCAGTTTCAGAGATCTCACTACATCTCAAGACACCTGAAACTTAAATATACTCAGATCCTATTTAGCTTTCTCTCCAATTACACTTCTCGTGCAATCTCTCTCCATGTAAGAAGATGGTGACTCTATTCTGACCCTCGGAATCCCAACGTTGAAGTCAGCTTGGGCTCCTTTCTTTCTCTTGCATCCCACAGACACTTGGTCAGTACATGCTGCCTGCTCTACCTTCGAAGTAGATCATTATCCAACCACTGTTTTCTCCTTTTACTACTACCATCAAACCACCATAGCCTTCTGGCTAAGATTTGTAAGGAGTTTCTTAATAGATGACCCTGCTTCTACCCTTGTCTCCTTGTCACTTTTCTGCTCATAACCTCTAATCACATCCCAATATAAACTCAAAAATCCAAAAAAATCCAACCAAACAAAGCAACAACAACATGCACCTTACAGTGGTCTACATTGCCCCATACAATCTCCTCAGATCACTCAACCCAAATTTCTATTGCTTTCCCCCTTCCTCACTTTGCAGCAGCACTTGCCCCTCAGCTGGGATTCTCTTTCCTCCCCATTAAGACTCTCTCCACCTCCCTCAAGTATTTACATGTATGTCACCTTCCTAATGAGGCTTTCCCTGATATTCCTATTTATAATCGCTTTGCCCTTCTAAAGCATTCCCTAACCTACTTTCCTGCCTTATATTTCTCCACGGCATGAATTACCATCATACTTACTACATAATTATTATATTTATTTGTCTGTCTCTTCCCACTAGATGTAAGCTCCAAGACAATAGGTATGTGTCTGTTTTATTCACTGCTATGTGTATTCTATTCTTAATGAAGGAATATGTGAATAAAACCATACATAAGTAATAAATAAAATGAATCCTAATCAAATGCATATACAGTTATTTAATTAAAATGATCCTATCTCTCCCTGCTTCTTCCACTCACAAAGCTGACACTCAGCACCGCAGAGTCAGCAAACAGGTACCTGTATGTGTGTCATCTCCTAAGGGGCAGAGTTTGGGTCCATGGCATAAGGATGCTAGTAAGTTGCCTTTTCACTTGTGTTTGGCCCAGGAGTTCACTGTTTCACTTTGATTTTCTCATTATGGTAAAATAAAAATATAAAAAATACATATATAGAAATATAAAAAATATGCACACATATGCGTTTATATAAAATATAGGAAATAAAAATATTTCCTTCTAAAAATCTCATCATTGGGGATCTTGGGTGGCTCAGTGGGTTAAAGCCTCTGCCTTCGGCACAGGTCATGATCTCAGGGTCCTGGGATCAAGCCCTGCTTTGGGCTCTCTCCTCAGCGGGGAGCCTGCTTCTCCCTCTCTCTCTGCCTGCCTCTCTGTCTGCCTGTGGATCTCTCTCTCTCTGTCAAATAAATAAATAAAATCTTTAAAAAAATAAAATAAAATAAATAAATTTTTTAAAAATAAAAATCCCATCAAATGCATCAGACGTCTTATTAAGTCTATTCCTGTTCTGGCTAGGAACCTAAATTACTGATTACCAGAAGTAGTGAGGGGTAAGTTTAGGTTGCTTGCTACTGACCTGGCAGTTTTGAAAAGGACCGCATCGTCCTTACCAGAAGATGTTGTGGATCACCATAGAACAGACAAGGATTGATTTGATCTTCAATTAAATAATCATACATAAATTTATGCAAAAAGTGGCTATGGTCTCACCCCACTCTACATTGCTTAAGCGTACAATTAATAGGTATGTACAATTAAAAGAATGAAAACAGTGATAATGAGCTGAATACACCCTGTAATACCTAGCAGTACTCTGACCTACTGCTTATTGGGGCATAGATCCAATATTTACATTTTCATTATTTACTTATGGGTTTATGTAATTCACTGGTTAATAACTTAGAAATATGTCTTCGAAATCATTCTCTATGGAAAGTAGATCATGAAAGGAAAAGATTGCATTTGCAGGACCTATTAATTGTCAGATCAAATTTAAAATGTTTATTAAAATTATATACTATAGAATTAATAGCAAATAATTAATATATAATTTTTTTTCTTGGGATGAAGGGAAAATACACAGTTTCCTAACTCTCTTCTAAGGTCATTACTGAAACACGGGATCAGTATTTGTAATAACAATATCATGAATACTTAAATTTCTCTCATGCTGGGAAAGCCATGATAAGATTACAGCTAGCACACTGATTTTGCTACATGACCTTTCAACTGGAATACTCAAACCATCTTGCTTTTACTTGCTGTTACTTTCCACTCTTCCTGACAGAAAGAAAAATCAGAGAAATGCCTGAGATCCAAGAATTTGCAATTTGCACAAACGTCACAAGGACATTTGAAGCTTATAAGTAATACATTCATGATTCAGTAGTCAAAACTACTGTTTCTGATATGGACTCAATGTCCTCTCTCTCCTTTGCATTTTTCTAGATCATGGCCCTAAGTTTTCTCAAAGGAAGGTATAATGGATTAAAAGAAAATGTAGACAAACATGTATAACAATGGATATTGTAATTCCAGTGAAATTCAGTTTCCTTTGGTTCAGAGAACTGCATAAACTCAGTTCTTCAGGATTATGGAGAATAAAACTTTGTACCTTCCAGGATAATACCATTTCAATTCACAACCCATTTGTCTAACATAAATGCGTATTGTCAAATTATGTGTCCTTTAAAATATGAGAAAATGGAATCAGAAATTTATAGGGAGCATCTTTGTGTAGACCATCTCATTATTTAATTGTCCGTACCACCACATGTTTAAAAACTGATGATACACCGTCTTTTCAATTTGTCTCATCACATGCTCCACCATAGCAACTAGCTTAAAGCATATGAGAAGCACAAGGAGAAGAGCCTTAATGTCCCTTGTAAGCACTTTCTCCTACTTGTCATATCATCCAGCACACTCCTTAGCTTGTTTCTTTTCTTGCTCTGCAGTCCTTCAGTGGGTAAGGGTGACAAATTTCTTAACAATGGAAAGTAATGGCAAGGGCACTGACCAATCAGAACAGGTAGAGCCACAGTAATGTAGCTGGGTCCTGGAGCCTTATGCTGGATAGACGTTAACATTTTAATCGCTATTATGCAGCAGTGGTCCCAAGGGCTGCTACAAGGGGTAGGACAACTATGGTGCATTGAGGAGGTTGGGGCACCTATATTTACCATCCAATGCAGAAGCAATTCGATAATTAATAATCATCATGATAATGCTGGTGTGTCTGTCTGTTGACCAGTTACAATCTTACTCATTTTTAGGACTTTGACTAACATACTCCTCAGGTGACCAGCCAGTCCACAGATCTAGCTAGTCTGTGACTTTTTTTCAGTGTACACTTGTATTTCCAACAAGCTGCTGTATAGAATAAAAATGATACCTTGTCTAACCTCCCCACTCAATCCAAAATTCAGTGGATTCTCTTCCTCTATAAAATAATTTTCCAGTTGTCTTCTCTTTCCCTGTAAGAGCATCGCCACTCACTCTAGCTTCTAGCCTAGAAACTTGAAATCATCCCTGACTTTACCCTCTCCCTCATCTTCAATGCCCGAATGCCATCCAATTTTATCAGTCTTGCATCAGAAATAGCTCTGTCATTTATCATCCTCTTCATTCCTATCCCATGGTAGTTCAGACCCCCATACCTCCTGTTTATGTCATTGCAGTAACCCCAACTTCCCTCCCCACTGCCAGACTCCCACTTCTTATCCATTGCTGAACGCAGATACAACTACAATTTCTTCCCTCCCCAACAAATTTAAAGACTCGGAATTGATCATAGACTCACTTCAAATTTCTACACCTCAGATGTACCAACTGAACTTTGCAGCCTCATTTTGTGGCCATGTCCACACACCCAAACCTCCTTATCAACCTTTCCATCAATTTTTACTTCCCGAGCTAAATTAATATTTTTCCAATTTTATGCCTTTGCTCCAGCAATTTTTTCTTCCTGGAACTCCCGCCTTTTCTCTCCCTTCCCTGTCAAAATCCTTATTCCTTAAGCCTCACCTCCCCCAATAATTCTTTCCCAATCTGGCCAGACAAAATCAGTCACTTTCTTTTTTTTTTTTTAAGATTTTATTTATTTATTAGAGAGATAGAAAGAGAGCACAAGTAGGCAGAGCAGCGGGCTGAGGGAGAGGGAGAAGCAGGCTCTCCACTGAGCAAGGACTCCGATGCAGGGCTCAATCCCAGGACCCTGGGATCATGACCTGAGCTGAAGGCAGCCGCTTAACCAACTGAGCCACCCAGGCACCCCAAAATCAATCACTTTCTAGTAAGTGTTCTACAAGGATCCTTTTCATCTGTATTTGGCATGATCCTATTATGCCTGCTTTACTATTATTTTGGTTCACAAACTAAAAGCTTCTTGATATTTGGAACTATATCTAAAGGCCAGGAGTATCTAACACAGTACCTTAAATCTAGTATGTACTTAATAAATATGCGTGGACTTACTTACAGTCCTCCCATCAAGACACAATGATTCACTGTTTAATATTTCCCAAGCTGGGGCACTACACAGCCTCTCATCTGAGTTTTATCTGTACAATGAGTCGGGGCATCAGACATTGGCTAGACACAAACTCCTTAATCAGCTGAGAAGGCGTACAATTCAATTATTACCAAATACCTCAGAGCTAAACATATATTACAGAAAAGTGGTTTGTTTTATGGGTAAAATATTTACCCCAAAGAAAATTTGTAGTCTACATGATTAGATAAAAAAATTAATGTAAAACCAAGAAATATTACTTCCGCAATTCTGTTTTGTCTGTAGCTATCCTGTTTACAATTCCTTTGGCCCACACTCACCTTATAAGTTGAACTGAAATGCTGCCTCGTCGTGATCTGGCTTCATAACATGGAAGGTTTATCAGTGGAATTGAGTCGCTTCTATAAAGTACAGCAGCAATTCAAGAAGCCCCTTGAATTCAATTTAGTAGCCATTTATTGAGCAGATACACTGGTGCTAGCATGGCAGGGGAAGAAAAAAGGTGAAGGATGTGCTATGGTCTCCTGGACGAGAACAGTGTAAGGTCAGAACACACGAGAAATCTCTTTCTGAAAAATATTCTGAGACCTTACATTTCAACGGAGCTTCACATGGGAAGTCTTGCAGGGGGGAAACTGAGTCTTTCGTATTTGTTGGGGAAACGGGTAGTATCTAAACCTTTCTCAAGTGATCTTCAAATACCAGATAACATCCTTGGTGCTGAGGGCAAACTTAACAATACAGTCACTGCTCATAAGCAATTTAACTATTCTCTAATTATGTTCAGATTTTACCTCATAAAAGTAAATTTAACAATTATTTATTTGTAGCTGCAGTCCCTAGAGTAGTGAAAATAATTCACAAAGTGTCACCCCTGGACTTAAAGCCTGATCTGAGAGTCTAATCGCGATCTCTTGATGTCTGGTGTCGAAGTTCAATGACGTATCCTATTTAAAAAAACAAAATCCGAAGTTCTATGTATTCTACACAAAGGTAATTTTACACAATCCTCCTCCCTTCTCATTTAGCTAACATAATGGAGACTTACACTTGAGTTCTCTAAATTCTTTTTCCCATCAATAATGCAACATTCACCTTAAAAAATTGTTTTCCACCTTGAGGAACATATTTTATTTTTTTGCCAATGATAATCAACAGTTACTGAAAGTAGCAAATTGTCATAATATCATACATCATGACCACGTTTGGCTTATTTAAGGATCAATGGTCGTTGATTAACAATTTCCTTCAGAATTTCCAATCCGATGACTCATGCATATTTGAAACATAAATATTTCACTATAAAATAAAGAATGATATCAAATCGCATTTCTTTAATTAAATTCCTTGCTGTCTGTTTTATTCAGATGTGTAGGCAATGCCATTTATATAGAATGCTAAGTAAAAAGTAACAGTTAATATGGGGGGCTATTGCTGTAAAAGTATGTTATCTTTTATATATATCACAGCATTACTTATTATCAGCTGCACACGTAGCACTTTGCCTTTGATTTACGCAAACAACTGTAAATGTTTTATATATTTGTGAGGAAGTGAATGATATTAGACCATCAATCCATGGGGACTGCAAATCAGGAAAAAAAAAAAAAAGGCTATTACATTTCAGAAGCTGTTAAATCAGTTGTGCCCCCTGGCTGATTTTGTCAGCTCTATTTGCTGTGGGTAAAACCGTTGATTCCGGGAATAAGGGAGCGGCCCTGAGAGTGTTGGAGAGTAAATAGCAGCAGAGTTGTAAACTACACCACACATCTCACACTTACCGCCTAAGCCCGGCTTACACTTTCCTCTGAATAAATCCAGCAGCTTTAAAAAGAGCAAGAGAGAGAAATAAAGGAAAGGGGAGGGGAGACGCAGGCCAAACTGGGCCCCTGCCTTCTGTCCCTGCCTCTCGCTCTGGCCCCTTCATCAGCCTGCCAACAGGACGCTGTTCTGCCAGTTGTAAATTTTAATTGGCCATCTGGGGAAAGCACAAACCACTGACTAGAGATTAATCAGCAAATTAACCTAGGCATAATACACATTTCCCAACGGACCTGAAGCCGCTCCAGGCAGGGGCCCGAGCAGCCCGGGATGCAGGAGGACTTGTGTAGAATGCTGTTATTGCTCCCGGCCATGCAGGAGAACATCTTCCCAGAGTCCTGAAATTCCCTTCTCTGTGACCTTGTTAGTGCCCCTGATTTGTATGGCAGTCGCAGAGCCTTTTTTTTTTTCCCTTCTTCTTTCTTTCTTTTTTTTTTTTTTTTTTTTTGGTAAAGTGCTAAACACAGATGGCACAGGTACTATGATTGCTGGAAAAAAAATGTTGATGAATCAGTGCAAGTGACAACTTTTCTCTAGTGGGCTATTCACTTGGCTTGCTGAAGCACCTCCAGGAAGAAACAATAGTGTACCTGGATTGTTAGAGGCTTGGGGAATCACCGGAGAATCACATTTATTTAGGCAGTTTCTTGAGTGACACGAAACGTCTTTTCACAGCCTCTGCCCTGTAAAAGCAGATTTGTAAATAATGGAGCCTCCTTCTTCGAGTCCAGGTCACGAAAATTAATTTAAGCCAAATGTACCTTTATATAGAATGGTATGGCCTTGGCTTTTTCAACTAACCAACTTCTAATGAGCTCATGACCATGCCCCAGGCTGGGTTGGGGAAAGAGCGGCCACTCCAGGAGGGATGTATAGAGGTGACAAACACCGGACGGGCGAAGTGAGGGAAGCAAGGGAAACTTGGGTGATTTTGATAAAGAGCAGAAGTAAAAAGCTGTGTCAAAAAAGTAGTCTTTACACAGCTTTCGGAAAAATGGAAGGGCTTTGCGTGTAATAAGGAAGGATCTTTAAGATTCAGACTGGCATTATGAAGATTCAGAGGTGATACCACAAAGCCCAAATAAAGGACACATTGAATAAACTTGTCTGAAGGGGACCGGGAGATTCCAGGGGGTGACATGTGGCCAGGGCAGATCAGGGAAGAATGGAGATTTTCCATCTTGTGGACAGTCACATCTCTAGAAGATAACATAGTGCTTAGCATAGTGGTCTATTGGAGGCACTCAATATTTTTCAGGGAAAGACATATCCAGCTGTAATAAAATTAGAAGCCCTTGTTATGGCAGGCATGCCTCCTCTGGCCTTTCCTGTCTATAGTCCAAGCTGAATGATCAGTAGACTATATGAGGAGGGTCTCTCCTCAAACCACCCTGGGAGGCACCAATTCGTAGCCTGCCAAGAGACCTAGGATATCACCTAGTGCAGAGATCTTGACCAAAACATAGATGAACTGGTCCAGTCAACTTCTTTTCCTGGGACTTTTGAAATTAGACTCTGAAAGACTCAATTAGTTAGCAATGGGCTTGTAACATAAAGCCTGTGATAACACAGGACAAGAGACAAAGTGGGCGATGCAGTGTTTTGAGGTTCTGTGCAAATGGAGGAAGCCCATGTGTTAAAAAGAAGAATGGACCACCCAACTGGCCAAGAGAAGCAGCCTCTCTGCCTCAGTTCCATATTTTCTGAAGCCTACCTCCACTTCTCCTAGCCACTGATTTTATGTGATCGGAGTGAGTTTACCCGGCATTCTGATCACTGCCACCAAAAGAACCTTGAACAGAACAACCATAAATAGTAATAGCACCATCATAAGCCAATGGTCTGAAAAGACAAATAAAACTAGTAACAGTCCCCCACCCCTTCCAGTAAGTGCACAGAATTCAGGAACTCTGAGGCGTGCTGGTCATTTTCAGAAGCACAAGTCCTGGTGGGTTATTTTATATGGCTCTGCTCTGACCCAACACTAAATCACACAGACCCATTTCACCTGCCTCTGGCGAAATAGATAGATTCTTTCCTTTCACAACCAGGTATGGATTTCTTTCTGTTTTATTACATTATTGCAAGCAATGCCGCCTGCCAGACCGCATGCCCTTAAACTGAAATGGCTTCTGGCCAAGCGCTGGATTATCTGTGACAGTAAATCAGTCAATATGCACGGCCTAGAGACCACAGCAGTTAAATAGATGTCTTTGGCTTCGGGTGGGGAAACCTTCCCTCAAAGCCTCCACTCAGCTCCCAATAAGGCCTTCTAAAGAGCTTTTATTTAAATAGTATTTTAAGACACCCAGCAGTTTATCGTGAGGTTTTATATGGAACATAAAGGCATGAAAAGAGAGTTGGCGACGCTTCTGGATTAAGTACTGAATGTGGTAACTGATACAAGGAAAAATGTGAGTCTTTTAGAATTTATACTACTAAAAAAAAAAAAAAACTTTTAAAAGTGTTGAAAGGTCTGCCCTCTGCTCACTGCATCTGACTGAAGCCCTGACTGTATAGACTGCATACTGGAAATAATTCCGAACTCAACAGTTATTGGAGAGTGTAGTCAGTATTTTCAGTGTGCACTGGCAGATGGATTTCTTTATCTCCTCTGGGAGGGATATGATCCAAAGGTTAGAACAGGCTCAGATAAATTCCGTTCGGTTTGTGTGGTCTCCTCTGAATTATTCCAAAGCCTTCCTGTCTAGCATCAACGCTGTCCCTCTACTCCATGTTATCTCAATTATATATATGAAAAATTGGAGGGAATTGTATTTACTCATTTGTAAAGGCATTAGAGATTCTTGACAAGAAGATAACTGGAGTGCAAAAATACAGAATAGTGTCATAATAATAGCGATACTATAGATTAACTATGATGTTTGCACATAGCTTTCCACATAGTGTATATTTTAACAACATAAAGAGGAAGCGAGTCATGGTAATATTTTTAGTTTCTGTGTTTCACTTGTCTGAATATCTCGAAATAACTTGCAATCCTATATTATTTTATCCTTATATCTAAAACTAAAAATAGTTTCCTGGGGGTGATTTCTCACAGTGTTGCTAAGATGTGCAAACAGAATCAAGGAAGCAGAAGTACATAACAATCAAGTAAATAATGGAAGATTAATTCGCAACAGGGCCTGTTACACAGAGTTCGAGGTGTATTTTTGTATTTCATTTGCTTACCAGAGTGACTTACAAGGTCCTTCATAGGAGGCTTCTCCTTTCTCTTCCCCATTTCCTACCACTTTCTGTATAGCCCGTGGCCCAACCACCTGGAGCTTTTCTGTTTCTGCAACACATCATGGCTTTCTCGGACCAAATGTCTTGTACACGCTCTACTCCCTAACAGGCCCCCGACGTCTTTCAATCCTTCTTGCCTAGAAAACCCACCCTCATCTTCAAGATCTTGGTGGCATGCTGCTTTGGAAAGCCTCTGCCGTCATCCTCATGGAGACTTAGTTGTTTTATCTCAAAGGCTCCAACAGCACTTGGACCACACAGCCATACCATTGCTTTAACTTTTGTAACATTAGATGTTGAGATTTCTCTGACTACATATGTCTTCCCAACGAGGATGTGAATTCTGTGAGGACTAAACTCAGCACCCAGCATAGTATTCCATAGAAAGTAGACATTCCGTGAAACGTTTGGTAATTGAAAACACTAATGAATTACTTGCAGCAGTGGTAGCATTGGGATTACGGGCAAAGATCTTCCATTTTCTGAATGGATTTCAGGACCAATCTTGTTTATCTTGATGATATTTCAAGTATAATTAAAAATGGCATTGGCTTTCATCGCCTCTCTGATTTTATCAACTTTTTGAGAAATAATCTCAGAAAATTCAATGTATAAATATGGCTTTGTGTTCATAGCTTCAGGGTTTTTTACCAACTTTATTACTAACTTTGTTGAGGATAATGCATATATAATTAAATAAGCTGAATTTAAGTATACAATTCATTGAGCCTCGCCAAAGGTATATACCCTACAACTAGTGTAACCCGTATCCCCATCACAATATAGAACATTTCTATCACCCCAAAAAGTTCCCTTATACTCTTTTGCTGTCAATCTGCTCCAGGCCACTACCCCATGCAAACACTACTCTTATTTCTATAACTATTGATTAGTTTTGCTTCTTCTAGAACTCAATATAAACGGAACCATAAGGGTACATGTTTTTGTGTCTTACTTTTTTGCTCAAGTGGTTCTGTGTATCAGTGTATTATTCATTTTTATTACTGAGTAATATCATTTTATATGAGTATACATTTTTCTTATCTATTCACCAAAGGACATTTGGGTTATTACTAGGTTTAGCCATTATGAAGAAAGCTGCTGTGAATATTTGTGTACAAGCCTTTCTGTTATTATTATTATTTTAAAAATTTCTTACCTAGGAGTCAAACTGTTAAGTCATGTGAGAGTGTATATTTAGCTTTATAAGAAATTTTCAAAATGTTTTCTTTAGTATCTGTACCATTCTATACTCTCACCAGCAATTTTTGAGAGTTCCAGTTATTGACTATATTTTTTAATTTAAGCCATTCTATTAAGTATGAAATGGAACCTCATTGTGATTCTACTCTGAATTGCCCTGATAACTAATAATGTTGAAGAGAGTTTAATGTGCCTATTGTCCATTTGAATATCTTCTTTAAAATTGTTCCATTTAAATAATTTGTCCATTTCAGGAAAGTGGGAGAGGTAGTAGGTCTCCCTCTGATTAAGTTGTGTGAGTTCTCTTTATGGTCTAGATATAAGTATGTTGTCAAATACATACATATAAATATATGTATATACGTATATATATATGTAAAAATTGCATCTCAATCTGAGGCAGGCCTTTTCATCTTGCTAATGTTGTCTTTTGATCTATTATCTTTTCTTGATTAATATTTATGCATATTTATGAAACAAGGTGGAAGTCATGATTTATTTTTTCTATTTGAATATGCAGTTGTTCCCACACCATTTGTTGAAAATTCTATAATTTCACCTGTTGGATTAGGTTGGCACCTTGTTGAAAATGACTTGACCTTAGATGTGTGAGTGAATTTTTAGAATTTCTAGTTTCCTTATATCTACCTTTACACCAATGCCACACTAACATGATTACCATTGTTTTATTACTTTTCTCTACTGTTTTTCTGTTTTCTATTCTATTTCACTGATTTCAGTCATTAAAGCTTTGCAAGTAGGTTTTAAAAGTCCTTAAAATTTTTTCTTTTTTAAACTATTCTCTATTGTTTTCAATATTGTTATAAGTTTTGCATTTCCATATAAAACTTACAGTAAATTCTTGGTTTGTGCAAAGGCTTACTGAGTTTATGATTAAGACTGTGCTGAATTTGGGGTTTGGAGGGGAGGGGGTTGGGGGGTGGGCGGGCCTGGTGGTGGGTATTGAGAAGGGCACGTATTGCATGGGTGTGGTGCGTGAACAATCAATCTTGTAACACTGAAAAAATAAAATAAACATATTTGGGGGGAAAAAAAGACTGTGCTGAATTTATAAGCTATTTTGACAAGAATGGACATCTTAACAACATGGAATCTTCCTACACATTTTTAGTTAAACTTATTCCTAAGTATTTTATGTTTTTGATGCTATTTTCCATGGTTCTGTTTTTTAAATTTCATTTTCCAATTGTTTGCTGTTAGATACATACAACTGAATTTTGTTTATTGATGCTACATCTTGTGATCTTGATAAATTCATTGATTATTTCTAATAGTTTTCTGTAGATTAGGATTTCCTATATAGACGATCATGTCATCTGCAAATAGAGACATATTTTGCCTTTCCTTGGTTTAAGTTTTTTTTTCTCTTTTTTTTAGCATTATTGTACTAGACCTCCAGTACATATTGAATAGAAAGTGTAAAAGTGACATTCTTGCTCTGTTCCTGATCTTAGGAGTAAAGCATTCAATATTTCAACATTAAGTATGATGATTTATTTGTTGTTTTTAATAGATGCCTTTTGGATTGAGAAAGTTGTTTTCTATTTCTCATTTCCTAAGAGTATTTATTTTATTATTATGACACGATTATACGCTTTTCCTGCATCTAATGACATGATTTTATTGTTTTGAGTGATTATGAAATAATCACCCCAATTTTGAATTTATGGGATAAAATTATATGGTCATCATATATTCTTTTATTTTTATATATTGCTGAATTGAATTTGCTAATATTTTGTTGAGGAAATTTTGTATCTATATCCATGAAGAATATTGGTCTAGTACTAATTATTCAGTATTGTCTTGTAGGTTTTGGTGTCAGGGTTATGCTGGTTTCATAAAATAAATGAAGCATTCATTTTTTTTCTCTATTTTCTGAAAGAGTTTGTGAAAGAGCATTATACTTTCTTCTTTAAAATTTAGAGCCTGGTGGTGGGTATTGAGGAAGGCACGTATTCCATGGAGCACTGGGTGCGGCGCGTGAACAATTAATCTTGTAACACTGAAAAAATAAAATAAAACTATTTGGGGAAAAAATAAAATAAATTAAAAAATAATAAAATAAAATTTAGATAGAATTTACTTGTAAAGTCATCTTGCTCTGCAATTTCTTTATGCAGGAGTTTTTGTTTTGTTTTAGAGTTTATTTGTTTATTTGAGAGAGAGAGAGAGAGAGAGAGAGAGAGAATGAGGGAGCTGGTGGTGAGGGCAGGCTGAGGAGAAGGGCAGAGGGAGAGGGAGAAGCAGAGAGTCTGACTCAGGGCTTGATCCCAGGACCCAGATGAATAACAGACTGAGCTACCCAGATGCCCAGCTTTTTATTTATTTATTTATTTATTTATTTATTTATTTATTGGAGAGAGAGACAGACAGACAGAGATAGTGAGAGAGGACAGGAGCAGGGAGGAGAGGGAGAAGCAGGCTACCTGCTGAGCAGGGAGCCCGATGCAGAACTTGACCCCAGGACTCTGAGATCATGACCTGAGCTGAAGGGAATTGCTTAACTAACTGAGCCACCCAGGTGCCCCAGATTTTTTTTTAATTCAAATTTTTCAATAGATATACAGTTATTCTGATTTTCTTTTTCTATTGTGTCAATTTTTAAAATTAATGCTTTATAAAAAATTCCCTATTTCCTTGTAGTTATTTAATTTGACATAAAGATATTCAAAATGTCGCCTTTATTATTTTAATGTCTGTAGGACCTATAATAATATTCTCTTTTTTCACTTCTGACACTGGTGGTTTTCTATTAATTAGTTTTATCTAAGTATAATCAATTTTAGTAACTTTCTCAAAGAACCAACTTTGAGTTTGGTTAATTTTCTGAACTCTTCTTCTATTTTCTACTTTGTTGTTTTTGCCATTTTTTTTCTTTTATGCAATTGGGGTTAAATTTACTCTTCTTTATTCTAGCTTCTTTACTCACATTTATAAAGTATTAGCATCAAAATGTGCAAATCTTCATCCTTTTGCAACATACACAAATATTAAAACATTAGAGGTAATAGTTCTTTATATATTTTACATATAAGATCCTTATAATATATATGATTGACAAACATCTTCTCCCATTTTGTGGGTAATCTTTGTTGATAGTGTCTTTGAAGCACAAAAGGGTTTGATCTTGACGAAATCCAGTTTAACCTAGTTTTTTTTTCACTGCTTGTGCTATTAGTGTGATAGCTAAAAAAATGCCAATTTCAATGTCATAACGATTTGCAACTACATTTTCTTTATTATTATTATTTTTTTTTAAAGAGGGAGAGAGAGAATCTTAAGCAGGCTCCATTCCCAGCACAGAGCTCAATCTCACAACCATGAGATCATGACCTAAACCGAAATCAGTTGGTGGGACACTTAACCAACTGAACCACTCAGGCACCCCACACCTACATTTTCTTTTAAGAATTTTATAGGTTCTTTAAATGTATAGGTTCACTTAAATTTAGGTATTTAATCCATTTTGAGTTGATCTTATTTTTAGTGTGTGATCCAACTTCATTCTTTTTCACGTGGCTATTGAGTTTTTCCCAGTATAATTTGTTGAAAAGATTTTTCTTCTTCCATTGAATTGTCTTAGTGCCATTGTCAGAAATCAATTAGCTCTAGCTACATGGGTTTGTTTCTACTCTCACACTTATTCAATTGGTCTATATATCTGTCCTTAGGCCAATATCATACAATCTTGATTTCTGTAGGATTGTGGTAAGTTTTAAAATTGGAAATGTGAATCCTCCAACTCTGTTCTTTTTTAAGATTGTTTTGACTAGTATGAGTGTCTTGCATTCCTATATCATTTTTAGAATCCACTTGTCAATTTCTTCAAAAGAAAAAAGGAAGGCAGCTGAGACTTACATAGGGAATGCATTGTATTTGTAGCTCAACTTAGAGAATACTGCTATCTTAAGGCTTCCAGTCCATGAATATAGGGGTCTGTATATTTTTTTAGGTCCCTTTTAATTTCTTAGAATGACGTTTTGTAGTTTTTGGTGTGTTCAAGTCATGCACTTTTTTGTTGTTGTCATTAAATTTATTCCCAAGAACTTATTTTTGATGCTATTGCAAATGAAATGATTTCATTTTCAGATTGTTCATTGCCAGTGTATAGATATACAACTGATTTTTGTATACTGAGTTTTATATCCTGCCTGGTTGCTGAATTCAGGTATAGGTATAATAGCTTTCTGTGGATTCTTTAGGATTTTCTATATATAAGTTCATGTCAGATGCAAGTAGAAGTAATTTTATTTCCTTTCCAATTTGGATGCCTTTTATTTACTTTTCTTGCCCAATTGCACTGACTAGAACTTCTAGCACAATAATGAATAGAAGTGGGGAGATTGGACATCCTCTTCTTATTCCTGATCTTAAGGAGAAAGATTCAGTCTCTCAGCATTAAGTATAATGTTAGCTATGAGTTTTCTGTAGATATCGTTTAAAGAGTTGAGAAAGTTTCCCTCTATTTCTAGTCTACCAAATGTGTTTTCATCATGTAAGAGTGTTAGATTTTGTCAAATTAATTTTCTGAAACTGTTGAGATTATATAGGTTTTGTCCTTTACTCTAATTGATAGTACACAGCCTCCAAATTCTATCTCCCTTGGGGGTCCTGTGATTACTTGGTTTTAATCTTAGTAGAGAGCGAACAGGTTGGGAGAGGGTTCTAAATCCCAAGATGAAGCCTTTTGGCTGTCTTTGATGGATACCCGCAATTTCCATGAAATTTCAAGACATCTCATCCCTCTTGCTGGGCTGGACTTCCAATATGGGAATTATCTAACCCAAAATTGCTTTTCACAAACTTCTGAAGCTGCCTCAATCGAGAACAATGGATTAAAATTGACCAATGGGATTTAAGAAGAACCAATATTAAATCCATTGTCTACATTTTTTAAAAATGTTCCCAAGAATGAGAGTTGACTTTCTTGTAAAAACTCTATATACAAGATTCAGAGTTTTTATGAATATAAATCTCAGTAATAATCAATAATGTGATTAGATTGTTTAAAAAAAAAAGACACACCACTGGGTGTGGTGCATGAACAATCAATCTTGTAACACTGAAAAAATAAAATAAACATATTTGGGGAAAAAAAAGAGTGGAAAAAATCATGAACTTTTAGGCTACATGACTATGTCAGTAAGCATATAATATCCATATCAAAGGAGATAATAATACTATCACACATGACATCAGTCAGGTGGTCATGCCTGAAAGTATATATACTTTCCTGAACTTCACACTAGAAGAACAACATCAGAGAATTACCAAATGTTCAGAATAAGGTAAATAAAATGGTTTGTGTTCTAGTAAATTGCATCAAAGAAAAAAATGGCTGAAAGAGCTGTGTATTTTAGCCTACAGAAAAGAAAAACTAGAGCAAGTGACACAACATATTACTTCAACCATTCAAAAGATTGTTGTGTGAAAAAGGAAATAGTGCTGTGAAATATGTAAGCCTGATGATTCACAGACATGTACCCTGGGGCAAATAATACATTATATGTTAATAAAAAATTTAAAGAGTATATATGTGTGCATTTAATTTACTTTATAGAGTATGTTATAATATCACATATATGTTTTCATTTTTTTCATGTTTCAAAAAAAAAAAAAAAGGAAATAGTACATCCTATCCATACTGCTTCAAAGGACAGAACTAGTACTAATCAATGGAAAGAAACAAACTATCATTCAAGATATGGAAGAACACTGTAATTATAATTGTGTAGTAATAGTAAAGTAGTTTTCAAAAATGACTTGAAAGAAAGTAGTAAGTGAATGAAAGATATACTAAGGTTTTATCAAGCCATGGTAAAATGAAAGACAGTTTGAGTGTCAGTGAGAATTTAGGAAAATTTTGGGAGTGGGAAGAATGTAGAAGTAGAATCAGTATGATGCTCTCAGGGGTATGTTGATGAAATGGTCATTTATTTCATTCACCAAAGTCACCTAGTTGACCTTATGTGAAACCAAATACATGCATTCAGTGTAAAATTCACACTAATGGATTAAGTCAGTGATCACCACTCACACTATTGACACTAGACTGTCAATAGATGACTTAGAAAGGACAACTGCCATGGTAATAAAATGGACATTTCCAGTTTCAGTCCCCCTCAAAAAAGCATAGACCCTACAGTGGGTTTAGGTACTGATTCCTTTTACTTTCCTCTGGATTTTGGCTCTCAAGGATAAAAATGATACAACTCTGTAAATCTTGTGGCCAAGACACAGAATATATAATAACATTCCTTTAAATACAACTGAATATAGGGGCACCTGGGTGGCTCAGTGGGTTAAGCCTCTGCCTTCAGATCAGGTCATGTTCCCAGGGTCCTGGGATCAAGCCCCACATCAGGATCTCCACTCAGTGAGGAGCCTGCTTCCTCCTCTCTCTCTGCCTGCCTCTCTGCCTATTTGTGCTCTCTTTCTCTCTGTCAAATAAATAAATAAATAAATAAATAAATAAATAAATAAATAGTTTAAATACATACATACATACATACATACATATATATACATACAACTGACTATAGATCTTCTGAAATGGTTAGAAAATCTCACAGTGGCAAGAGCATCAACCCATATTGTTCCAACTCTGCTTTGTCAAGGTTTATCTTCTCCTGAGGAATCTCACACTAAACCCTCTACTACGCAGGCTCAGGAGGTAGAGCACCTTTGAGTCTGCTTATGCCAATAATGGACACATGAATTTGCTCTTAGTTCCCCAATAAATTCATTTGATTAAGTCAGTATTTTCTAAAAGCTATGTTCATAGGATTGAAAAGTATATGGCATATAGCTATAATTTTCCTTTTAGGTATTTGGTACCTGAAGGATATTTTATTAAGATAAAATGATTATCATTTATTTAAATTTGTTGACATTTCCATAATGGACTTTTGTATATTTCTCTGAATTGTCTTTTTATTTGAGCCACATACCTAGTGTTCAAATCCTAGCTCTGCCACTTACAACCTATAAGCTATTTCAACTATACAACCATGGTTAAACTGTTTAATATTGTAGTCCCAATATCCTCATCTGTAAAGTTGTGAGAATAAGAGCACCTATTTTAAAGGGTTATTGTGTGAACTTAATGAGTTAATATGTATAGGATACTTAGGACAGCGCCTAGAGTATAAGACATGCTTAATAAATGTAACACATGACTACTCAAAAATATTCATTGAGTACCTATATATAAAACCCAGATGTTAAAGGGAGCCCCATTTTCTTTTAAATATCTGTGAATTCCAGGCATTCTTACATTCTCATCACTCATCTCTTATTTAGGTGTCCAGATATGACAGTTCTTTCTTTATTTCTCACAAATATTAAAAAAAAAGGAATAGTTCTCTTCTAGATTTCCATATCTACCTTTCTCCAAAATTTCCATGCCTTTGTATGTGTATCAAGTTTTCCACAGTATTTGGGGAGATGGAGGGAATTTGCATAAAAAAATGCAAACAAATAAATTTAAACGGTAGATACCCTGCTTTTTAAAAGCCTTGGGCTTTTCTGATATGGTACCCAACCACTCCCAACATCCACTTTCTCTTCTCCCTTTTCAGACCAATAACCATGCCAGCAAAAACAAGCAATTAAAAAATATCCCGGCCATATTTGAATGCCAGAGAAATTCAATCTCTCCAGCCAAATATCCACAAACTCAGCTCCAGGGCAACACAGACAAGGTGAAGTTGAAATGATTATTTATACAATCTGATGGATCTCTTTATTAGTGACTTTTTCTTCTCCCAGGCTTCCTCTGAAGGGAGGGGGTTTTTAGTCTTCTTGTTACCTATATAATGGAATTTCTCTAGATCTTCTAAGTGAAATCATGATAAAAGAAGTGATTTCTAATTGCATCTGAACCTTCATGCAAACTGACACAGCTTTCCTTCCTATATATGTGTGTATGTGTGTTTGTGTCTGTGTGTGTCTGTGTGTATTTCCTTTCATATATGGGATGTGTGTGTGTGTATGATATATATATATATATATATATATATATATATATATATCTCAATACAAGTATGTCTATTGTGCTATTCAATCCCATATTAAAATTTGGTGCTTTTTAGACTCTAGGCTGGGGTAAAATTAGACACACTCAAGGAACTCAGCAACTCTTTATTGCTTGGCAGTAGCATTCAGATCATGGTTAGGAACATATTGGACTAAATTCAGATCTAGCCATATGATGTATCAGGAATCAGCAGATCTGGGTTGGGATTGGTTCTACTACTATCTCAGAAACCTTATAAAGTCTCTGAGCTCCTCTGGGACCTGTATTGTAGCATCTGTACTCTATTATTTTCTCATGTCCAATTCCCTATATCCTCCCAAACACAGAAGGAAGCTGTCATATATTAGAGGGAAGCAACTTGTACAGTAGAAAGTGCATAACTTTTAGAGTCAAACTGAGTTATGATCCAATGTCTGTCTTTGGACAAAAATAATCAATAATTATTCTCTTGCCACACTGTTATGAGAATTAACACAAATAACATACATGAAATTTGGCACAAAATTTCAGTTTCATAAGTTATAGAATTAAAAGTGATAGATTGTTTAGGTGTTTGATCATTAAGATAGGGATTTGAAGCCAACTGAACTCGGAGGAAATCTGAACCTCCAAAATGAAATCATTTTAAAAGAAACATCATCCATAAAACTTACTGGTTATATTAAAATATGTTAAAATTTTAATCATATTGCCTATAATACAAACTAAAATTATATCATCTTAAAAATAACACAAAAATTATATCCTTTTTTATATTACTTCCTTATGATACAGCAAAATACCTCTTTAGAATTCAGACCTAATGGTGATTAGTTTACTTTGCATTTCAGATTAATAAATTCTTTCACTGAAGGGGCTCAGTTATGATTTGTCAAAAAGGTGAATTGATTATCCACAGTTTGCCCCTGGGAATGTTGCTGTGCAGAGGTTCAGTGGTTTTTGGTTCTGCCAAGGTATGCTTCACTGCGTTATAGGAGTCTAAACTACCAACTTCAATGTCAAAACTTGAGTTGAGATGATTAAAATCACAGCTCTTTTTGTTCTCCTTGGTATTCTGGGATGGAGAGACTCAAATAGATATTCATTCTTCTCATGAAAGAATGCTAAACACTTGTATGGAATGGGAATCTTGGCCCATTTTTTAAAATTCCCTTCATACATCCATGCAGGGAAGCATAATGAATTTAGATACAATGAATTTAGAACAAAATAACATACTGAACAACCTTGGACATCGTTCCTACCATCAGGCACTCACTGGGTGGGCTGACCTCATGTGAATATTGCCTTTCTTATTGCCTCTGTCTTCATTATCACTGACCATCTGGTGCTCCCTATCCAGGACTACCAAACACAAATGACTAAGAATTTCTAAAGCTTATCCTCCAAACAGAAGAGCTCCACCTTGTCTTTATTGTAAATACATTCATCAGGATATAGATTTCCAGAAAATAATTTTATTCTTAACCTAGTTGAATTTTCTGCCACATGGTTCCATTGATGACTACTTGACTCTCTGTCTCAGCTCTTGCTATAGTAGCTCAATTCTTGCTTCTGGGATGAGGTAAATTGTCCTTTGTCCCCTAAAATTTGTCTCTTAGCCCCTGTCTCTTCTTTAATGAAGATACCTTGAGTGATGCCATATATATTTTTTTTTTATCTTCAACTACCACTGAATAGGCCAGGGGTCTTTGAAGAGACAGAAACTACATCAGTTATCTTACTAGAAGAAAATTACACAGAAATGCTGATGATTAGAAAATTAAAGAGGCAAAAGGGGAACACTTCTTGCTCTTAAACCAAGATTGGGTAAACAGAGGGGATCATTAAAGCTCAGAGGCTTGGAGGAGAGCCTGTGGAGCTGGGACTCAGATTTCTGAGGATGAAGCACAGTCAGACTGATTCTGAGTTTTCATAGAAGAATGTAATGAGGCTGATTTTAAATAACATGGAAAAATTGCCAACTGCAATCAACTGCTACTTGTGGGATCAGTTGTCACTGCCAGGATAAAGAGCTATCACCTGACTGGATTTGGATTCAAACAGGAAAGAGCTACTCCTTTTTTTTTTTTAAGATTTTTATTTATTTATTTGACAGAGAGAGAGAGAGAGAGATCAAAAGTAGGCAGAAAGGCAGGCTGAGAGAGAGAGGGGGAAGCAGGCTCCCCGCTGAGCAAAGAGCCCAATGCGGGGCTCGATCCCAGGACCCTGAGACCATGACCTGAGCCGAAGGCAGAGGCTTCAACCCACTGAGCCACCCAGGCACCCCAAGAGCTACTCCTTTTTAACTCATTCAGCCTTCAGGATTCTCTTTAGTGCTTCTTTTTTTGGCAAAGCATCATGGGTGGGGGGCAACTGGCAAAGGATATATGAGTTCAACCTCAGTGTCAAAAAACAGTACAGATGTACAGGTTTAAGGCTAAAATACAGTAGTATGATAATCACTATGGCCAAATGTGGCTACCCAAAATTCATACACAGTCTTCTAACCAAGTTTAACTTCAGTGTAATGACAGAAACCACTTTATTCTTTGACTCAATAAAATTCTTTGTATGTTCAAAGATAATCTCAACCTTTTTCAAACCAAATAGCTATGTCCCAAAAGTCATTGTATTCATCTCTGAAATAGACCCATGGTATGCCTTTTATTTGAGAATGAACTAGGAGCTATCCATAGCCTAATTCCCATGGTCTAGCAATTATCATGTGATCACAAAAATCCCTGAAGACTCTTAATCCAGAATAGTCTCTATCACTAATATGCTACCCCAGGATCACAAAGTGCCATTGCTACTGAAAAGATGGTTCTGGTACCTGGAATAAGGTACACTAGTTACCTCATGGACTATAAAATACTTCAGAAAAAAAGAAAAAAAGAAAAGAAAAGAAAATCAAAACAAAACATGTGAACAAAATTTTGGAAATGTTCCAGGAAGTTAAATGAAAACAAGAGACCATTATAAGAGGTAAAGGAAGAGGAAAGGAGGGAGAACTGGTGGCTGGGAAAATGGAGAAAGAAGAAAACAGGCAAGTGAAAAAGAATGAAGAAGAAAGAAGAAAGTATCTTCCAAAATGATAGCAGTAGTACTTTTTTTTAAAAATTTTATTTATTTTTTTGTCAGAGAAGGAGAGGGAGAGAGAGAGAGCACAAGCGGGGAGAGCGGCAGGCAGAGAAGGCAGAGGGGGAAGAAGGCTCCCTGCCGAGCAAGGAGCCTGATGCAGGACTCCATCCCAAGACCCTGGGACCATGACCTGAGCTGAAGGCAGCCGCTTAACCAACTGAGCCACCCAGGCATCCCAACAGTAGTACTTTCATAATCAGAAAAAATTTCATAGAAGACAGTTAAAGGTACTCCATTTGGTTGAGGCAATTTCCTTTGGACAGGAAGACTTTCTAAGCTCCTGGGAAACAATAGGTTCCTCTAAAAGGGGGTCAAGTTCTATGTTCTCAGTCTAACTTCTGTGAAGCCCTTAGAATAGCACTACACTCAGACTCAGCTAAAAACAACAAACAGGTTTGGACTTACTATTTCTTCTTTATAAAATTCTAATGTCAAGCATTTGGAAGGTCAATAAATATTTGTTAGTATCAGCAACTGAAATTGTATCTTTGCCATAGATTTTCCTGAAACCTAAATAATAAAAAGAAGAATCATAGTAATGTTGCCTGTAGAATTTTGGTAATCACATTTATTGATGTTGAAATGTTAATGCTGAATTATTGTTGAATGAACCACTGTAGCACAGAATGGCCACGTTCTAGGCCACCTGTGGTTTTACATTTGTTCCACCTTCATATGAACACAAAGAACCAAGTTAATTCCCGTGGCTTCCTGACCAGAAATGCTGTGTGTAGGTATGAAATCTTATTTGTATTTAAGTGAAAGACATTTTGGGCGCCTGGGTGGCTCAGTTGGTTAAGCTTCTGCCTTCAGCTCGGGTCATGATTTCAGGGTCCTGGGATCGAACCCCACATTGGGTTCCCTGCTCAGCAGGAAGCCTGCTTCTCCTTCTGCCTCTGCCACTCCTCCTGCTTGTCCTCTCTCTTGCTCGCTCAATTTCTCTCTCGAATAAATAAGTAAAATCTTTAAATATTAAAAAAATAGGGGCGCCTGTGTGACTCAGTGGGTTAAAGCCTCTGCCTTCGGCTCGGGTCATGATCCCGGGGTCCTGGGATGGAGCCCCGCATCGGGCTCTCCACTCAGCGGAGAGCCTGCTTTCCCCCCTCTCTGCCTGCCTCTCTGCCTGCTTGTGATCTCTCTGTCCAATGGATAAAATCTTTAAAAAAAAAAATTTAAAAAATATGTGGAGGATATTTTGTTACTCTGGTTTAGTATGAAGGGTTAATATATTGGTTGGTTTGAGCTGTCATTCTGATGTTCGCTTTTAAATCAAACAATTTATAATGGGAAAAAGCAATGTAAGCTCTCCTTGAATTGCCCTTAAAGTTGGAAAGATTGTGATAGGCTTCTCCTTGTCACATAAAGCGACAGTATCTTGATAGCTTTAAATATTTCAATCATCTGTATAAGTAGCAGATTTATGCTACTGTTCATGTAGAAAAAAATTAGTGATTACATACAACACTAATCCTTTGCCATACGAATGTCTTATCTTCAGGGATTTAATTTTAACATCTTAAGAAAACTATGGTTTACACTCTTGTCTTGCTCTAAGAATGCCAACTAGCACTCAAGCTTCTTGACCTCTGTGAGTTTTTTCTACTGATTGTTATATTTTGCCATGGCTTGGGAGATTTAGGTACTTATGGCTAGAGTCTGAATTAATGCATATATGTGGTGTATGGTGTTTAAGTTAAACTGGTACATTTCAGACCAGCAAGTTTTGCAACTTGGATGGAGGAAGGGTATAAATTCCATGATTTTGTCATTGTGAGGACTCATGAATATGTCATTGTGTGCCACCCTGCTGCTAAAGAAACACAAGATTTAATTGTGCCTTTAAAAATACATACTTGTATAAATATATGTAAATATAATTTCTCCTGGCTATTTCATTGTTAAATGATCTGGCAAATAATTTGGTTGAGATCATTGTCCTAATTTGAGAACTTTAAATTTTGACACAAAAATTACTTACGAATCAGATACATATTTATTTGAATTATGTTATTTATTTTTCCTTTAATTACTTTTATCAAGTAATAATAAACCAAAACAAACTGCAAAATGCTTGTGCACTGCAACATATTCAATGAGTTTGCAAGGTTATAGAATTAAAGAATGGCTCAGGAGGACTTTCTTTAAGCAATAGGAACAGAGAGAGAAACTAACATGGTTACCTATCAGAATTAAGCATTCTAATCCACCAAATTTGTCCTTGGCTAAATAAGAAGGAACAATATTTTCTAAAGCAATAACTTTTGATATGTAAATTTCCATAAATAAAAAGACTCTATAACTGAGAAATGTTAGAAAAAGTTAAATAGCCTATTTCATTTTTTTTCCATTTTATATTAAAAAAAAACTACTCCTGGGGCATGTAGGTGGCTGTCAGTTAAGCATCTGACTCTTGGTTTCAGCTCAGGTCATGATCTCTTAGGTGGTGGGATCAAGCCTCAAGCTGGGTCTCGCTCAGTGGGAAGTCTGCCTGAAGATTCTCTTGCTCTACCCCTCTCCACCCAGATGAGTAAATAAACCTTTTAAAAATTAAAAACAAAGAAAAATACTCCTTCAAGTGAGAATTGCTTTTTTAAAAGCCACTAACATCAAACAACTGCTTCTGAGTAAAATAGAAAAAAGAAAAAAAAAGAAAACCAAGCTTGCACAGTAATGCCAGTAAAAACAACAACAACAACAAAACCTTAATGTCTACTAAAGTTTCCCATGAATATACTGAAAAAATAAGCAAATGAAAATATTACAAATCATAAGAAGTGAAGAAAAGGAGGAATTAAGAAGATAAAACGTCAAGAGCAATCTGGCCAACTCCAATGAATGGAGAAGAGTAAAACTGCAAATCAAAAACTAAAATTGCAAAATTGGTTGTACCAACTAAGCAACCGGAACCTAACTACTCATCTTATGCACTTGAGAACATAAATGACTAGATGACTTGCTCAAATTAGAATACTACGTATGTTCCTAATCAAAAAATTCTAAACCCAACTTGAACTGAGCTAATGCTTCCACTTAATTTGAGGAAGAAAATAGTTAATCAACCAACACAACGATTTATTTGAAATCACCTAAATAAAACAGTTGATTGAGAGCAGGGGTTTTCACTTTTCAACCAGCTATTTTGTCATTTAAGAGATGCTGTGTTAAATGGAGTAGTTTCTAAGGAAGGTTCTATTGATCTAACCCATTTTAGCCCTTGTTAAGAGTAAATGTAATGGACACCCGGAAAGGGATCAGAAGACTGTTCATTAGTAAAGATGACATTTAATTGTGTGCCAGTATAAAGTTAGCTTTAAAAAGCTCCCATCAACAACAATCAGGCATTATTATTCTAAAGAAATGGAGGATGTTAATCAAAATGCTTGTGTTGCTAGGGAAAAAGGGCCGGACCTTCAAAGTCACAGCAGTCAGGTGGGTCCTGTTTAGAGGACCATTGTCTCTAGCCCTCTCTATTCTTCTCTGCCCAAAGATAGCTATGGAGCAGTTTTCTTACAAAGTGATATTCTTCTTTATGTAACTTTCTAAAATATTAGTAAAATATTATGTAGCTTTCTAAAATATTCATCAATATGACATCTTTTGATAATGACATATTTTCTAATTGCTTCAGAATAAAATAAGTTGTTGAAGAACACAAGTAACTACAGGTATCCTTGGCTATCTGGCAATTTGAGTCATGCAACTTTGCTTTTATGATTTGCATTAATACCTGTTTTTTGCTAACCAAAAGAAATCCAAAGAGGATTTTTGCTTTTAAAAAAATAAAGGTGAAAAGTGAAAATAGAAGTATTGCATTACAGAGACAATGAACTGTGACAGCAGCCCCACCACTTCCACACTGGGGAAGGTCCTTCCCCAGGACTACACGCAGAATCTCAGCTGCAAGTCACGGTAGCTTTGAACCGTGTCTGGGAACATTCGTGCTTTATCTCCATTTGTTTTGGGCATCTGTTACCAAGATGTGTCTGAAGGCATCAGAAAAATCTAAGAAAGGTTATTTTTGGGGTCTGGGAATGCTCAAAATTGTTCCATATAAGTGAACAATAATTGCTTCTGCCCTTTATACCGTTTCAGCTTACAAAAGGTAGGCATGGTCTACAATCGAATAGTGGGGGCAACCTGTGTGAGAAAGGATATCTTCCTTTCTTTGCTTCATTATCTCTGTTGTACAGAAACAACAGTGACTACTGCTAGTCATACTAAGCAGGGATAGTTTAAGGATCACTGGCATGGGTGAAAGAGCTCTCAAAGAATGGTACCATGGAAATACATCCCATTGCTACATTTTAAGTAAATGGGATTTCAGGCCCTTCAGAGAGTTGGATAATCCTTTCAAATCCTTGAAGATTTGAATAATAGCTGTAAGTATTACTGGTGTTTAGTAAATATAACTTGATAACTGTATAAAGATATAATCCTATGTAACTATGCTTTCACAAAGAACAGTGAAGGAAACAAAAAGTTCTAATAGTCAGATTTCACGGAGTCATGTGATAAAATGAAGAGGCAGCTTTAGTCCTAAAGAGACTTCCTGGAATTATGGGGGATGGGAAGGAATATAAAAATAGTCCAGGAGAGTCATCTAGGGTAGACCTAGGGACCGTGTAGACACAAAGCAAAGAATTAAAAGGCATCACTAGCAATGAGCCATACATTTATGACAGTAGGCATTCACAATATTAATAGATGCTTAAATGACATATTTGTCAAGGCATTTGCCCATCCTGATGTGTGGCTATGACAACACAGGCATTTCTGTGCTGCTTTACCATCATGCTGTGGTAGTTAGGATATGGTCTCTGGTGCCAGATTCTGAAGATTCAAATCTCAACTTAGACATATATCGGCTGTGTGACGACACAGACATGTCACCGACTTCCCCTCTGCTTTCCTATCTTCATTTGAAAAATGAAATAAATTTGTCAACGATGAATAATAAAAGTGAAATAATATTATTGTGTACTCCCAAAGGCTTTTATGTAAATTAGATGTTATTAGAGGCTAATATATGTTGAGGACTTAAACCGGTGGTACAGGTGTGTGTGTCTAGAGATTATTAGACATTTAGATACAGAAACTCTAACATTTGTGAACATTATAACATTAATTAATGAGGCAACTATTAATCCACAAGTATTATTACTGGGGACCCCACAATGTGTTCAAGATCTATAGAGATTTCAAGGTAGGCAAAGGACTGCCGACAAATCTGAAATTGTGTTTTTTGGTAAGCTAGTACAACAAATACGAACTGAAAGAAAACTCTAGTATTGATACCATATGAAAATTAAAGAGGATCTACAAAAAAAAAAACCCTATTCTGATCACTTAAAGATCATGCTTTATGATGTAAACTAGTTTCCATTGACTCTAACTTGACAAATATTGAGCTGTAATCATAACATTCAGACACAAAGACCCACGCTGGTCTACTGCTTAGCCACTTTTTCCTCTCTAAGAAAACACAGCTTTGAGTTTGTAATAGTCTATTTAAGGCTCAGTTGCTGCTTCCATTATAAACTTTGCTATTCCGGATTATAACTTGTCAACTTTCATTTGCATCAAGATAAAACTTTAACGTATATTTGTCAGTTTTAATGTAAACTATTATTTTAGAAAAAAAATGAGTGAATGAGTAAAATGAGGAGTTCATAGTCTCAAATATCCTTTGAAGAATTACAAATAAAATAACCACCCCTCTTGCCTGACCTTCAGTTTGACAATGCAGTAGATGCATTTAACTGTCTACAAATCTTTAATATGAGCAGAAGCCATTTTAATATGGATTCTCAAATGTCTAAATTTGAAGCATTATAAGAGCCTTGAGGATGGGAAAATTAATTTTCTTTGGAAATATATATTTAAATAAGTATAATAATAATTTACAATTCTTTGAGCACATACTCTTTGGGATTGCACTAGAATATATTTTTTGTATGCTTACTTAACCCTTGCAATAATCCTGTAAGGGAATTCTTATCCTCATTTCTCAGATAAGGAAGTTGAAGTACAGGGAAGTTAACTAATTTGCTAAGGTCACATTGCTAAGAAGAGGAAGAACCCGGATATAAACCTTGTTCCACTTAACTCCGAATCTGGTTTTAATTGCTGTGAAATGCTGACTATTTAGACACACACCCATCTCCATAGATACCTACTTGGTGGCAATATGGTGTAAAGACTCAGCACGTTGAGGCTCTGGGTTCAGTCTGCCTGAGACAAAAATCTCACCTCTGCTACTTAGGAGCTGTATGGTATCAGGAAAGTACTTAGAATGTATCTAGTACATAGTAGGTGCTAAATAAATATTAGATCCCATTGTTTTCAGAATACACAGAATTTGAGTGGGAGGTCACTACAAGGAGGAAGTCGTAAGAGTCATGTCAGAGAAATGGGGAGACAGGTATACAAATCCTGTGGGACCCTGAAGGCCATTGTAAGGATTTTGGCCTTTCCTTTGAGTGCAACATAAAGACACTAGAGAATTCTGACAAGAGAAGTGTCATGATCTAACTAGGTGTTCTTGACTTCTCTGGCTGCTGGATGAAAATACACTGCAGGAGGGCAAGAGTTAAAGCAGAGAGACCAGTTAAGTGTCTCTTGCAATAATCCAAGAGAGAAATATCAGTGCTTTAAACCAGAATGATAACAATGGAGAAAGTTGAGAAAAAAGTGGTTAGATTATATAATCACAGGATGTATTGCTGTATTGGATATGAAGAATGATAGAAGAAAAAAATATTTAAAAAATGACTAATGTTTTAACTTGGGCAACTGAAAGATCAAGATGAATGACAATAACTAATAATATTAGTTAATATTTAAAGCCTTTGATAATTTCATTTAACTTTCTTATAGTGAAAGTTAATTCTATTCCTGGATTTTCTATAGACTAATAAATGTGCTAAGATTGAATTGATTGAATAAGATTGAATAAAGACTACCAAATGAATCTTATAAACAAAGGATACCAGACAAATCTTTTAATACATTGTCTGGTTTTCTGATTTCACAATCTAACTCCTCTGTTAATATAAGAACTGAGGACTTGGTGAGTTACAGAGTGATAGGCATCCAGGACTCATGGAGAGGCCCTTATGATGCATATCTGGATCTATTACATGAGTAACCAAACTGTTACACTCAGAGGTATAAGTATGAAATATTGTTGAATTTCCCTTCACACTAGTTAAGCATTCTGGAAAGTTCCCATTGTTTTCTTGTCCTTCTCATGTATTCAAAGTCCAAGTTAGACCAGTGTATAATTCTCATCTTATATCTGAGTCAAAGCTTTAATTTCTCACATTGCCTGCTGACTCCAGGCAAGTGTGTGGATGTGTGCGCTGCCTGCCATTAGCAGACCACCACACAATCTTAGGGAAACTCCCTCATGGCCTACACACTGCCAAGACAGCTGAAGCCTAACTCTTTCAGAACGTTCCTTAACCCAAAAAGAAACTCCTACTTTCTTACCACACCTTAATCATTTTTCTCTCTGCTCTGCCTCTTCCCACTGCCCACCCCCCCCTTAGCTTTTGTTCTTGTGGGCTGAGTAGATCAGCAAGTTCATTGACCAAGTGGATGTCCAATGAGGGAAGGAGATACCAGCCTAGCAGGGATCACCAGTCTCTATGGTGATGATTCCCTTGGATGGTCCTCCCCTGGCTTTGTGTTGTGGGGATCACAGCATTCCTGATGATCCAGATTATTCCCTGACTCTTCCTCTAACCTGTCTTTTATTTTTTAAAAGTCTGGTATGCAATTTGGGTACTAACAGTTGGATGGAGATATCAAAATTAGTCCATAGACCGATAAATAATAAACCCTGAGGGAGTGGGCTGTCCTCTACTATTGGTAGCTCTCTTCAGAACAGGGGACACATATCATCTTTCTGTCCTCGGCTTTAGGTCCAAGTTAGCAGTTTAAGGCAATAATAATAATAATAATAATAATAATACCACTGGTATCCACCTACATATGTTTAAAATTCTGGAAACTTCCCAAATAGTGTTACTGACACTATTTGGGAAGATATGCCAAAAGTGAGTGGGCAAATAATTGACTTACTTAGAGCCGCTACTGTAGGTAGTTTGTGGAGAGCAATTTGAAAACCCATTGTTCCGTAATTCTTCTTTGATCACATGCTCACACACAAAAATACACACACATACCACCATCACCACTCTCAATTAGTGTTCAAGAATATAGCAGAATGAACACACCTGTTCCTTGCAAAATGGATATGCCATGGTCCCAACAAGAGAATCAAATATAGAAGGTGTGAAAAGTTTGCAAACTACTGAGCTCTTGACACAGCTCCTTGGGGGACACTTGGTCACTAATGATCAGAATTTAAAAGGGCTCCTCCTGCTTGGCAGGCAGCCAGGACCACAGCTCCAGGGAGTACTGTCCGATGTGTATTTAAGATCTGCTTCTGGGGATTTTCTCCCCCTTCAACATAGAGAAACCTATTTGGCTGAAAAAGTGGTTCCCTACTGGGATTCTTTCTAATTGTTATTTTAGTCTGATTGGTTACTTTTACTATTTGTCCATTCCCTATCTGTCCTTGTTTTGTCATCAGAACTTATGCAAATGAAGCACGCTTATAAGTTGATTTGAGACCTTGTTTAGGAAATAAGAGTTCCAAAATTCTGAGACAGAAGTTGCTGGTCTTTCCCCCTCCTCCACAGAAGCTAACTGTGGGCTCATCTCCAGTGAGTAAGAAAGGAAGCCTTTTCCTAACTTTATTTACTTTGAAGAAGTAGTTCCTGAGAGCTGTGCTTCTTTGAATGTAGTTCCTGGTAGCATTGCTTCCTAGAAATGATGGACCCGTGAGTAAGCATTGTTTAACATGACACATTTGAACTGACAAACAATCACACATGCCAGATATTTCTTTCCTGCAATATGCATCTCCAGAAAAGTCTGATAGTGTATCTAAAATAATTAGATTTTGTTCAGTAATCAAACTCAATCAAATGAATTCTGTGTGAACTACTTTTATTCCCACGATGAGAAATGTGTGTCATATCCTCTGTAAATTTGCATATTTTTCCATAAACCTAAAACCAATCAATTTTGAAGAGTTATGATAATATAAAGAATCTGAGGCAATTACATGTCTTTTAAACAGGGATTCTAAATGCATTTCACTGCTGGTATTCATGTAGTAAAGTAGTCAAAACTTCTTTAACCCTTTTCATGACATCTCAATTAAGCTGTAATGATTGAGGCTCAAGACATTTCTTAGGATTAATGACCGGCTGGGAAAGTGGATGGCCTGAGGTGAAGCCAAGGGCCATTAATTCCCTCTGGTCATTAATCCCCCAGGAAATGCCTTAGGCCTGGCTTGATATTAGCGTTACAGGCTGCAAATATACTGTTGAATTTCCTGATTGGTTTTAAAATAATTTATTAAGATGTCATATTTTAATCTCTGCCCTGTAAACCCAACATTTCCAAATTTTGATTCCTGGTTTTTCACCCTACAATGTTGATTGCAAGGACATAATAAAAATGGTTTCATTGATCATATTTCACATTTTCTTTGAAACAGTCAAAACATGTTAAAGTTATTTTTGAAACTGAAGTTCCAAATGGCCATTTGTCCTTGTGATGCTGTTTGCTAGTGAAAATCTTGTCGTAATAATAAATGGTACTTATTCAAGTATGCATGTGAAATGTTCTATTTGGTATCACCTAAGTTTGTGAAAGGTGTTGAACCTTTCCTCTAATTTTGCCTAACATCAAATGAATATAAATCTGCCTTTAATTATAAATAGAATAGCTACACTTTAGGCTTTTGTTAGAAAATAATCAAAACTTGGTCACAGAAATAATATTTAAAACAGGTATGTTCATCCATTCTTCCACACCCTCTCTAAATAATAGGTCACTAAAGTTTGGAATAGAATTGCTTTTGCTGAACTATACTCTAGGGTTATGCCTCTATTAAATTTGAGAATGTTCATTTTTTAGAAAGTCTAACAAAACTTATTTTTACCATCTGCATGTTGTTAGATATTTCTTATTACATCAAAATGTCCTCCTTATGAGAGCCAGGACAGAAATTTTTTTGAGGCTTTGTATAAGACATAACTGGGATGAACCTAAGAAACCAGTGTCTTTTTACCTGTTGGAAACTACGGAACTTGCAACTGATCCTATTTCTCTTGTGTGGCTGCTAGAAAGCATGAAGTGAAATTTACAAGACAGTGCTGACAAAATTCTTAGAGCAATTTTGGGTACTATCTTTACTTCTAACTTCGTTTTACTCTCTCCTACCCTAATTCATCTTCTTCTCTTACTCACCAGCAAGTTCCAATTATATATCTTTGTCAACTCCTGCTAATTCAGTTCAGAATGAGGTGGGATATAATTAACTAGCTAATTAATTAATTAGTTAAGTAATTATTAACTGCACTGAGAAACAAGCCTTTCCTTCTTCCCCAGTGCAATGCCCACTTGTACTCACTCCGGACATCTAGTCACGTCTTGTGATATGGTTTCAGCTTGTCCAGCTGCTTCACGATGCCTGGCAGGATAGACCTGATGGGAGGTACTGGTCAGTCCCATAATACCTGGAACAAAAAGTCCTGCAGCTCTCTGCCAGTCTGGTCACCAATTCAGTTAGATGAGTACTCCTGTTCCCTGTAACTCAAAATTACTGTTAATCATTGAAAGATCCTTTCTTGAGAACAACAAATTTTGTTCTTTTGTTCTTGAGAAAGAATAAATTCTTGTTCTTTTTTTCTCAAACAAATCTTTGTTGACTAAAGTTTTCTACCTTAGAACATCTACTTTAAATGGTACATTTCTAAGACCCATAATCCACTTGATGACACAAAATGTCAAGTGTAAATAGTTGCTTATTTATTTCTACTTTTATTAAAACATCAATGAAAAGTGATTTGTAATGGAAAAAAAGGAATTACAGTAAAAATAAGTTAGGTAAGGGACTATTAGATTCTTCCCCCCCAAAAAAACAATGACCCCTTCAGGAGCAATATGGAGAATCAGACTCAGCCAAGGGACATTATTTTATGAAGGATAAGGACTATCTGTCCATCTATCTAGCTGTCTGTCTACTTATCTTTCTCCATCTATATATTTGATGATTGCGATGACATCCTTGAGTGAATTGAAGGTCAATTCAGGAAATACGACTTGGGCTTACTGATCTGAGCTGTGAAATGACAACACAAGGTCCGTATTCTGTCCTCAGCTCAATGTCGCATGTGTGTGTGTTCATGAAGCACATGGTATATGCTGTGTCTGTCTGGCAGAAACATTTGTGCTTAAAATACAGCCTGACAGTTCCCTGCCATCTTGCAAAACAGTGTGGCTTATTTAGAACAAATCTGTTATGACTGACCACAGAAAGATGCATGTGTGTTTCTGAGCCTCTTCCTATGAATAGGCAAAAGGACCATCTGGGCACGTGGCATTTACACATCTTTGAGCAAAGTTAGCATTCTGCCTCTCAGTGAAATCCATCTCCCAGGGACTCTGTGGGTTTGTGATGCTTCCTGTAGAATGGAGGAGGAAAACAAATGCACTTCAGTAAAACAGAAGTATCTTTTTTTTTCATCTGTCATAGCCACAGTTTGATAGTATCTGTATTTCATTTTCACTTTGGAATATCACAAGAGGGAGAAATGGCAGGAAGCAAGTTGCTTCCACATGGTTGTGAAAGAGAGTTGTTATATTTGGTTGCTCTCTGTGGCACATCTCTGTGGAAAAAAAAAAAAATCTAGCTACCATGCTGGTGGTGGGGAAAAAGAAAAGTCACGTCTTTACATTCTACTAAGAAAAATTATTGCTAAAATAATTTGGGTGATCATAATGACATTTCCCCATTGTGTATCTTTTAATTAAAAATTGTTCTGACTTATAATTCAGACAAATACTTACGTGTTTATCTTAAAACATGTATTTTATCTGGCAATGCAGAATACTCAGAGAAAACATGAATTGGACTTCATTATTTTGTAATTAAAAGTTACTAAGGTCCCAAAACTTTCCAATATTAAGGAATCCAAGGCACTTTGCTTGGTCATAGAATAACATGATTTTTTAAAGAAAATCTGCCAAGATTTATACAACCAAACAAATTATTGACCATTGCTAGAAATATTTATTTTACTCAGAATATTTTGTATTTCCTCTTTGAAAAATGGCTTTCTAGCACGTGGTTTATTATTTTCACTGTTATTGAGAGAAGCATATCTTTCATCCTAAGGTATGAATTAATTTAGAAAAAAGTCAAACTTAGTCAAGTATTACTAACAAGAAGGGTGATTAACTGGGAATTTATGTTTTTGGTTAAAGGAAGTACATGACTATAAAACAAGCTGATTTCAAATGGCCTTTCAATTCTAAAATTTGACATGACATCCCTCTCTGAGATAATCTTTTGCAACTTGTAAATTCAGAGAGCAACTCTAAAAGAAGAGTGCCAAAATGTTTTAGTGCAATGGCAACATTGTTAAATTTCATGGAGAGCTTCCTGAGGGTGCCATTTTGAAAGACAATCACATGTTGTCACACATGATTGTTGAGAAAAATTGTCAGTCCCATTGCTTTCTAGTCACATATTTTACTTAAGCTTCAGTTGTTTTCCTTCTATGAACTGAAATCCTGAATGGAATAAATTGTTGCCAAATTTAACATCTTTTAATTCAAAACAACTTCCCCTTAGTCTTCCTTTTCCTCTTTGTTTCTGTAGTCCCTCCCATGGGCTAGGTCAGGGGTCAGCAATTTGAGGGGGCCAGATATTTAATACATTAGACTTTCTGGTCCAATAGGCAAAATCAAGTGTATAACGTGGGTACTTACATAACAAGAAAGTAAACCCTTACCCTGTTCTGCCCAGTTTGCCTGGGATGTGTATTGCAGGTAGTAGGGATGCTCTGTGGCCAGTTGCCATCTAAAGAAGACTTTCTCAGGATGATGAAGAACTAAACCAATGGAAAGAAGCCTAGCAGGTAGTGCAGTAGGTGACTCCCATCGTCATCTTCACTGTCTGTTCCAGTGAAATCCAGATCCAATACACCCATCTCAACTTGGGCAGTTGTCCAGGGAAGAGACCACTCACTAGACTAGGATTCTACTATTTTGTGCATACCAGTAGCCAATAGCAGAGTCTTCAATGTGAAGGTGACAATAGGCCAGACCCTGAGTGGTAGTAAGGTATGACTGGGGAGATAGGTGCTAGGTGTGGAAAGGGAATGAGGAAGGATGCCCCTAGGCCTCCCACCTGAACCTTGGTCTCCATGACTTGCTTAGTGCTAGCATGCTGGGATATGCCCTCAGATAGTACAAAACCAGGAAGTAGGCCAGATTTGGCCCACCCACAATTTGTCAACCCATGGCTTAGAGAATCACTTATTTCCAATCCTTGTTTGACTAAATCCCAGGAAGCATCCATCTCTCTGAGAAATAGTCTTTCCTGCAGCAAATAGATAATAAGCATAAATAGATGTTACAGTCATCCTCAGACATTTGGGGGGGCAGCTAGTTGCTACTTCATCCAATGAATTATCTTTATTTATCCCAAATCCTTCCTTTAGCAGTTCCTCATATTCCCATTTCAGCAGAAAAATTAGATCTCAATTCTCTTCATGAATAATGGGGTCTAGGCAGACTCAGGTGGTTCTGCATTCCTTTCAGACTGGCTAAATAGCACTGTGGTTTACAGTAGGGGTCAGTAAACTGTAGCCTATGGGACAAAACCAGTCACCCCCCTCCCCATTTTTGTGTGGTCCACAGCTAAGAAAGATTTTTACATTTTTATGCAGTTGGAAAGAAATCAAAAGAAAAATACTATTTGTGACACATGAAAATTTATGAAATTCAAATTTCAATGTCCATAAATAAAGTTTTATTGGAACATAGCCATGCTTATTCATTTACATATTATCTATGGCTGCTTTGCACTAAACGACAGAGTTGAGTAGTTGCGACAGAGACCGTATGGCCTGCAAAGCCTAAAATATTTACTATCTGGCCCTTTCCAGAAAAAAAAAAAATTGCCAACTACTCGCTTAGAGTATGGCTCTGATCAGACTGTGTTTAAATCCCTTCTCAACATTTTTAGTACTGTGTCCTCTTGGACAATTTACTTAAACTTTCCTTACATCAATCAGTTCCTTCATCTATGAAACAGGGAGGTGACAGCACTCCCTTTGTAAATTGATGTGAAGAAGAGATTTTTTATCTACAGAAGCAACTTAGACCAGAGACTGACACATACTCAGCACTCAAGAAATGTTAGCTACTTTTACAGTACATTTCTGAAATTGGATCTTATTTATATAAATATGCATAATAATGAAACAAATATTATCTTTCCACCTAGAAAAAGCAATCAGATGGCAAAAGATTTTGAATTTTTCACAGGAAGTGAATCAGCATTTTATACATTAACAAGAAACACTTAGTTGCGACTATCTATTATGTAAAGAACCATGAAAGGCAACATGACTCCTAAAATCTATCAGTCTGCTGAGGGAGCAAAGTTTAAACATGTGAAATAGACATACCTTTAAAAGATGACCTTATCAAAGTTTTTAGAAAACTATAAATTTTATCAAAAATTTTAGAAAATATACATTTTTCCTACTACTTTAATAGCAGTTCAGTATATTGAATTATCATGAAAGACTCTATTATTGAGCCTCATAATAAACAAAATCAACATTTGGAAATCAGTTGAATTTTTTAAAAGATTTTATTTATTTGTCAAAGAGAGAGTACAAGCAAGAGGAGGGGCAGAGGGAGAGGCAGGCTCCCCGCTGAGCAAGGAGCCAGATGTGGGACTCTATCCCAGGACACTGGGATCATGACATGAGCCAAAGTCAGATGCTTAACCAACTGAGCCACCCAGGAATCCCCGCTGGCCTTTCTATATGCATATATAAATGAAAAGCCATTCTGTGTTCTAGGATTGGAAGACTTAATTGTGAAATATCCATAGTATATAAAGCAATCTACAGATTCAATGCAATCTATCAAAATTCCAGTGGCTTTAGAAGAAACTATCCTAAAATTTGTCTGGGACCACAAAAGACCATGAGTACCCAAAGCAATCCTAAGAATGAACAGAGCTGCAGGCATCACACATTTTGATTTCAAGCTATATTACAAAGCAGTAATTACAAAGTTACAAACTACTCAAAGCAATATGGCACTGACATAAAAACAGGTGCACAGACCACTGGAACAAAATATAAACCCACATATATATAGTCAATTAATTTTTGATAAGGGAGCCAAGAACACACAGTGGGGAAAGAATAGGCTCTTTAATAAATGCTGTTGGGAAAAGTGGAGGGCAACATGTAAAAGAATGAAACTACCCTAACATCACTCACAAAAACTAACTCGAGATGGGTCAAAGACTTAAATGTAATACCTGAATCCATTTAAAACTCCTAGAAGAAAACCTAGGAAAATGCATCCTTGGGGCACCTGGGTGGCTCAAATTGTTATACATCTGCCTTTGGTTCAGGTCATGATCTCCAAGTCCTCGGATCGAGCCCCATGCCGGGCTTCCGGCTCAGCAGGGAGTCTGCCTCTTCCTCTCCCTCTGCCTCTCCCCTGCTCATGATCGATCGATCTATCTATCTATCTATCTATCATCTATCTATCTATCTCAAATGAATAAATAAAATCTTAAAAAAAAAAAAAGAAAATGCATCTTTGACATTGGTCTTGGCAATAATTTCTTGGATAAGGCAACAAAAACACAAGCAACCAAACAAAATAGACAAGTGGGACTACATCAAACTAAAAAGCCTCAGCACAGCAAAGGAAACAAGAAATTGAAAAGGAACCTTTAGGAATTCCTAGGTGGCTCAGTTAGTTAAGCATCTACCTTCGGCTCAGGTCATGATCCCAGAGTCCTGGGATGGAGCCCTGCATTGGGCTTTCTGCTCACCTGGGAGTCTGCTTCTCCCTCTCCCTCCATCTCTCCCCCTCACTCATGCTCTCTTTCTGGCTTGCTCTCTTTCTTTCAAATAAATAAATAAAATCTTAAAAAAAAGAAAAGGCAATCTTCAGAAAATATTTGCAAATTATATATCTGAGAAGGGATTAATATCCAAAATATATAAGGAACTTACACAGCTCAATAGCATAAAAGCAAATAATCCAACTAAAAAATGTGCAAAGGACCAAAATAGACATTTTTTCAGAAAAGACATACAAATGGTCAATAAGTATATGGAGAAGTGCTCAACATCACTAATCACCAAAGAAATGCAAGTCAAAAGCACAACGAGCTATCACCTCATTGTTAAATGAGGTGTTTACGTGTTAAAATGACTATCATGAAGACAAGAAATAGCAAGTTTTGGTAAGGATATGGAGACATAGGAGCACTTGTACAGCATTGGTGGGAAAGTAAATTGGTACAGCTATAATGGAAAATAGTTTGGAAGTTCATCAAGAAAACTGAAGAATCTAGCACTCCTGGGTATACCTCCAAAGGAATGAAATCAGTATCTCAAAGAGATAGCTGGACACACATTCATTGCAGCATTATGCACAATAGCCAAGGTGGAAACAACCTAAATGTCTTTGACTGATGAATGGATAAAAAAATATGATATATATCCATATGAAATAAATATGCATATAATATATATATACATATATATGGGTATATATGTGTGCACATAATATACATGTATACATGCACATAGTGATTTATAGGTACACATACAATGGAATATTATTCAGCCATATAAAAGAAGGAAATCTTGCCATTTGCAATAACATGGATGAAACTGGAAGGCATTGGGCTAAGTGAAATAAGTCAAACAGAAAAAAAAGTATACTGTATGATATCACTTGTATGGAATCTAAAAATAAAAGGCTAATTTCAGAGAAACAAAATAGAATGGTAAATGCCAAGGGCTGAAGAGAAGGGGAAATGAGGTTATGTAAATCAAAGCGTACAAAATTTTGGTTATAAGAAGAAGTTCTAAGGATGTGACCTACAGCATGGTGACTGTAGTTAATATGTACCCTTGAAAGTTGCTTAGAGTAGATCTTAAGCCTTTTCACCACATTCACACACAAACACATGAACTTAACTATGTGAGGTGGTGGACGTGTTAATTACCTTGAACTTGGTAGTCATTCCACAATGTATATGCATATCAAATCATTGCATTGTACACTTTAAATATATACAATTATATTTGTCAATTATTCCTTGACAAAGTTAAAAAAAGATTACTTTATCTATCAAGAAAAAGCACCCAATTTTTCCTACTATTTTAGTAGCAACTCAGAATACTGAATTATCTTGAAAGACTCTATTTATTGAGCCTAATAATAGTGCTGAGCCACAATTCATCTTTAGAACCTGCTATTCTTTCCCTTATCAACATTCTTGCTGCCTATAACCTAATGTTCATTAGTCCCACCCATGGGCTGAATGAT